>JAGVSL010000162.1:0-600000 GCA_022494535.1 Himalopsyche phryganea | reverse complement strand
TCATAAATTGATATTTCAATCGATTAGGCATTATATTTCAAATATCCTCAACATACATGATCCTAAAAACGGGGCGCAGCAAGAGCGATTAGCTAATACTAATTCTGTAATAGCACTATCCTTACTATCTTCGGAAAAAAGAGAGGTTGAGTTGCTGAGTACCAAGCGGTTCTCGTAGAAAAACTTCTGTTGAGATACCTCCATCAAAAGACTTTATATGGTTGGAAAAAAAAACTGAAAATTATATTTGCACCAAGATATAAATATATATATATCGATATACTTCACATTGGGAGCGGAAAAGATTAAAAATATAATTATTTATAACTTGTATAACCGTACCCATCATAGATGACGGTATTGAAATTGAAATACTGAATGTACAAAGCATTTTATTTTATATACACCGCGGATGCTTTGGTCATGAAAAATTTTCATACCTACATGTGATATGTGATAATAATTAAACGTCTACAGAGCGGTACGGGCTATTACATACAAGATAATACTATCATTTTTTCAATAATACTGCTCCCCCATTCGATTTGAATATTAAAATGGCGTCCATTTCGCAAATATATACAGCGAAAACCCGCTATTTATTCGTTCATTTTGAGAATTGTGCGAGCCGATTTGCAAAAATCATCTCTGGCCCTTTGAAGTCTGTATATTGGATGAAAGAGACCCATAATAGGCTTTCCGAGGGAGAGGGGAGATGGCGCCGCTAGCGTGTAAGAGAGGGACGACAGCGATAGGAGAGGAAAACGAATGAGTCGAAAATACTTCCCTGTTTGTGCAACCACTTATATCCTATTTAGGTCTCTGTAATATGCAGGGTGTACCAAAATTGATACACCCTAAAGCAGGGTAAACTTTTCGACTCGAGGGCCACATTAAAAATTCAAAATGCTCATCGGGCCGCAAGTTTGATACTATTTTGAAGATATACATTATTATTGATTGGATTGACATTTACTTGGTACAACTCCATTATAATAGGATAAAGTATCAAAGTATTTAGTTCTGCAAGACTTTATTAGATAGTTGATAGCTATTACAGCTTCAAGGATTCTATTGATGGCGTCAAGCCGAAAAAGCTATCAGCTACCTAATAAATCTTTGTTGAACCAAATACTTTGATATTTTATCCTTTTATAAATATTATTAATTACTAATTCAAGACATCGTCTGAGGGTGCAATTTTGAATCGTCCAAATTCAATTTCAATATCAATTATGAATCGTTTAAATTTCAGGGACTTTCATAATATATGATATCGACTGAGGGTGCTTGATGGAATTTAAATATAAAATTTGAATTGTTGAAATTTTGTACATTTCCATGTGTTTTGTCTCTAACGGCCCGGGTTTCGCCTTTCGGCATCTTCAGGCATTCAAGCACACAGGCGAAACCCACGGAAATGTACAAAATTTCAAAAACTTTCATAATTGTCTCTAAGCTTACTCTGTCGGATCCGTGGTGCGGTGGTAAACGTCGTTGGCTACGGTAACGGATGTCTAGGGTTCAATTCCCAGTGCGAACAGTTTCATTAAATGGTTTTTCAACCGATTTATGGATTTATGTTTGTGGTCGTATATTTGTGATGTCTTAAATTGGCCGATCGGTCCAATGTAAGATTGAACCGACTCTTATATGCTTCACATTGTTTTATTCATTATTGTGTATTTGATATGATGCCCAAAAAACCTTGCAAAACGGTTACTACATGTTTGTCGGTATAGTGGCAGAAGGCGTTAAGTCAATAAACATTGTTTTGTGATAATAGAATTTTAAGAACGTCATGAAATTTAATTCTTTCTATTTACATACCTCCATAATTTTTTAAATCAACCACTTTATGACATTCGTTAATCATTTACGAATTCTATTTCAATATTAGTACAGTCAATCTGGGTAACTTTGGCCCAGTTCTGAGGGTTTTTGTATTTTTATAGTTCGCCATTACATTTATGTGTGGTATTGTTCTACATAGAAATGAACTAATGTCTTAAAATGAAATTTAATAAACATAAATATATTTATTGTTATAATTAATATAGATAAAACAAGGTGGGCAAAATATTCAAATAATCACTGTAATTACTATAAATTCCGTGATTTTAAAGTCTTGGCAACTTTTCTTTATGCTTTCATATATTCTGTACATAATTGAGATCGGAAAAAATATACAACGTTCGGTTTACAGATTAGTAATACAAATTGAAAATATGGCTAATCCAATTTATTTAATGAAAAGTTTTTAAATTGTGTTTTATCATTCCAAACTGACAGCTTACAAATTTAACAATAAAACAAATTATTTTGCGCATTAATTCATATTTTTACCACCAGGGGCTACGCAATACTTTTGCTTAATTAAAAAATATTCATATGGCGTTAGTATTATCATGGTATTATAACAGTAACTTTTTACATGTAGTGTGCCAATCTTAGACCGATGGGCAAACTTACCCAAATTGTAATTATTTTTTATAGTAATATTAATTATAGTTTTTTGCCACTAATGACTGTCAACGAATTTTTCTTAATTCACATACCGTCCTAAAATTTATCGTACTGCATTCATAACTCAAAACAACCAATTCTCGACTTATTGTCTTATGCCACTATGCCAACGATAATATAATAATCGCGGGAGAATTCTCTGGAGATATTTAGAAAAGTACTTGTTCAGTTGTTAAGTTGACGGTCCGTTGTTTTTGACCCAGTCCGTAAACTCCCCCCAAACAGTGCCGGAAAAATGTTTTCCGGACTCACATACGTAACACGCTGCGCGCGCAGTTTCTGGAAAAATGGCCGTCGCCGTGTACCCTCGAATTCTTTCCGGCAGTACAACAACGCACAATTCGGCGGAATTAACGGGACAATCGATAAAAAACTTTCAATCCGTCCGAAACAACCGATAAGCCGATAAATTCCGTAAATTAACAGACGCGTTTCAGTGAAAATTGACGTGTTTTGTGTGAAAAAACAACAGAATTATCGAAGATATAAAAATAGGATTTTTTACATAACACTATAGATAATTGTAACAATTTTATTTTGTTTACTGTTAATATAATATTAAATATCAATACGATAACACGAACATACATTTATCAGTATATTATTTAACTTAAAACACGGTAACTCCTGTCAACTACAGATTAATTAATTAATAATAAAAAGTTAAATACAATTATTTAAGATATCCATTTTGTATCTTGATGTAACTTAAATATCAATTTTGAATCGCTCAAATCTTGTTATTTTGAGTTCTGAAGATGCCGAAAGGTAACACGAGGGTCGTTATTGACAAAACTCAAGTGTACACAATTTGAACGATTCAAAATTGATTATCTGACATAGGTAGGTATTCAACGAAAATTTTTAAGATGTCAACTGTCAACTCTTGGTGGAAAGTCATTATATTCCACATTTTTTATGAATATCAGAAACGGTTTCATTCATCCCGAGCATTAACAGCTGAAACCCTCCACGGTCTTTTATTAAAAATAAAAAAAAACACAATTTGATTTTTACTACGTCACATTATTTTTTTATCATACATTTCGATCAGGACCGGTTTCGCTCATCGCGAGCATTGTCAGCTGGTGAAGTTTAAATCTTAACAAGGCTATTTAAATACAATTTATTGTTAATAATTCTTGTACCAGGCATGTAGAACAATTGGTTCAAGAAACTTCAAAATAAACCTAAATGGATATTACAAATGAATAACCTTTTGGATTATTGAGATTTTGTACACTTCCATGTATTTTGTCACTAACGACCCGGGTTTCACCTTTCGGCATCTTCAGGCATTCGAGCGCACGAATGGACTCGAAAATGGGCTCGAACTGACGTCAAGTCTCTCTCGTCAGTTCGAGTCCACTCGTGCGTTCGAATGCCTGAAGATGCCGAAAGGCGAAACCCGGGTCGTTAGTGACAAAATAAATGGAAGTGTACAAAATCTCAATAATCCAAATTTGATATTGAAATTCCATCAAGCACCCTCAGTCGATGTCTTAAATTATAGAATAACTTTTTTTTTTTTTTGCTAACCATCTCCGCTCCCAATGTGGAGCATATGGCCTTTAATTGGATGTATCTTAACTGAAGTTTTTTCTACGAGAACTGCTTGCTATTCAGTTGCTTAACCTCTCCTTTCCAAAGAGAATAGGGATAGACGAATAGGGCTATTACAGGACTAGTGGAATTTTAGACATCACAAATATCGGTTGAAAAATCAATGAAACTTCTCGTAATGGGATTCGAACCCGTGAGCGCCGTAATCCAAGCCAACGACGTTGAACACCCGGCTAAAGGGTTGACTTTGTATTCAAATTCATTATAAATTATCCGTGATCCTAGAGCAGTGGATGGATCCTAGAGCCGGCAATTAGAGTCTGAGTGCAAAATTCGGCGTGTATTCAATCAAGTACGAACAAATGTCACAACACATAATGGAACGCTTTTTTTACTTACGTTTGGTATTAAGTTCACATACAAAGCAACAGACAATCTGTCACAGTGCAAAAAGTGACAATATCCACAATTACAGAGACACCAAAGCACCACACAGCCATAGTGTCATTTCAGCTTTCTAGCGGTGAGTTAACGAACTATAGAAATGACGTTTCTTTAGGAGATAGATTTTAATGTTTAGAATCTAGCTATACACATAAAAATCTACCTAAAGAAATGGCGACTTTTTTGAATTGTGACACTTTTATTGCGCACGTATTGTTGGTCTAGTGCAGAGTGACGAACCTGCGGCCTAATAAGGTCACGAGTGCGGCCCTTTTTCTTAAATAAACAGATATGTAAATAGATACATTTCATTGTTTTACAAGATAATATACATACTGATGGCCCAGTTCCACATGACGATAAGTCAAACATTTTATGTTTTGAGTTAAACCTTTATATTCGAACACCGCTCTTCTACAAAAGTACAACTTGTAAAATGTACAGGTTTTCTCTCAAAAGGCAGATATTTGCATATGGATATCAACAAAATTAAATAATTTCTCAGTTCCATATAAATACATACATATCGAAATATCGTATTGTGGAAATATATTTTTGTGAATCGTGGCGTTCCACAAAGAAACCACCTTTAATCGTAAAACTAAAAACTATTGACCACCTATTTGAATAAAAAGGTATTACAAATAATAAGCCATCACTTTTTAAATGAGTCAAAACTTTGATCGGCCATCGATACATTTTAATGTATGTTTCTTAAATGCGGCCTTCCGACAGGAAAATTTTCGTCACCCATGATCTAGTGCATAGGTTACCAAACTTATTTCACCATGGACCCCCACCCCCCTCCAGTCTGCCTAATATTGAATTTTAATAGACTTATTAACTTGGAAATGTGGACACGTTCTGCTCACTGTGATAGGGGAAATTTATTGAAAAAGTAATGTTGTTTATTGAAAACTAAATGTAAGCAAATATTTGGATTCGAAACGAAAGAAATGAGAACGGACAGTGTTACCAACATTACTCGGCCGCCGCCGAAGTTGGAACTAAATAGAATTGTCTGTCTAGAATAAATTTATCCAATTGTTAATTTATGCAAAATAAATAAATATACATGTCTAATTTTAATAACCGCCACTAAAATATCAGTTTTGAAATTTATTGAAATTTCAGTTCTGGTTGAGTATGGCAACATTCCTAACGCGAAGGTGGCGCTCTCACTAGCGGCTAAATTAAATTGGTTCATCTATAGTAAAATTCTTACGTACAACAGAAATGCTGTTAATGAGAGAGATTAATCTGATATTTGATTTCAAATTAGTGAGGTATAATCGTAAATCTTCACTTTCAGTGATTTGCTACCGATTTCTTTTTTCGGAAATAAGATTGATAGCCGCGATAAAACCGCATTCCGCGACGTATGAATATGAAAAAGCTATCAAAAACCTTCTTGCGATAGCCTATAATGCAACATAATCAACAGAAATATCCTTCTGTAGCCAGAACTGCTGGTATCCTTTTCTTAACTGGACCTTAAGTTCTTCACTTGTGCATAATCCAATATGACATCCAATTACTTAATGTGCGTGCAGTCTAAATGGACTTTGATCCGTGGATTTTGATGCACTCCCTCGATTGAATCAATCGCCGATTCAATGATTGAATTGATTCAATTGATTCAGTTTCATAAATAAATTAGTTTAAATCGATTTACGGATTTTTGCGAATAGCTTACCACTAGTTTGCTATAGCCATATCTTTCTATCTTTTTTTTCAATGTCTGCTCCCAACGTGGAGCATATGGTCTTCTAATGAAGGTGCCTCAACAGAATTTTTCTACGAGAACTGCTTGTTACTCAGTTACTCGACCTTTCTTTTTTCGAAGAGAGTAGCGATAGAAGAATAAGGCTAGGACATGACTAGTGGTTGGCTAATCGCTCTCGCTACGCCCCGTCAGGATCGGATGGGTGGGAGGGAGTTTTAGACATCACAAACACTCAGACTACGAACAGAAATTCATAAATCGATTGAAAGATCAATTCATGAAAACCATCCGCACCGGAAATTGAACCCGAGACATCCGTGACCGTAGCCAACGACGCTACCAACTGCGCCTCGGACGCTGAAAAATGTATTATATATGTATATGAATATAAAAAGAGAGGTTGAGGGACATACAGTTTTCGTATAAAATCGTCACTATTAGTCCATATGCTCCATATTGCGAGCGGATATGGTATCAAAAATAAACAAATACATACATACTCACAAATTACTGGTCTTTAGAAGAATTAAATGAATCCCCTCGAGATCAACTCGATAAGTAAAGACACATCGAAATCTTGCGACTTTTAAATTGAAAATCTTAAAATTTTTACTAAAATTTAAACAAAAGTGGGTTGAACCCATCTCCTTTACGCGTGATTGAATGAATGTGTGCTTAAAAAATTTCCTTTGAGAGACTATAGTATTCACGGCAATAAGGGGTTTCAACCCCGCATCATTTTTGGCATAACGAATCTATTTAATGTTAACGGCTCTAGGATCCAAACCGATACGTACACGGGATCCATACAATGCTCTTGGACAGGGATGGCGAACCTATGGCACAGGTGGCACGCGAGACGATTTTTCATGGCACGCAAACGTGATATAATTATCAGAAACTTAAAAGTATTTTCCTAACCTAAAAAAATACGTGATGGATATAGAAATTTATGAAAAGCCGGATGTAAGAAAAATTATAGAACAATTTGAAAATGATTTTGTAGCAACAATTGAACAATTTTCGAGAAGGTTTGTTCATTTTTGACAAGTTGAAGAAACTAAAAAATTTACTACCCATCCAGACACATTTAAATTAAATTTTTCTTGTCTTAAAAATATAACAATGGTTATTTATTTCAACAACTTTTTCATCGACTTATCCCTGTGAACCATTATTTTCTTCAATGAACTTTATTAAATCACACATAAAGAGTAGACTAACAGACGAAAGAAGTACTTCTTTATTAATGTTTTGTTTACATTAATCACACGCGACATATTATTGTATTGAAAAAATTTTTTTTTTTTTTTTGCAATCAGGCTCAAAAAGGTTTGCCACCACTGCTCTACGATCACGCGATCCATACATACTAATACACTAACACGCTCTGTGTGTTATACAGAAAGCGTATCAGTGTGGTAAAAAGTGCAAAGGTACTACCGCCGCCTAAAATCCCCAAATTAATAATAGAACATTATATACTTTAATGAAATAGTGGCTAAAATAATAAATACAATTCTTCCCACAGTGCTGAAAATTAAAAATATTTAAAAAATCAAAATGGTGGTTGTGAATTAAATGTAAATAAAAATTATTACTGAGTCGTCAATTATTATTAAATAATAGGAAGAGACAAAAATTATGGGTGAGTTATTGCAATTTTATTATGATAATTCAGTAGGGGATAAAAGTGGGGGGGGGGTTAGAGGGTTTAACCCACTTCGATGACCGTTTCAAAAAATTGCATTGGGTGTATTTTTTTTTTTTGCAATATTTAGTTCTAACTGTCGATGGAAAGCGAATGAAACTCGTCGCTTCTTTTTCAGAGTGTGTAGGGAGTAGCGGTTAGCTAATCTCTCGCGCTACGCCTTGTTTTTAAGATCAGCCACGTGTTCGGACAGAAATACATACATTGATTGAAAAATTTACTTTGAAACTGGGATTTGACCCCATGAGCACTGCAACCGAAGCCAACGACGTGTACCACTCGACAACGGACTTCAATTTTTAAATATCTGTCTGACTGACAAAGTAGCATCCGAGAAATTTGATAGGTTTCACTGTCTGTAGTTTTCGGAAACTTAAAAAATACTTCTTCGATATTGCAAACGTTTCACTGTGAGAACGAACACGACCGATAATAATTGCTCCTACGTTAGAGCACATATGGGCAATTTTACCATAGACAATAATTTCTAAATGAAAAGAACGGTATAATAAGATTGAATGTTTAAAAATTAATGAAATCTTATAATGTTGTTTGTCCATTCCCTCGCATGCGTTTAGATTCGTATTAAATGATAGAACATGAGACAGCAATATCTAGCGTTTTACTTTTTAATATAGATTTGTGCATTTATTGGGCGAGTAACTATTTCAATTGTTGAACAGTAAGAAATAACAAATGGTCTGTAACTAATTCGATAATTGATCAGCATACATGTGGTCAGTTTTTTATTTAAGCCCAAGGGGTCAGGCCTCCTCTAGAAGGGGGGTCTGATTGGTGATTTTTGGGTAAAATTCTATATGAAGTGAATGTGACGATGGAGAGGGATGGGGGGTTAAAAAACAGTCAAAATCGTGTGACCTCATATATGAATTTATTTGGCAAATATTTACGAACCGAACATAATTGTTAACTTACCATTTATTATTTCGTACTGACCATTTCTCGAATACATTACTGACCATTTATGAAATTAGTTACTAACCAAATAATTAGTTTTCATTCTTTTACATAAGGTCTTGCATAGGGGCAGCGAATCTTTTCCTGTCGGAAGGCCGCACTCATTTATTTTAAAATCAAATAAGGCCACATTTAAGAGACATGCATAAAAACGTATGTACATTTTTTTATGTAAATGAAGGAAAATTTATTTGTTTATTTCAGTCAAAAAGCTCCTTTTGAGAACCTAAACTTTTTTCATTGAAACCATCTGTTAAGCTCGACTCGCGGCTAAGTTTACTTGAAGACATTTTGAAGACAATTCGCTACGCCAACCCGACGGCCGAGGGTTGGGGTGCATAGGGATGTGGTCTTTTCGTCATTTTTTCTGCATTTTTCACTTATAACTATCCAAATAAAACAAAATATTTGTCCTGTTCTGGCCTGGCGATCAGCTTTCGACTTGTTTGTTTGTGAATACAGTACCTACTTAGATTTTTTAGAGTAAACGTCTCTCACGTCATTGCGTTGTATCATGTATTAAATAAATTGTGTAAAAATAGTGTACCCATGTCTTAAAATAGAGATATTTTTTTTTTTAAATCCTTAATCTTCTAAAAATTATTATATCCGTACACTGGATTGAATTACTGTCGGTGGGTGGTTGGGAAATTTTATTTTAAAAAATATGCAAAATTGGCGGTAGATATAAAAAGGTTTGTCATTTTCATTTTTGTTCGTGTAATTGTTTGAGGTTAAGTGTCATCAAATAATTTGTGCATCTGTCACGTTTTCAGGTGGTGGAGTGAAAGATGGCAATAGTTGGAGACGATCACACACCGGAAACATGTCTGACCAAGATGTCGACGACGTTGCCTTCCTTACAGGTAAATATTATCTTATCTTTACCGAATATAAAATGGCGAATAGTGATACATGACGCTGCATATTTACGAAACAATATACTTGTCAAATTTGGATTATTGAGATTTTGTACACTTCCATGCATTTTGTCACTAACGACCCGGGTTTCGTCATTCGGCATCTTCAGGCATTCAAGTCAGTTCGAGTCCATTCGTGTTCTCGAATGCCTGAAGATGCCGAAAGGCAAAACCCGGGTCGTTAGTGACAAAATACATGGAAGTGTACAAAATCTCAATAATCCAAATTTGAAATTGAATTTCCATCAAGCACCCTCAGTCGATGTCTTAAATTATATCAATATACTTGTCATAATTCTTTAGCAATATAGACGAGGCTAATTGCCAAATAATATTTAATTTTTTTGATTGAAAGATCTATTTATGAAAACCGTCTGCAACGGGAATTGAACCCGAGACATCCGTAACCGTAGCCATCGACGTTACCAATTGCGCCACGGACTCCGACACCTCTATTAGGAGGGCATATGCTCCACATTTTAAGCCAACGTGGTAAAAAAAATCAAACAAGGGATAGAAAGATAGCATTAGGGCAGGACTCTCAGGCGAAAATTATCGGACATCACAAATATCCATGCCTTGAAACAGAAATCTATTAATCGATTGAGAAATCAATTGATAAAATTATCCGTACTGGGATAGGCAACGATGATGACCAACGAGCTATAGGCCTGACCTTATCTGTAAAAGTAGCTTAAAATACTGGCCATAAACGAGGATGTTTACTTTTCAGGACCCGACTCACAGTCCTCGAGGCTTGCCAGGGACCGAGCCGCGTACGGGGGCTCCACGAACGACGGTGGCGTGGCTAGCGGTGGCCGCGCGGTGGCTGTCTGCTCTCAGAGGAGGGCCCTCCTCTTGGCATGCGCAGTCTTAGCTGCCATGTTAACTGCGGCGCTGATCATCGCCTATGCTGGCCCACAAGCAGGTAATTAACTAATATCAAGGTGTAATTATTACATGATGGCCAGCAGTTGAGGACAGCTGCTTTAAATCATACACCAATAAAATGCATTCCATTGTTGACGTTGTGTTACTAAGCAAATACTTATTTGTACGCTTGTATTCCAGAATGTGGCTGCGCAGGTTCACCCCCTCCTGGTGCCCGCAGAGGGGGCCCAAGAGGCACTACGCCATCCCCAGCGCCCCGACTCTCCACGAGCGGAACTGCTTACCCGTGGCCAGGACAAAGACTACCAACCATGGCTGAGCCTTTGCGGTACACATTATGGCTGCACCCTAATTTAACTACGCACGAAGTCAAAGGTAAAAGAAAGAAATGATCTAATAAGCGCTGTAGTTAGTGTTGGAAGAAACCAAGGAATTTTGAAATGGCGAGAAAAAACCTAAGAAAATTGGGAATAAGCTGTGAAATATGTTTTTCATTGTTTTTTCAACATATTGAGTGCAAGTGCAGATATACATGTGTTTAAAACCGAGCTTTTAACTTCATACATAACAACAGGAACGTTCCCGTTAATATTTTGCGTGCGCTTTCATATAAATATATGTCGCTAGCTAGTTTTAACAATATTATTTAATTCCCATTAATCATCTTTTCACTGTATATAATAGATGACGCCCTGTTTTATATTAAAAGGCGCATGTACTGTGGTTTTGAAATTTTATAAATACCCCACCCTTTCATATAAACGTCACTTGGCTTGGAAACTACTTACTACTAGAGTTCTCTAGCTTCCTAGACACTTTGGTAATCTTATTTTTGAAACCATCTCTGCTGGAGCACAGCTTTCTCAGTTAGATCGGTTGCGACACAAAACATTAACTCAGAAATGAATACAAATTTGCAGTTTTAATTAAAATTGACAGCTAATAAGCTCTCTGGTTTATATTTCTAGGGGAAGTGATCATCGAGTTCCACATTGAAAAGGAGACCAACTTCATCGTGTTCAACGCCAGGGACCTGAACATCACCGACAAAATGGTGACCGGGCCGAAGGGGCACGCCATGAAGATAGTCAAGTTCCTGGAATACAAGCCTGCGGATCAGATATACTTGGAGATAAAGGTATGGAGCTTATCTCAACAAAAGTTTTTCTACAATAATTACTGCTTCAAACTTGGCTGCTATGCACTGAAGTGTATTTGAAAAATAAACACATTATGTTATGGAATGCTTTTATGAGTTGGGATGTACTCGCTCACCGTATGATGTCGCAAAGTTTACGCTGCAACGTTGAATTGTTTCAAATGATCGACTCAGGAGCAATACAATTCATTTAGACTTGATTGCTATGCACTGAAGTGTATTTGAAAAATAGTGACAGTTTGTAGTGGAAAGCTTCTTTATGTACTCGCTCATGGTATGATGTTGCAAAGTTGCAGTGTTGAGCTGTTTCAAATGATTGACTCAGGAGCAATAAAATTCACGTAGACTTGGTTGCTATGCACTCGAGTGTATTTAAAAAATTTCCGCTCTCAATGTGGAGCATATGGACTCCTAACGGAGGTATCTCAATATAAGTCTTTCTATAAAAGATTGCTTGTTGCTTTGCCTTTCGTTTTTGATATAAAGATATAAGGATAAGGTTGTGGCATGACTAGTGGTTAGCTAATCGCTCCAGCTACTCGTTGTTTCTAGGATAGGATGAGCGGGACGGAAATTTAGACATCAAAAACATCCATGCCTTCAAACAGAAATCCATAAATCGATTCAAAGTATCGTGTACCACATTTATTTTCAGATTACGAAGAATTCCTAAATCAACAAATAAGACTCTAGAATGACACACATACTCTGTTTCTGTTCAGACTCGAATATTGACCACTATAATTTTGAACATGTTCCAGGACAAGTTCAGGAAGCGAGGAAACTACACTCTTAGTCTCCGGTACAACACCAAACTCCTGAACAAAGCGAGGGGATTCTTCATCGCAGATTATGTCAACGGAGATGGTGACAAGAAGTAATATTTGTATATTTCTTTGCCAAATGTTCTGGGTTATCATAATGGCCTACAATTAAATGCACTTTTGCTTAGATAATATTCACTTTCATAAAAATAGTTTTCACTTATAACAAATACATTCCACAAAAAACAAATTATTTCACTAAATTTAAGACATCGACTGAGGGTGCTTGATGGAATTTCAATATTAAATTTGGATTATTGAGATTTTGTACACTTCCATGTATTTTGTCACTAACGACCCGGGTTTCGCCCTTCGGCATCTTCAGGCATTCGAGCACACGAATGGACTCGAACTGAGAGACAGTAAACAGTGTCTAACGCTTATATAGAAGATACAAATGCGAAGATACAAATAACAGATGTCACTAAATGTGGAATGATTGTATATATTTACCCATTCGTCGAATTACATCCCGTCAAAACCCACAATACTATTATAATTGTAAAATCACTGGTATTTCTAAAAGAAGTTGAAAAGCGGCAAATCGCCTTCGGCAATCGCCACTCTGTTAATATGGTGTTTACAAAATAAGGATTAGGGCGATTTCCGAAATTTTAACTCAGGTATCGGTGTGGCTCTCAGACGTATAATGTATTGCCTCGTAAATGATATTTGTCGCATTTGTATCTTCTATATAAGCGTTAGACACTGTTTACTGTCTCTCAGTTCGAGTCCATTCGTGTGCTCGAATGCCTGAAGATGCCGAAGAGCGAAACCCGGGTCGTTAGTGACAAAATACATGGAAGTGTACAAAATCTCAATAATCCAAATTTATTTCACTAAAAATAAATTTCACCCAGTTCTGAGGGTTTTTGTATTTTTATGGTTCGCCATTGCATTTATGTGTGGCATTGTTCTACATAGAAATGAACTTATATCTTAAGATGACATTTAATTAACGTAAATAGATTTATTGTTATAATTGATACATAAATATAGATAAAACAAGGTGGGCAAAATTTGCATCCAAATCGGGTAACTTTGGCCCCCGTGATACAAATAATCACTGTAATTACTATAAATTTAGTGATTTTTAGCCACTTTTCTATATGCTTTCATATATTCTGTACATAATTGAGATGGGAAAAAATATACAGCATTCGGTTTACAGATTATTAATACAAATTGAAAATATGGCTAATCCAATTTATTTAATGAAATGTTTTTAAATTGTGTTTTATCATTCCAAGCTGACAACTTACACATTCAACAATAAAACAAATTGTATTTAACAATAATTCATATTTTTACCACCAGGAGCTACTCAATTCCTTTGCTTAACTAAAAAATATTCTATTTTAAAAAATAAAACACAATTCGTTTGTACTACTTCCACATATTTATAATGATCAGGACCAGTTTCGCTCATCACGAGCATTATCAACTGATAAAAATACAAATATAACAGGCTTATTTATATAAAATTGAGTGTAAAAATGAAGGTATGTAAAACTGATGGTTCATAAACTGAGACAAGAAAATACTGATTAGCAAACAAATTATACATAAATCAAATGAAAAATCAAGCTAAATGTTCCTTGATTCTAATATTAAAAGACTTTCCTGTTTGTCCGATATATCTAGCTTCGCAGGAATTACAATTTAATATTTGTTATATCCGATTCATTAATTTGTATTATACCTGTAAGGTTATTTTTAATTTCTAAGAATTGATTCTGTCTCTGTAATAATACCATCAATTTGGATAAGATGAGTAAACTTATCCAAATTGATGGTATTATTTATTTCTAAAGTGGAATAACTAAATTATCATTTAAAAATGAATTTCTACAAAGTTACTAACGAATTCATTGAAAATATTGTTATTACTTGTTCATTTCAGACAATTGGCAGCAACAAACTTCGGACTGACGCACGCCCGTTCGGCCTTCCCGTGCTTTGACGAGCCGCACCTTAAGGCCAGGTTCAAGATTACAATTGTGAGAGACAGGTAAGAGAAATCAACTTGAACATTATCATTATACTGAAGTTGTATTGATGGTATCTCTTTAAGCTTATCACCATTTTTGTTAATAAAGGAAGCATGCCTAAAACTCAAATTAAAATACACTCTTTTCAAAATGAAAATTGAAATAATTCAGTATTACTTTCAAATAATTATTTAGAAGATTTTACTTCCAATTCGGCTGTAGATCTTTTTTGAATTCATCTGTGGACATGTGGTTCTCTATTGACGTTGATTCCATGAAAGGAATCGAACCGAAATGAATTTTTACCCTAAATATTATCGTCGGGCTTGTTGTGCAGTGGTCAACGTTGTTAGGTTACGGTTACGTATGTCTCTGGTTCAAGTCCCGACACTGACTGCTTCATAGATTGATTTTTCAATCGATTTAAGGATCACACCACCCATCCGATGCTAAAAACGTGGCGCAGCAAGAGTGATTAGCTAAGCGTGAGTAATCGTAAAGCGCAATTCTCGTAGAAAAACATCTGTTGAAATGTCTCCATTAGGAGTCCGTATGCTTCACATCGGTAGCAAACATTGTATAAAAAAAAAAACATTACAAAGTGAACATGTCTGTTTTTGCTTTTAAGAGCCTCAATTATTAATCCATAACTTTTGTTTGTTTCCAGATTTCACGTTTCCCTCACGAATATGCCGATCGCCGCTACCGAAGAAGCTGGGTTCTACCTCGGGCACAGACTGGTAATCTCTTGTTTGTTGAAATATAATAATTACCTTTCTGCAACCATGTCTGTCAGGTCCGTGGTCGAATGGACAAAATCGTTGTTGGCTCTGGTTAGGATTCTCACCGGCTCGAATCCCAGTGTGGACAGTTTCATAAATTTTTGTGTTGTTTGAAATACCGTCCCACCTTTCCGATTCTAAAAACTGTACGTAGCAAGAGCGATTAGCTAACCACCAGTCCTGTCTTAACCCTATGAAGAGAGTTAGAATCAACGGATAGTACTAGAGCTAATCGCTCTCGCTACGCCCCATTTTAAGAATCTAGTACAGGAGTGACAAGAGTGGGGCCTTTTGACTGAATCCAAATTTTCTAAATTTGAACATTTGTTAATAAATTTCATTATTTTCTTTCATTTACAAAATAATGAGCACACACGTTTGGGAATGTTTTTTAAATGTGGCACTATTTGACTTCAGATAAATGAATGCGGCCCACTGATAGGAAAAAGTTCTAGTGGGTGGGAGGGAGTTTAAGCATCACAGATACTCCTTGATGCCTTCAAACACAAATCTATAAATCATTTTTTGAAATTATCCGTACTGGAATTCGAGCCCATGAAAGCCACAACCAAATCCGACGACCTTGGCATATTTTCATACAAAATAATGAACAATTGTTTAAATTAAAAAGTAATTATTTTTTACAGTTGCAAGATGATTTCCAAGAGTCACCGGAGATGAGCACGTACCTTGTAGGGCTGGTGGTGTGCGAGTTCTCCAGGGCGGCTGCCAAGGCGCCGAGGGGGGCCAGCGTCAGCGTGTACGCCGACAAACATCTCCTCGAGAAAGCCCAGTAAGTTCATATTGCCTCTTGCTAAAAAATGGTTAATATTCATTAAAAACTTGAAAGTTCTTGAGTGTTGTACAATTGTAGTGCTTTTTGACAGAGCCTATTAAAGTTCAATTTATTATTGTTAAATCAGTATTAAAATTAATTCAGATATCAATACAGTTCCTAGACTAAGCGATAATATTTTTTCTTAATTTATCTTATAATCGAGAAATACTCTAGATTTCGTACAGAAGGCTGAAAAAAATAGAACAAATAGCGTGCGATAATTTCATATAGATGTCGCTAGCTGGTTTTAATAATATTATTTAATTCCCATTTATCACCTTTTCACTGTAAATAATAGATGGCGCCTTATTGTATATTAAATGTCGCACATACTGTGTTTTTGAAATTTTATAAATACCCAACCCTTTAACAGACGTCACTTTACTTGGAAGCTACTGACTACTAGAGTTTCTCTGTTGTCTATGCTTCCTAGTCACTGTTACATCGATTCCCGATTAATTAAGTCCTACGGATACCAGCTTACTGAACTTTCCACTGTATGATCAGTGGAAAGTACCTGATACGGCTTTACGAATCCTCGCCTATCGACACCATCTTTCTGGTGAAGCCCTTCCTCCACTGTTAGATCGGGTCTCACCTGAAACAACCTCAACATCTGATACATTGTCAGGTACCTACATCTTTGAGTTAGTTTGTCAACTTTACTCATACTCTATGTTTCATGTTTTACTGTGTTTATCTACTTTCAAACCTACAAATTGTTTTAAAAGACTTTGCAATAAACAATTAACATTTGAGCCTTGAGAGGGCTTTTTACTTTAACCTACAGGACCTGTGTAACAAAACTATTCTATAAATTCTACATTGAATTATTCTTTTATTTCAGGACAATTCTGGACAACGCAGTGGCCATTATCGATAGATATGAAACCTTCCTGAACGTGTCATTCCCTCTGCCAAAACTAGGTAAGTGTTACTAATTACAACTTTACAACAACCGCAGCCGCTGCCCCGCGGCACATTAGTGTGCCGTGAAGTGATGCTAGGTGTGTTGCGACGCATTGCTTCATTGCAAAAAAAAAACAAATACTTTGTCTCTTCAATACTGTGCCTAAGAATACAATATTTTTTATCATGTGTATAAATCAGTAGAAGGTATAACCTGGTTTATTTTCTTTTATATTCATATCATGTGCGTGCCGTGAGGTTTTCTCTTCTCGCTCAATCGCATGTGTAAAGTGAAGGGTGCAACCGAGATGTAAGACCATGCTGGTGTTTACTCTTTTATTCTACTTGCTTACACACAAGTGAGATTGTGTAACAGAGATACATCCACCGCACTCTGATGAAGCATATCGACTATGTTTTGACCAATTCTTGTAACCCTTAAAATTTTTTAGGAAAGTAAAAACTGTTTTTATCGAAAACATTATATGGTGAAATGCGTTATGAATCTTTGAAATGCACTCCTCTAAATTCTCATGTTTGCAGATACACGTAGGGAGTGTCGATATTATAGTTGCTCACATCAAGTGGCCTGGTCGAAATTTTTAAACCTGAAACCAATGTAAATGAAATGATGCTTCTCTTCCAAAAAGTGGTCAATTTATTTTTCTAATTTGCGTCATTTGGCCGAGACCAGCTCTGTCGTCTTTAAAATGAGATCCAATCATTAACTCATTTTCGTATTCTTTGAGGGTTACATCAATTATTGGCCAAAACACAGTCGATTTTATATCATAATATAATAACAGGAAATCTTGTGATATTTCTACCCTTGACTCATGTGCAATTAAACGATAATTTCTACGGTTTTTTAAACAAAGTATCCGCAGATTTTGACTTATTTGTGTAGATATGGTGATAATGGAAGGCTTGGAAGACACGGCGGAAGGCTGGGGCCTCCTGGGAATCGGGTCCAATCTTCTACCTGACAAGGAACACCTCGAGAGACTTCTGGCGCATCAGGTATTCAACCATTGCAACGATTTAAAACAGAGCTGTAAAGTTTTACTCGTAAAAAAAGAAACGATTTAGATTCATTTTATCATAACCCACTTCTTCTACGGATTATTGTACCGGATCTATAGTCGAATAGTCAACGTCGTTGGCTTCAATTGTTGTGGTAACAGGTCTTGTGAGTTCGGGTTGTGAGTCTTGGCCCTTGGGACTAAGTGGAGGAATCAGTGTAGACCTTTTGTTAAAGTTTGAAGACCCCTGAGCTAGATCACTAGATCTGAGAGAGGTTAAACAACTGACAGACAAACGGCTCTTGTAGAAAAAAGGAGTTCCTGTGTCAACAGAAAGCTAGAACAGGATTAGTCGAAAGCTTATCACTCTTGCTATGTCCCGTTTTTAGGATAAGATGAGTGCAACGAAATTTTAAATATCAGACAGACGTTGATGAAAACCACTGCAACTGAAGCCAACAACGTTAACCACGCGACTACAGGCCTGGTAATGCGAATACACAAATAGATTAAAATATTAACTATCAAATAAACAAAATTTTGTGTTTTTTTTCAGTGGTTGGGCGGACTCGTCACGCCACGCTGGTGGGGTTCAAGGTGGCTGACTGAGGGTCTGGTAGCTCTGCTCCAGCATGCTCCTCAGCAGGACCAGAACGATGATGGAGACGCTTTACTCCTGGAGCACACCGTCCCAGCGCTGACGTGAGTATCTCATGACAAAATAAATAATACAATTTCCAAGCAACCCATTATTCAAGGTTGCTGATATTATTTAACTGTCTGATTTCTCAGGTTGGACGCCCTGCCCACGGCCCATCCCGTGTCGATGAGTGCCCAAGACCCTGAAGACCTGGAAGCTGTGCAGGATGATCTTTCGTACCATAAGGTATGTATACACTTCTTATAATGTACCTGACCACTGACATTTTTGAGATTAAACTTCTATACTTGAAGGCGTATGGATATCACCCATGGCTTTATCAAACTAACCTTCTCTTAGACATGCTCACGTTTGAGAGTTTGTACGCTCTAAGAGAAATGTACACGTTTGTATATTTCTTTCGATTTAAGCGAGGTCAAAGTGAGAATTCCGTTTAAGTTTTATGTTCCTGATCATTTTTTGAGGCATCGTGGGTGTAAATTGCCAATGGGGATGCCACTGGAAAGAGCTTTAGCAGTGTTCAACGGCATTGCTTCGGATGTCGAAATATTACGCGTGGACGTGAGTGAGTTCAGATGAGCATCTACAAAATAAAGTGAATCAATTAATAATAATTGTAAAAGTTGAAAATTGCACGGTTGACCAAGAAATGGCAGCCAGTATGATATGTGTAAATTTCACTTCGCTACTGTTCACTGTTTGAGATGAGTTCTTGTGACAGACAGACAGGCATACACATGTATTTTCTGTCTTATAGTATATATTTCTTTTGGTACGTAACGAATGATAAAAATAGTAAATATTGGCAATTGGCAAAGAAGTTGAGACAAAATCTACTTTAATACATTACAAAATAAACCTTTGAACATTTTTAAAGCTCTTTCTAGTTGCATCACCATTGGCAGGCTGTATCTAAACTTTCGAAGAACAAACACATTTATATATGTATTCGATTCTTCAAAAAATGATGACATATCAAAATCCTCATTCAAAATTGTATGTGGCGAGCATCGGCGTTTGGTGGATTTATATCTATCTCTCTCACACAACCTAACTTGCGTATGCACAAGTGGGACACAAGATCATGCGCCCGCTTGCCCTTGTATCTTGCTCGCACCTTTTACTTTACATGTGATTGAGCGAAAAAGAGAGAAACCCACAGCAGGCGCCTGGTGGCCCGGTACATTCTTGTCACCTTTGCAAGACATTGAATCAGATTTTATTATTATCAAGATGGTGGATATGGTTAAAAACAATAATCACTTTTCTAGGGTGCCGCCCTGGTGGGCATGGCCTGGGCCGCGGCAGGAAGTGGCGCTCGGGCTGCGCTGCGAGACTTTCTGGCAACGTACGCACGCTCTGCTGCCGACCCCAGGGACCTGTGGAGACTACTGGGTCGGAGGGCCAAGGCCGACCTCCAAGTCGTCATGGAGAGTTGGACGGAGCAGGCAGGGTATCCCCTTCTCACTCTGACTAGAGAAGGCGACTTGATCACTGTGAAACAGGAAAGGTATGTCTGTTAGAACAAACAACCGCACATTGCAAACATTGAGTCGACTAACTAAATATTTTACTATTTTTATGTACAGTCAATCTGTATTGCATTTATGTGTGGTATTGTTCTACATAGAAATGAACTAACGTCTTAAGATGACATTTAATTAACATAAATAGATTTATTGTTATAATTGATACATAAATATAGATAAAACAAGGTAGGCAAAATTTGCATCCAAATCGGGTAACTTTAGCCCTCGTGATACAAATAATCACTGTAATTACTATAAATTCAGTGATTTTTAGCCACTTTTCTTTATGCTTTCATATATTCTGTACATAATTGAGATGGGAAAAAATATACGGCATTCGTTTTGTGATTGAAAATATGGCTAATCCAATTTATTTCAAGCTAAGTTTTTAATTTGTGTTTTATCATTCGAAATTCAACAATGAAACAAATTATCAAATTTGGATTATTGAGATTTTGTACACTTCCATGTATTTTGTCACTAACGACCCGGGTTTCGCCTTCCGGCATCTTCAGGCATTCGAGCACACGAATGGACTCGAACTGACAGACAGTAAACAGTGTCTAACGTTTATATAGAAGATACAAATACGACAAATATTATTTACGAGGTAAAATATTATACGTCTGAGAGCCACACTGATACCTGAGTTAACATTTCGAGAATCGCCTTAATCCTTATTTTGTAAACAACACATTAACAGAGTAGCGAATTGCCGCTTTCCAACTTCTTTTAGAATTACCAGTGATTTTACAATTATAATAGCATTGTGGGTTTCGGCGGGATGGAATTCGACGAAAGGGTAAATATATAAAATCATTCCACGTTTATTGACATCTGTTAGGTGTTTCAACGTATAGGATATAATAACGGAGAATTAGGAAGGTTCAGCTGCTCATTCAGAATTGGCAAGGAATTTAACTGGGCTCTATTGATTTCCAAAATTTCTTGATAAAATAATTTATGATCCCCCATGTTTTTATGCAACAGTTTAACCCCATCATCCGCATTAAACGTATGGTTCTCCATTAGCAAGTGATTAGCGAATGTCGAAGTTTCTTTTTTTAATCTAAAGGCAGCGAAATGTTCTGATACTCTTATATTTAATGTACGTGTGGTTTTACCCACATAGAAATGTTGGCAATCACTAGTGGAAGTGTACAAAATATCAATAATCCAAATTTGATATTGAAATTCCATCAAGAACCCTCAGTCGATGTCTTAAATTCTTAAATTATATGAAACAAATTATGTTACAGATTAATCCATATTTTTACCACCAGCACCACGGTATTACAAAAGCACCTTTCTCCATGTAGTGGGCCAATCTTCGACCGATGGGCAAACTTACCCAAATTGATATTTATTTCAGATTTCTATTAAATGCTGAAGTTCCACAGACCAACGCCAGTCTTCTTCCATCAATGATGGCCTTGGAGTTGGCACTGGGAGTACCGACGCAATGGGAGGGTGTCGGAGAGAATGCCACGCGGCTCACATCATCAGGTATACTTTTCAATTTTTTACCATTGTTAATATGTAACAGCGAAAGCATATTTCAAGTTAGAAAGTATTTTTACCTATTCAGACAGTGTAAATGTATCAATAAATTTTTTTAAGAAATCAAAACGTTTTTAAGCCGCGCATGTGTTGGTGACTTGTTGATATAGGTGATCAATATATAATGTACTAATATATACACTAAATACAACAACTCAACGGTTGCCAATTTATAATGTGCTTGGGGTTCCTTTATCATAATATTATAACAACGTGAGAAGACCCCGGATCGAAGAGATGCGAGCGGCTGGTTATCCAGAGTCCTGGAAGGGCTGTGATCTCAGACAAACACCATTTCAAATCCGGTTCAAAACTTGTTTATTTATCCATCAAAGATGCAGTGGCTTAGATTACACAAATATATAAATCCTAACACATAAAATTGATTCTACATTTACATTTACTTAACAACTGAATTTACTTTAAGTTATAATACAAATTACACAACGATTTTAAATTAAGTCCAATGCAAATCAAAAAAAAACAAACAATTCACTGCAGCTCGTCCCGCTCGGCAGATCGTAATCGACTTGTGTACAAATACAATTAAAAAAACTCCCTGCATCGTCGAAGCTACCCCTTTCCGTCAAAATGGACTCGTCCAGCGGTCGTAGCCGGCGGCTATTGAACGCTTGGTAACAAGAAAGAGCCGATTCTGCGAAATATTGCTGTTGCCGCTGGTTGATTTCAGTTCTGGACACTAATGACACTTATACTTAACAAAAACCAGGGTGTGTCAAACGTTTGTTATCAGCTATTCATCGTTTTTTTTTCTTTTGCAACGGAGTGTTCTGTGAGAAATGATTGTTACCCCACTGCTCAACGTCAGTCGAGATCAACTCGTGTAGAGAAGACACATTCCAAAGATCTCAAATGCTAAATTGAAAAAATGTAAATTTGAAATTTGATGTCCACTCCCAATATATAACCTATTGTCTCATAATGGATGTATTCTAATAGAAGTTTGTCTACGAACACTGTTGATTACTCAGTTGCTCAACCTCTCTTTATCGGAGAGAGACAGGATAGGGGTGGGATAGGGTGAGTTTTTAGTATGCTATGCACGGTTTTTAGGATCGGATCGGAAGAAATTTTAGACAACGTAAACGAGACAAATCAATCTGTGAAACTGTCCGTACTGTTTAATTTTTTAAAACACTTTCAAATGAATCTTTTCCGTTCCAGGTCCATCTGAGAGGTTGGACGTGATCAGCGGCAATGCGACGATGCCAATGGGCAATGTGACGGGCATTATTACCTCGTCTACCACTTCCACAACGACCAGCACGACCACGACAGCCCCACCGCCGCCACAGCCCAAAGAGAAGAAGTCCAAAGACAAATACAGGTACCTGTAATTTAAATATGTAGCTATAAATAAGATTTACTGGCTCACTGTTGAGCTGTTTCAAATGATTGACTCAGCAGCAAGAAAATTCACATAGTCTTGGTTGCTATGCAATGAAATGTATTTGTCAGTATGTAATGGAAAGCTTTTTTGAGTTGAGGTGTACTCGCTCACTGTACGACGTCACAAAATTAACACAGCAGCGTTGAGCTGTTTCAAATGATTGACTCAGGAGCAATAAAATTCACCTAAACTTGGTTGTTATGCAATGAAATGTGTTTGTCAGTATGTCATGGAAAGCTTTTATGATTTGAGATGTAGTTGCTCACTGTACGACGTCACAAAATTAACACAGCAGCGTTGAGCTGTTTCAAATGATTGACTCAGGAGCAATAAAATTCACCTAAACTTGGTTGTTATGCAATGAAATGTGTTTTTCAGTATGTAATGGAAAGCTTTTTTGAGTTGAGATGTACTCGCTCACTGTACGACGTCACAATATTAACACAGCAGTGTTGAGCTGCTTCAAATGATTGACTAAAGAGCAAGAAAATTCATATATACTTGGTTGCTATGCACTGAAATGTATTTGATAAATGATGACTGTATGTAGTGAAAAGATTGTCGTCCTCTGTGGTCTTGTTTCAAGCGTTTTATACCATTAGAGATCAGCTGGATCACGGTTCAAGTCTCAACAAAGTCAATATTAAAAATGAATTTTTTCAATTTTAATTTGAGATCTTGTAATGCCAGATTATTACTTGCATCGCAGATATTTACTCGCATCAACGTGTGACGACGTCCAATTAACACAGCGGTGTTGGGCCGTTTTAAATGATTGACTCGGGAGCAACTAACCATGCCCAGGTTGGCAAGTTTTATTTCAATAATATTTCATTTCGTTTCCAGGTACAGATGGTATGTCCCACTGACATACATGTTGGGCCCTATAGACCCCAACGTTACAGCAAACGGGACGGGGGCCGCATCAAATGTAACCACGAGCCCACCGACTGGCGGTAGCGGTAGCAAAGGGCGGAGCGGTTCCAATATGGCAGTACCGGGTACCACCAATCTACTCTGGATGAACATGACTGAAGGTGAGTTTTGGATTATGAAATAGACAATATTTTTGTACCAGTACAAATTATCGAACGCCCTACAAAAGTAAAAACACACATTCATACAAATTCCCTCCCACCCATTCGATACTAACAATTGGGCGTACCGAAAGCGACTAGCTAACCACTAGTCCTGTCCTAGCTGTATCTTTCTATCCCTATAATCACCGAAAAAAAGACGTTGGAGTATTTCTAGTAGAAAGACTTGTCTTGAGATACTTCCTTTTGGAGGCCATCTCTCCACATTGAAATTGGACGTAACTTAAATTAGACTACCTTTCCTCCATCTCCATCTGCTATTGCTTTACCACCTGTTAATTTTATACGGCAGTATCCAGTGGCGTAACCAACGTTAAACGTATCTAGTTTTTCTCCCCTTAATTGAGAGTGTCTTTGGAGTAACTGCCCAAGATTTGGTGGCGTGCACTTGAGTGTGCAGAAAATCAATCCCTTCTGATAAATTAAAAGCTTCTATGAGTTGAGGTCTATTCGCTCTCCGTATGACGCCGCAAATTTTTAAAAGCTTTTCAAATTGGTTTAAGTTATACTGATTTAATGGAGAAGAACTCGAATACACTGGTGCAAAAATAAATTAATATGCCCGTCTCATAGGATTGGACAGATATGACTGATGTCTCAAAATGCTAAAAATGTTAAACGCCTCTTCAGATTTTCAAAATGTTCCCGTTTAAAAGCACTGCTTTTGGTCACAATTATCAACACAACCAGCGGAATGACAATATTATCAATTTTGTATTAAAAATTGATTTTGTATGATTTTTCAGTCAAATTTCGAATTCCGCCCGGAGTCACGTGGGTGAAACTCAACTCTGGCGGGCGCGGTCTATACAGGGCCAACTATCCGGCCAACGAGTGGACTGCTCTGGGCGAGGCCCTCAAGAAAGGGGCCCTCACTTCGGCCGGAGACAGAGCTTCGTTGATCGATGACGCCTTCACCTTGAGCAGGTAAATTAAACAAGATACTACTAGTTGCCCGGCACTGTTTCCAATGGCATCACGGGACATACAGCCAATATATTGTTGTATTGGAAAAAAGCAACGAGCAAATTGATGCAATTGATTAAAACCTTGTGTTCACACCTAACATTCAAATCAGCGGTAAACGTTTCCTGTTCTGGCTTAGCGGTCGACTTTCGACTTGTTTGTTTGTAAACGCAGTACCTACTTAGATTTTTTAGAGTAAACGTCACTCGCGAAATTGAGCCAGACATTAAATATTAAGTCTCACAGCATCAAACTCAAGGCGGCCAGAAAATTTTAATATAAAAATATATGCAAAAATGGGCGGTAGGTGTAGAAAGGTTGACGACCACTGATTTAAACTATAAAATATCTTTGTAAACTTACAAACTCCCATCTAAAATGAATGTGGAAATTTTGTTCATTTTCAAAACTCATGTTCTCCAATGCCCTATAATTTTCTAAACTAATAATCTCCATTCCAGCTATTGAAAGTGCAGCGTTTTACTGTCATGGTATAAGCGTCTGTTCTATGCATTTGTAACTGTAGCATGAAAACGGTTTTTTTTTGAGTTTGTTTTGAAATTCCATCAAGCACCCTCAGTCGACATCTTAAATTATAAATAAAATGTATTTTCATTTTCCAGGGCTGGAGTATTGAATGCGTCGTCTGCGTTGAAGATCTGCGAGTATCTCGGCTACGCCACTGGACCGCCAGGAAGCGACGGAGAGCAGTCCAAGGCGCCGTGGAAGTCAGCCCTGACCCACCTCAGGCAGTGGTCGGCCCTTCTGGCAGGAGCGGCGGCCGCTCGGCCCCTGAGGGAGCACGTGGCTAATGTACTCCTCGGCAAAAGGGTCACGAAAGCTCTAGCCAATAGCGTACACGGGTAAAACTAATAATAAATTATAATATGTGAATCAAAAGCAACAATATCTTTCGTAATATTACGTTCTTTTGTTGGGTTTGATTCAAAATTTGTTTGTTAAATATTAGAAACAAAAGCAGCAATATATTGGATAGTTATACTAGACTTTAAATTCTTTGATTCTATTAAATTCGACACTATTGTGTTTTTTGGTGTATTTGTTTGATAAGTATTTGAAAGAAAACTAGCAATATATCAAGGAGCTATACCAGACTTTGATGTATTTGATTCTATTAGATTCTTCAATATCTACCATACTGTCACTATTATTTTTCGTTGGATTCGTTTCTTAATATGATTGCTGAATATTGGAAACAAAACTAGCAATATGTCAAAGATTTAAACTAGATTTTAAAAGACTTTGATTCTATTAGATTCCTATTTAAAAATAGAAATAATATGAGAATCAAAAGAAACAATATTTATCACACTATCACTATTTTTCGGTTGATTTGTTTCTTAATATGATTGCTCTATATTGGAAACAAAACTAACAATATACCAAGAAGTTATAATAGACTTTTAAAGTTTTTGATCCTAATACATTCATATGTAACCCTTCCAGCGCGAGCCGTTTTCGCACAAATTTATTTTCAGTCAAATGATCTTTTAAAACGCTCGCTATGCCTAAAAAGCGATCAATTTCAAAAGTAAAAAATGGATAATCATATATTAGTTATCCCAAGTACATCAAGAAGTAAACTAAACTCGTCGCATTCTTGCTAAAATAAATTGAAGAAAACGAAGAAGCTGAAAAATATTTAGTCTACGACTTTGCAAGCAAAATGGCTCCGGCCAGTCTTCATATACACCGCCAACACGCGCACCAGCAAGCACGTAGCTAAACTATGAATATCGAGAGCTCTTTTCCAAATTTCCTCGTGTTCTACTTAACATTTTCATGATCTGTTGCCTTGAAATAGAAAGCTTCAACTATTTTTTAAAGCATATATCCACCAGTGTTACCTTCTAGTTTGGCCGGAAATGCGAGATAAAGTCATGGGCATGTGGACATTTCCAGCGCGTTCATTGGGTTGAGAAGCGTTACACAGGACTTTTCCAAGTTTATTTCTTACTTGTTAACAAATAATATATGATGTCAACAAGTAAGGAACGAATGTTGACGATGTCAACGAGAAGTAATATATTATTAATTCTATTTCAAGACCTGCTGATAAGGACCTGATTGAGGCGGCAGTCGAGTTTGAACTTCCCGAAGCGGTGGAGGTTGCGAGGAAGGCCTTCGACAAATGGACCGACACCAACGAGAGCATCCCAATTGAGCTGAGAAGGGTAACCAAACAAAATTCTTCATCTTTTTAGTATCTAATATAACAGTTAGATACTTGTGTATGTATATGTTATAAACGGGCAAAATTATTTGAATTCTTCTGCCTAGTTCATACATTGATCGAAATAGACAGTAGCGCTACGGTGGTGTTTTTTGCAACTAAACCAAATGTCATTGATTATATAAAAATACTAGTGGGTACCCGGCGTTGCAATGCCGCTCGGAGAAAGAAAGGGATTACAGATCTGCACGGTCCGAAATTTCATAAAATTACCCGATCCAAGCCCATCAGCTTCTTTTTTTCTCAGCCCGGAAAACGCCCCATTTATTTTTTAATGTAGTAATTCATTTATACTTTTCAAACAATACATGTTATTGTTTCGATATTTCCAACGATATTCATAACACATGTGTAATAAATTATTTAAGTTATGAAAACTATTGGATTATGGCTAACTCATGACCTGAAGATAGTACGAAATGTTTTTCTTAAATTTGAATCCCTTACCCGGGCCAAGCCCAGGCCCGTGCGGTCCTCTATTTCGGATATGCAATGTATTTTGTTTTTCCGTCTGGTTTGTAGATGTCGCTAGTTGTACGTATTTGATTCTTTTTTTTAGATTGACTAGCCCTATCCTTCCATTTCCACTCTTACAAGCAGTTGTATTTGGGAATGACAGTAAATTTTTTAGTTCTCGTAAAAATTATCACTGCTAAAATATCATTTAGATGGACTGAAACTTTTCTTCTTTTTCCAGGCCGTTTACAGCGCCGGAGTAAGGCACGGGTCCGAAGTGGCGTGGATGCATTGCTGGAGGGCCTACAAGACCAGTTTTGATCCCGTCGAACGTGAAGAACTCCTCAACGCGATGGCCGACACTAAAGATCATTGGCTGTTGAATCGGTAAATGTTGCTCACTGTGCTCTTTGCCTTGGCGATTAGAAGGATCTAGCCCTATCAGGCTAAGAAGAGGCAGGGGGGTACGAGGGTCTAGACGATCGTCGGCTACCATCCATAGAATGCACTCAGTGGAACTAAAGACCTCTGTGGCTTAGTGGTTAGAGCCTTGCCTAGCAACCAAATCAAGTAGATAACTAATATCCCACTTTTTCTCGGACTCCTAATGGAGGTATCTCAACAGAAGTTTTTTTATACGAGAACTGCTTGTTACTCAGTTGCTCAACCACTCTTTTTCGAAGAGACTAGGGATAGAAGGGTATTGCTAGGAAAGGACTAGTGGATAGCTAATCGCTCTCGCTACGCCCCGTGTTAAGGATGGGATGGGTGGGAGAAAAATTGTAGATGTCACAAACATGCATGCGTATGAACAGAAATCCATAAATCGATTTATGAAACTAAACTGTCCACACCGGAATTTAAGCCCGAGACATCCGTAACCGAAGCCAACGTCGTTGACCACTGCACTAGGATTTTGCAATTGCAAGCGGTCTTCAGAATCAATTATCATTAAAATTTAATTAGGAATTTTTTTAGAAAGAGATTTACACTGATTCAAATTTAAAAACAGAATAATCTAATCACGGGCCCGACATATATTATTATTTACTTTAAAGTTTTAATTTTAAGATAGTATTAAATGATACTGAAATGTCCATGGAAGGAAGCAAAGTAATTGACAGGTGACCACATAACAACGAGTGAATATGATCAAAGCACGAAGATATTAAAAATTCTCATTGAGTTTAATTTCAAAATATCTGACGCCTTGGCTATTATAAAATATCCCATTTATAAATCCACTTATTATTTCCTTTCGCAGTTATCTTCAAGCGACGGTGGATCCTCGTCTTGTGACTCCGGCCGACGCGAGGGTTGTTCTTTCGGCGGCGTCGAAGCGGCAGCCGGGCCGTCTCCTGGCGTGGAGGCACCTCCGGTCCAGGCCGCAGCCCCACAGACCTGATCTGTTGGCCGCGGTAGCCGAGCACATGTCCAGCGCTGAAGATTACAAAGAGGCAAGACAGCGTAGTCTAATTTTATACCATAGACAATAATTTTTGAATGATAATAATATACAAAGAAATTGATTCTTTATAATTTTTTAGGAATACATTTCCAATTGTTTTATGCTTGTCATTATTTGTGTCAGTATTTATGTTAAGTCAGTAATATAGAAGAGGCTAATTGGCAAATAATATTTTAGTTTTAAATGTACTTGAAAATGCAGTCAGCGAAATCAAGCGGTGACCGATATACGACGCGGACTCTGCATGCGTTACGATAAAGGTGAATGCTCTGCAAAGGCAAGTCATGATGGCTAAAGCAGAACACAGGCAGTATATATATGAACAAAAAGAATGGACCGGATTCATTCTGTCGTCGCCCGTCGAACTGGAGACATTTCCCTTGAACCTCACAATCGCCATCATTATCATAGTCATTCTATATCTACAGTTAAATTGCGTCAAGCTCAAAACAATTGGAATCATATCCCTAAAAAAATTTTGTTTGCCTGTACTCTCTCATGCGCATGCGCTTAGATTTGTATTACAGTTAAACCCTAATAATTGAGGGAAAGACATTTCAGTCTCTCTGTAGAGTCTTAAATTTCTTCATAGAGAGCATTTTAGTTGCAAGTTCACGATGTGGAATACAAGGCAATCTATATGCAGATACTCAGTAGGTGAGTCATCAGCGGAAACATTATGAGCTGGCATAACAAAAACAAAACGACGCTTGCAGACTTGCAGCCTTGGACATTTTTACGATAGTGGTCGGATGACATTTAACTCAATGCAGGCCGTCTGGGACACGCAGCTGTACACGATTCAAATCAAACACCATCTGTTCAACGCGTGCATTCTACCTGTACTGCTTTACGGCAGCAAATCATAGCACATGACGAAGATTTAAAAAAACCGTATCTTGAACTTCGAGAATAAATGCTTGCGTCATATACTGGGTACTCTGGGATACTCTGACAAATAAATATGTGATAGAAAAACTTGCCTTTCAAAGAGTAACCTATTCAAAAACAGGATGTGGCATAAAAGCAATTACTAGCCCTATCCTTCTATCCCTAATCTTTTCGAAAAAGGCACGCAGTTCTTGTAGAAAAAACTTCTGTTAGGATAATTCCATTATGTTATATGCTCCACATTGGGTGTAAGATTCATTACAGGGCTCTATTAGCATCCACAAAACCTCTATTAGTAACAATAGATGGGTTTTTGAAAAAAGGTCTAACATACCAACCAATCAAAAAAAAACCACTCTTGAATTGCTGTATAAATAGTCCTAATAACGAACATAAAGTCCCAAAAACTTGTATATATTATCTTGTTTCAAATAATGCAAAAAATTTACTTTAGATTTTTGTTTCCAGGTTTCCGAGTTTTATGCAGACTCCGACATAGGCCCTGCCTTGAACAGGTCTCTGGAGACCATAGCCCTCAACGTGGCGTGGGTAGGCAAGAGCGAGACGGACATATTGAGATACATAGCTGCCTACGAGCCTGCCAAAAAGAAACAGCAATAGACGTATCATAAGTGAGGTTATGACATATATTGAATTTTGACAAAATACAACTTCTGGTATCATATCAAAGCATCTCACTGATTTCGTTCATTAAAATCAGAGTATTTTTACGAAAAACCGAAACTACGGTTTCGGTTTTTGGTGACATACCAAAAATCTTTATTTGAAAAACCGAAACCACAATTTTCGGTTTTTCAGATATGTTTGTCATAACTTGTCCGTTTACTAAACGTTCAATATTCTGGTATACTAAAAAACTTTATTTCTTGAGAAATATTTGTTAGTCAACCGTTTTTTTGAATTTGCTGCAATATAAAAAGAGAAGGATATTATAGATCAGCGATTAGATAACTGACAAAACGGGAAATAGTAAATACTTAAATGCTCCTACTGCAAATGCAACTATTTGGTTTGATTATAATAAAGGCGTTGTATCTCAAAATTTATCTGAATCTTTCAAGTTTTGTCAGTACCAAAATAAAAATTCAAAATTTGTATTGGACACAAAATGTGTCTGACACAAAATTGTGGTTGTGTAAACGCGTGTCTTTGGTGTGGCTTAAGCTAATCAAAAACAAATTAATACTTTTTCTGAGATACCAACGTAATAAATAAAAAAAATTATCTATTGCCAAAACGAATCGTCCAAAATCAATGACTCTTTCCATAGTAAATTAATAGTTTTTGAGTGTAAGCGAGACAGATGGGATAATTTTGATAGATCGTTTCATGATTCGGAGTGAGACAGATATATAGTTGTGAATACACGCAAGTCATTATTAAGAAACAGTATTAAAGTAAACGTTTAACGAGCGGAAATATCAAAAATAACCTGAAAAATGACACGCTTGTCCCATATTGAAGGTCGGTTTTATCGTCGGTCGGTCGGCAAGTAGGGCCACAGTTGCCATACTTGCTTACACGCGATTGAAGCTGTGTGACAGAGATATATGTACATCCACCGCTCGCCGATGACACCCAGCCATCAAAAAATTGAAAAAAAAAACCTTTGCTATTTGACCTTTAATTATAATGGAGTTCTACAAAGTAAATACCAACTCAATCAAATCATAGTGATTATTATCGAGATATTTTTTGATAATAATAACTTTTGGCAGTGGTGCATATTCGGTTTTTGGCCTTTTGCCAAAAACCGCTACACAATGAAGTAAGTATTTGCATACAACCGTTGTCAAAACGATCCGGTTTTTCGTAATAATTGTTCTTGACAACTGTAAAAATGATACCAAAAATTCAAAACGCGTTTTTGTAAAAATGTCGCATTCCATTAACATAATATTAAATTTTTTGTATTTTTAAAAAATTATTCAACCTTTTGATTGCTAAGCCGATACATCATTGGAATTGAATTTAATAATGTTTATATGGCGGCAATCGAAAGGTTAACATTTTATCATTCTACTTTATAGAACGTATTCAACTTGTTGGTTTGCCCATTTGTATCCAATACAAACATTATCAGTGGCGTAACTATGGTAATCTATACACTTTCGAGGGGACATTGTTTTTTTTATTTTTTGAATTATCATATCCGCTCTCAGTGTGGAGCATATGCTGGCATATTCTCAAATTTCTAGACACTAATACTCGACAGCTTTACGCCGAACGTAATAATTTTTGTATTTGCTATAGACCTTTATTTAATATTAATGCTATTAACATTAATATTACTACTAACATTCTTCCTGTTTTGGTTGATATTGGCTATGTTTAGTAGCAACGTAATAAATATGTATAGAGCAAATACAGAAATAGAGAAAATCGACGAATAGATAACAAAAAAAATATATTATAATAAAGGAACCCCAAGTGTATTATAAACGGGCAGCCCATGAGTTGTTTTACTTAGTGTAGAAAATTGTTCTTCAAATCAACATTTTATATCCATTGGACCACTTTGTGTAAGGTATTTTATTAAATTTGTATAAAACAAAATGTGTAAAAATATCGTAAGATTTTATTTTAATTTATTCAGTGGAGGCTTCTAGTTGAGGTTTTGCTGCGGGGGAAACTTAATGGAAACTTAACCGCAGAGTTAATGCTGGTTGATATTGTATGTTTATGTTCGGTGGGAAACAATTTGCTGAGGGATTTGAGGCTACTGTTTGCAAACACGGTTAATTCCAAATAACATATATTACGGCAAAATGCAAAAAACAGCAATTGGCTTAGGAATCGCTGGAGCCACGTTTAACGCAAACGGCAGCCTGCTGTAGCTGGTCGGACTTGCCCGGTATCTGACCGCCATTGTTTTTTTCATACAGACAATTAGAACCGAATGCGGAAAAAAAGCCACGAGCAAATTTATGCAACTGATCACTAACGCTTTTTGTCTAAATCACTTAATAAGAGTGTATAAATCAGGCAGAAGCTGGTTTTCTCCTTGTCGACTATCGGCTATCTCCGCCGTCATAAAATATCCTTTACACTTACTAGAAAGTACCAACGGAAATTCAAGTGTAATTCAAAACTACAGAATGTTGGTATGATGAGCTAGATAGGTCTTGACCATTGGGACTTAGCGGAGGAGTCAGTGTGACCCTTAGGCTAAAACGTTTGTAGTCCCCTGCTATACAAATTTAAAACCGAATGACATTTGTTTACGATAGCGAATCATGGCATGTGACAAAGACTAAGAAAAACAGTATAGTGTGCTTCGAGAATAGATGCATGCGTCGAATATGCTTGCTGAGGATGCTTCCGGAGAGCTTCAATCATTCTCGCCTCTCCTTCAGACCGGGAGAATTGCGGCGTCCTGGACGACCGTCGGGTACTTATCCGCTGAGTGAGGGACGCTGGCATGTCATGGGAGGAAGCAAAGTGATTGGCAGGCGACAGAGAATTATGGATCAACCTAGGCAATCAACTTAGTATGTGCCGACAAAATCTGCTTTAATACATTAAAAAACAGAACTCGTCTAAGCTCACTCACGTCCACGCAGAATATGTTGACATCTGAACAAATACCGTTGAACATTCTTATACCTATTTCCAGTGGCGCCCCTATTGGCAGGATGGTTCTACACTTCGGAAGAACAAACAATAAATTTATGTCTACAATTCCACAAAAAAATGAGTTCAAATTATTAAACGTGAGAATGCCTAAAAGAAAGTTATTTCGATAAAGCCATTGGTATTATTCATACACTCTCAAATATTAACTAGGTGACCCGAAAGCCAATATCCATATTGGCTAAAGTGAAACGAAATTATTATGGAATGCATATATATGGCGACAAATCCAGTATGGATACAAGACGCCTACTCAGCTTTTTTGACCATATCGCTCGCAAGCCTACTGACAATCTTGAGAGGCTCGTCGTCACAGGAAATGTCGAAGGCAGAAGGACCATAACTCGCTGCTGACAAAGGGCCCGACACAGGCCTCTCCTTACCGATGGCCCTCAGAGCACCAGAGCGAGTGGCGTAGGATTATCAAAGGAAATGAAGTTGTTGGAATAGTTGGATGTCGCCACCCTCACAGCTAGGAATACGACTAAAGATTATGGAATAAGCCACTTTTGAAAGTTTTGCGTTATTTTGACCATGCCAGGCTTAAACCTGCTTTTTAAAAATACTTTAAGGAAGTATTTTTCTCTACAAAATGACATTGTACATTCATTATTTTATAATATTCGAATGAACCGGGCTCGCAAACGGTAGCCTCAAATATCTAGCTTAACTAGTTCTGATACCGAAATAAGTGCGAATTGTTACACTTTTGCGTTCCGTATGCGATCCACAATCGAGTCGTTCTGTATCATTTTTAAATGATAAATTTCTGTCAAGTACAAATGATGACAAATACATTCTTCTAGCAGAAAATAATTAGATTTTTGTTTCATGTAATTAGTGTTTTTTGTTCTACCATAAAAGTTACATGTTCCTTGTGCTTGAATAACTGTGTTAAATCTAGGGTGTAATGCCAGAATGCATTTAGTCACAAAAACAAGTTCTGAGATAATCGCATTTCAAGCAATATTTTTTCTTTCAAATTACTCTATCAATTACAATGATTGTTTCATGTATGTAGAGCATATTATTGCATAAATTTTGACATTTATAACAGGAAGCTCAAGTGCGTTTTGTCAGTACACCCTCGAAATGATGTTGTCATACAGGAGAAAGTGCCCAAGTGTAAAACAGTAAAGTGTTCAAGAGCACTGTTTAGATATTCGTACTGAATCCCACTTGTTAGACGCCGAAAGCGTGCAGGCACGTTAAATGAACTGCGAGAATTATTTATGCATCAGGCGCGTGCTGTGAATTTCTTTCATTCTCGCTCAATCACAATATCGACTGTGTTTTGGCCAATTGATGCGACCTTCAAAAAATTCGTAAATGATTGGATCTCGTTTAAAAGAAGACAGAGCAGGTCTCGGCCCAATGATGTAAATTAGAAAAATAAATTGACCACTTTTTTTTGGAAGGAAAACATCATTTTACATTGGTTTTAGGTTTAAAAATTCCGACCCATCCACTTGATGTGAGCAATTATGATATCGACACTCACTACGTGTATCTGCAAACATGAGAATTCACATCAGTACATTTCGAAGATTCATAACGCATCTCACTAATGTTTTCGATAAAAACAGTTTTTACTCTCTCCTGAACAATTTCAATTTTGAAGGGTTACATCAATTGGCCAAAACATTGTCGATATGTTAAGTGATGGTAGCGGACGAGATACAAGGGCATACTCTTATATCCTACTCGCTTATACACGAGTGAGGTTGTGTGATAGAGATAGATAGAACCGCCGCATGCAGATGTTATATAGATTTCATATTTTTATGATTTCAAGAAATTACTGTTTTACATTCACTGTCAAAAATCCTCTCATATGATTGCATTCAAATAGAATAAATTATCAAAGTATTTAGTTCTTAAAAGAATATTAGTTAATTGATAGTTATTTCGGCTTAAACGCCATCGTCAGAACCATTTTAGCTTAGCTATATATACTGTTCAGACGAGATAGACAATATTAAGTCATCTCACTTATTCCAACAACAGAAATTTTATTTAAAATTAAAATTTTTATAGTAGGGACAAACGTGGTATTATTAATTATCGGTAACTATAGTCATAGTTCTGACGGTGGCGTTAAGCCGAAATAGCTATCAACCAACAAATAAAATTTTGTAGAATTGAACAATTTCACATTTTATCCATTTATAATGGAGTTCTATCAAGTAAATTGATTGTATTCACACTTACGATTTAGTATTTTTAATATTTGTGTGTATCGGTGTCTTAGGTTAAAAAGTTTTTTCCAGACAACTGCTATCTTCACAAGACCTCGATAGTTATTTGGTCAATTTTCGTAAAAAATGCACTTGGTCACTTTCTCTTGTATTTAAATGACTTCAATAACTAGAACATCAATAGAAATGTTACGTAATCCTTCCATTTAGACAAAACTGTGGGTCTTTTTCTATAATAATGCATATTAAGATAGACAACAGCTCAAAATAAAGTAAAAAGGAGACGAGTCCAGCATCCAATCTTATTTGACAAGTTCAATTGAATTGTTTATATGACAAATAGCATCTTTCATTATAAGTACGAGGCCTGTAGTCTCGTGGTTAACATGATTAGCTCAGTCTTCGTCCAATGCCAATGTCACTAGCGGCTTGTTGCAAGGCTTGCCACAAAAACTTCTTCGACAAAATCACTTTTTGAATATTATCAATGGAAAAACTTGATTGTACCTAATTGGAGTAAATGAAGAAGAAAATGTAACCGACAGCTGTCACAAACGGAAGGATTACACCAAAAATGTGCAATACTGTATTATAAAATAAACCATTTCCTTCACTGTATCTAAATTAGCACTTAATCGTATACTAGATACCTATAATTAATGTTAAGTTACAGTAATAAATAATATTATATTATATCATGTATCATTATTAATATATCTCTGTGCAATTTTTGATAGTCTGTCATATAATTAATTTATGTAACGGGGAAGCATCAAAGTAACGGCCGTGATGTCGTCATGGCAACGCAAACCTTTCTGAAGTCACATTGTTGCTGGCCATTGGCATAGCAGCCTAAAATTATCTTGTAAATGTCGCAAATTCAGTACTATTTATACTAAAATCGTAAATTTCGCAAAAATGATTCATTTAATAACAAAAAAATACCACGGTTTTAATAAATATGAATAGCTGCTTGGTACTGCTACCTAAGGGAACACGGTACATAATCTCGTACAGCTGTTTTTATAGCTAATCACAAACTGGGAACTTATTTGGAGATAATTATCTGACAGTACACATGCCTTTAAGTAACCTAATGTGACATCTGTGATGTAATCATAGCATCGCAAACTATTTTGAGGTCGTATTGTTGTTGGTCATTGGCATAGCAACCCAAAACATAGTATAAATATCACAAATATTTGGGTACTTACGTTGTATATTTCTTAAGCATTCTCGCAGTTATAGCTACTCGACTCGAAAGGTATAGTCGAAAATAATCAATCATTCTAAAATATAAACACTTAAAACGGGCAATACCTGACAGAGGAAATAAGAAAAAAAACTGCACGACGTTGTATGTACACAACAAAATAATTTTTACTGTTTTAATACCTAGTCATTTCGCCAGTGGTCGGCCAGTCAAGCGACAGGTGTACTTTAAAAGGGGATTTTTCGTCAATGAATGATAAATACATATTTTTTTCATCGCTGTTACTCCATTAAACAGGGATTAAGTAATGTAACCAAAACCAACCAAAAATAAAATAGTTAATATTGTACCAAACATGAAATAAGTTTTTTAAAATAAAACACAATTCATTTGTACTACTTCCACATATTTATAATGATCAGGACCGGTTTCGCTCATCACGAGCATTATCAATTGATAAAAATACAAACAGCAGGCTTATTTATATAAAATTGAGTGTAAAAATGAAGATATATAAAACTGATGGTTCGTGAACTAAGACAAGAAAATACTGATTAGCAAACAAATTATACATAAATCAAATAAAATATGAATTTATGTATAATTTGTTTGCTAATCAGTATTTTCTTGTCTTAGTTCACGAACCATCAGTATTATATACCTCCATTTTTACACTCAATTTTATATAAATAAACCTGTTATGTTTGTATTTTTATCAGTTGATAATGCTCGTGACGAGCGAAACCGGTCCTGATCATTATAAATATGTGGAAGTAGTACAAATGAATTGTGTTTTATTTTTTAAAATATAATGTCTTTCCACCAAGAATTAAGGCAGTTAACACCGTGATAAAATAAGTTTGCAAAAAAAAAATGCCAATTCTCCCAGTGGTCGACCCCGAAAATCCAATGTTGGGCCTTTCGTTACCCAGTGTTCGGCCATCACTATGAAACTTCATGAATTTCGCGGATGAATTTACGGAGAGTAGATAGAACAATAAAAAAACCGTTGCTTTGATGTTACCCGACTTGTGTTTAATTCGTCTTTTATGAAGTAATATTTTTTTAATTCATTTATTGATATGAATTATTACGTATTGCCATTGAATGGTTCAATGTACATTAAACTTATCACTGTTCGTTAAATTACCATTCGTATGACTCTAATCTAAATTTTGTATTACTTTTTAATTATATGAGTGATATTTTTGTATGAAAATCTCTTAAATGTATCATAAATATGTGAACACTATCATTGGAATAATTAAAATAAATAATATCTAAAGTGTTTGTCATTCATTTTTGACCCTACGATTCGATTTTAGCTTTATTTTAGCAAAATATTGCCATTCGATTGTTATTTTTTAATAGTTGAACAATCAAGATCATCGGGAAGGTCAACAGACCCGGAAGACGGTAACACAAAGGATGAGCTCGCTATCCGATTAGGAATAGCCGGAACCACATTTAACTCGATGCAGACCCTCTGGGGCACACGGAGGCACCGCATGGTGACCATATGCTCCACATACGGACCGGATATGGTCTAAGAACTTGAGCAATTTACATGGTCCGTGATCAAAGTCGTCTGCATTTTTTACGGATGTCGCGAGTTTTGTAGGGAACTAATTAATACAAGTAGCAACATAGACAGCCTGACAACACTTAAAGGCAGTGTAGACATGGCAAATCCCGCACGATTACGTCACACGTTCAAGCAGACGTGTCCATTTCCCTGATTGTCTTGATTATTAACCGAACCAAAACAACATGGCACTAACCACCCCTACAGATCACACATTGAATTTAACGAAATTACTCCCCGATTTCTGGAAGGGGAGTATCTGTAGGGCGCTAATTATGTAAATTAGAAAAATAAATTGATCACATTTTGGAAGGGACATTTTACATCGGTTTTAAATTTAAAAATTCTGACCCGGCCACTCGATGTAAGCCACTATTATATTATACGTATAATCCTGTATCTGCAAATATGAGAATTTACAGGGTGCATTTCAAAGATTCATAACGCAACTCACCATTATAATGTTTTTTATAAAAACAGTTTATACTCTCTCCTAGACAATTTTAAAGGTTACATCAATTGGCCAAAACACTGTCGATATATACTGTGTAAATGCATGGCGCATTAACGTCAGCTGTAATGTCCTGAATTGTAATTTTTGTTTACAAATAATATAACAACTTTAATTAAAACCTTGAGGTGTGGCAGTTTGAAACCGCTGATTTATACGATATGCCCTGCCCGTGTCTTCTACCGAGATGGATTCCATCGCCCTCGAAGAACCGCTGATATGGCGATCCGTAGGATGTACTGAAATCGTGGAATGAAGCAAGCGACCAGCGGGGGACGAAGAATCTTGCAAGCACCATGTGGTAGCCATATCGATCGTCCAGTTAATTAGCCAGACAACTAAATGCTAAGGCAGATAACCTTCTAAAGAATTAAACAAAATGTTGACATTTTTAAGTCAGTAGGATATTTCTAAGTATGCTTTTACCGACTATACTCGGAAAGTAACTTATTGTTAAACATGTGTTGATAAAATGTATAAATCTCAGGTACAAATCAATATTTGATTTACGGTGACCATTTGAATTATCTCAATATGGGTTATTTGGAGATGTCTGAGTAAAGAAGGGCAAGTAAATATTTAATTAGTAACTAATCCCATAAACAGTCAGTAAGAAATAATAAACGTTCGGTTAATAATTATGTCTTGTAAAATTTGGATTATTGAGATTTTGTACACTTCCATGTATTTTGTCACTAACGACCCGGGTTTCGCCTTTCGGCATTCGAGCACACTCGAATGGTCTCTCAGTTCGAGTCCATTCGAGTGTGCTCGAATGCCTGAAGATGCCGAAAGACGAAACCCGGGTCGTTAGTGACAAAATACATGGAAGTGTACAAAATCTCAATAATCCAAATTTGATATTGAAATTCCATCAAGCACCCTCAGTCGATGTCTTAAATTATGTCTTGTAAGTAAATAATTGCCAAATAAATGAAAAAGGTTATGTTCGATTTAGTAACTGACCATTTTATGTCCACTTCCGATGTGGACAATGTGGCCTCCTAATAGAGGTATCTCGACATATATTTTCTACAAGAAATGCTTGTTAGTCAGTTGCTCAAACTCCTTTTGTCGAAGAAAGTATAGAACTAGAAAATCCGTAAATAAATTGAAAAATTAATTTATGAAACTATACTTGAACCTGAGACATCCGTAACTGTAGCCAACTGCCCCACGGAGCCGACCTCTGACCGTTTATTTTATTAACTAACCATTTTGATTAATTACCGTTCATTTATTAAGTTAACTTTGTTATTCCACCGGCTTTGTCACTAACGCGTTTCGCCTCTTTAAGAAGCATCTGCAGACTTCACAGATAGAATAACAAAGTGACCAATATTAATTTAACATTAAAAATTAACTCCCACAAAGTTACCGAATCCATAAAAAAATTGAATTAGTTATTAACCCGATGAATGCAGTCTAGAATGAGCTGGAAGATTGACATGTTCAAAGTAGGGAGTGGATGTCGCTTGCATGATTTGGGAAGAAATTGGGAACCTTGAATGCACCATTGCTGTGGCCATATGCTCTGAAAAGGGAATGGACGGAGACAGCTGTACCTTCAAAGATGAATAACGAGTTGTGGTTTAAAAATATATATTTTATTTCTGAGACGTTGAAGAATTCATTTTTTTAAAGACTGAAATGATTCATAAAGGTCTTAGATAAAGAATAAATAAACTAAGACTGATGTTTAGAGATAGTTTTCTAAATATAAATACAATCAAAGAAGTGGAAATAATGAAACGCCTTTCAAAACTAAGGAGAGTTCCTTTATATAAAACCCTTTGATTAATGAGTTATTTTTTTATCAAAATACGTTCGTTTTTATATTGAGGGTATACTGACAGAATGGATTAAGTCAGTTTTTGTTGGTTTCTGTTTTAAATGTCATGGTACAACGCAAAAACTCTTTTTAAAAAACAAACAATTGTAACTTTGAATAATAACAGACAACGGTTTAAATGCGATTATCTCAGAATCTGTTTTCATGACTTAATACCATATTCACTGTAAACATTAGCCTAGCAATTGTACTTCGAAAACTTTTGGGGTCAGGTTAACTGTTATTTCTTGGATGGAAAGGCGTATAAATTTCTCAGTTGAAAATGCTATCGATGAACGAAATTGGTCCTGATCGTCGGATAAAACTGTGGAATAGTTGTTTCATTTTTATCATAAATTCGAAAATTCATAGATAAGAAATCATCCATCAGCTTACAACCAGTTCCTGTAAGCAAACATTCGAGACACGCTAAGTTTATAGAAAAAATCATCAGCCGTAGGAAATATGTACACAGTTTTAGCAAATATACAAAATGGCCAACAAAACGGACGTCGAAAGGTTAATAATCTGAACGACAAAAAAATAAAATTACGAAACGTCGACTTCTATAAACTCGGTCGCGTCCACTTCATCGTCGGTGTCGTCCTCGTCCCTGGCCCTGACCTTTTTGCTCTTCTTCCTCCTGAAAGCCTTGCCGTCGTGCTGCACCGACTTGTGTTGCTGCAGCCTGCCCATGCTGGTGAACTTTCTCCCGCAAATGTCGCACGCGGGCGCGTCCTCGCTGTCTTTTGAGTACTTGGTCACCATTTTGGAAAGCGTCGCCGTTAATATATCAGCGTTCTCCGATTTGAATTCTTCCTTAAAAGCCTTAAAAACGCCATTACTAACTTTACCACCTTTGTGTATACCGATGTAGTGCTCCTTTAAAATGGCGGCTTCGTTAAAATCCATTTTACATATGCCGCATGAGAGAATTGACGTATTACCGTGTACGCTCGCAAAATGGCCATCCTTTAAAACGGGTGTGGCAAAACGTTTCAAGCAAACTTCGCATTCGTGTTTGTATTTAAGACCGGAATGCGTTTTCATCTCGTGCTGGAGTAGTTTGCCGATGTATTGAAACGTTTCGCCGCACGTGTCGCATGAATAGTTACCGGGGACATCAACGTGTCGCTTACGTCCACCGTGATAATCGTCCACGTGCGATTTAAGCATTTTTTTAGTTGTAAACGTCGCATTGCACCTTGTACAAGTGTGCAATTCTTCGCTGCCCTTCAAAAGATGACTCGTCGCGGCGTCGAATCCATCGTCGTAATCGTCGAAATCCGATTCTAAATTGTTGGCGTCGTCATCAAACACGTCAACGTTCTCCACCATTTTTATATCCGCCTTATCGTCAGCGATAATCGAATCGTGCGGAAATAATTCGTCATTTAACGTTCTGTTTTCGTTAAAAAGATCACTCAACGATCTGACGTCGTCAAAACGCGTATTTTTACGCGTGTAATAACCGTAAAAACACGCGTTCAACGGAATAACTTCATTAGCCTCTTTTTCGTATCGTTTAATTCGTATATGACTCACAGCCTTAAAATCAACCGTGCAATTGCTATTGCACAGCAAATCTACTGTCCTTTTAACGCGATCCAAATCCATAAACGACAGCGGTTTACCGTCTAAACGTTCAGGTACGGCGTAGAACGGAACGCAAATTTCATCGGCGACTTCGCAACCTTCCACGTCAACGAGATTCGCATCTTCGAGACGTTGATCTAAGACAATTCTATCTTTTAGACACAAATCGTCATCCGAAGAAAATCCAAGATCGATTTTAATCCGTTTAGATTTTTTTATCTTTTTTAATTTCTTTTTAATACCGTTTTTATGTTTTTTCTTTTTCTTAGCTTTCAAACTAGCGTACTCTTCTAGTGTCAAGTCATCTTTACCGAACCGTCTTTTCTTTTTACTTGTTTTTTTATTTTTAACTTTCAAAATGTCGCCTTTTTTCTCGATCAGAGTGTCAATCTTCTCGTACATTCTATCGACGGACCTGTCGAAAAGGTTCGTGGACACGTGTCCGATTATTTCGGCGCCGAAGCTCGTGAGGAACACCCGTGACGTCTCAAGCAGCCTGCGGACGTCTCTGAATTTGTTATTCACTATCATATCTATGGCCGCCTTTTCGACTTTGGATATTTCATCACTGTGACGTTGGGCGCTGTCTATGAAATCATTTGGCAACTAAAAAAAGAGAAAAGTGCAATTTAGCATACGTTTTTGATAAATTTTATATAAAGAGCTTGGGATAAAAAAAAACACAAGATATTGCTGTAGTATTAACCTTAAGATTTTATCTTGTATTTCCGGCCAAACTAGAATGAAACACTTGTGGATATGTGCTTTAAAAAAATAATTCAGACCTTCAGGTAGAGAAATTAGGCACTAGATCGTGAAAATGTCAAGTAGAACATGAGGAAATATAGTTTTGAAAAGAGCTCTCGATATTCAGTCTTAGCATTAATCTTCAGTCCTCTGTATTACACATACTAATGTGGCTACGTGTTTGCTTGTGTGCATGTTGGCGGTGTATATGAATACTTCATGGTGTATTTGGGATAACTAAAATAGATCTATTTTTAACCATAAAGCCTATATTTCATGAGTGTGGTTTTTTTGCTCCTGATGTGATGTATGTGGAGCACCTAACGGAACATCTCAACAGAAGTTGTCTAACGAGAACTGCTTGTTAATCAGTCGCTCGACCTCCCTTTTTTCGAAGAGAGTAGGGATAGAAGGATAGGGCTAGAACAGGACTAATGGTTAGCTAATCGTTCTTGCTATGCCCCTTGAGGATTGGATGGGTGAGAGGGAGTTTAAGACATCACACACATTCATTACCACAAACAGAAAACCGTCCGCACCGAGAATTGAACTCGAAACTTTCGTAAACAAATCATTGGTTGTATAAAACGAGACGTAATTAAAGCTTGTCGGCATCCGTGGCGCAGTTGGTAGCGTCATTGGCTACGGTTACGGATGTCTCTGGTTCAATTACCGGAGGGGACGGTTTTCATAAATTGATCTTTCAATCGATTTATGGATTTCTGTTCGTAGTCTGAGTGATGTCTAAAAAAAACTCCCTCCCACCCATCCAATCCTTAAGTGGCGTAGCGAGAGCGATTAGCTTACCACTAGTCCTGTCGTAGCCCTATCCTTCTATCGCTAAAGAGAGGTTGAGCAACCGAGTAACAAGCAGTTTTCATAGAAAAATTATGTTGAGATACTTCCATCAGCGGACATGGAAAAAAAAAATTTATAACAATTTTTGTTGACATACTTTATGTTGAAATACTCCACAACGGGAGAGGCAAAAAAAAAATGACAAACCTGAACATTGGAATGTTCGCACTTCACGTGAAACTCCAAATCCTTAAGCTCGTTGAAACCCGACATGCAAAGACCGCACGTGTACAGTGGTCCTTCAGCGTCATCCAAACCGAGCTGAAATCCCGCGTTACAAATACCGTGCTTCTTCAGTTCCAAGTCCGTTTTAAAGACACGCCTGCAATTAACGCACTGCAAATTACTATTCTCCAAAAATCCATCACTTTCATTCAATTCGGTACTAATTTCCAAATCCTTTTTCACAGCGGTAGCACTATTTTTTAATTTACCGTCTCTCGAAAATTCGACATCCAAACGAGAAGTGTTACTGTCTATTCCTCCGTCGTCTATGGTTATTTTGCTAGATTCATCGTTTTCTCCCATAATAACGGCCGTCTCCCGTTCTATATCGTCGTCCGAGTCGCCATTTATATTAGAAATATGATTTTTCGACGCCAATTCTAAATCCGGCATCGCAATTTCAAAGTCTTTGTTTCGAACAGTCATATTAAAAATTCCGCTAGAAGTACTCGGCATATTACTGCTGTCTTCCAAAACAAAAGCGTTCGATTTTTGAATTATCGAACTCTTTTGTTCCGAAATTAAAACCGGTGTAGGTTTATTATAGGTTAGAAAGTCGTAACTGTTTTGAACGTTTCCCGCGTTTTCTATCTCAATTTTCTTACTGTAAGGCGCCCTATCGCTGTTTTCATGTATACTATTAATTATATGCTCCAAATTGCTGCTAAATTCTGTGTTTCCTTTAGTATTGAAGCGTTTGTTGGGATCTTGGTCTTGCATTGTTGGCACCTTTTCTGCGCATTTTGGCGTGATTATGTCCATTTCGTACGGTTTATACGAAGCCATTTTGATTACTGAACACTTATTAGTGGAATTAATTAACAAAACACGCAACACGACACCGTAAAATTTATTTAAATCAACGACTGATCGACCATTTTGCGGAATCTATTATATGCCATTTTTTCCGCATATACATAGTATAACACTTTCCAAATATCTGTTCGTTAATTGAAGATTGTATTAATTTGTGATATAATTACGACTTTATTTGATTTTTCACATTCAAACGAAGGTAAACAGCAAAGATGCCATTTCTGTATCTGTCAAACTAGGCAATGATACATAGACAATTTACAACTCTCTCAAATCAAGTAACCCTTTTATTTATCTTGTCTCTGATTCTATTTTATATTTTGAATTGTTGTACCTAAAATATTTCGTGTCCAATTTCCGAATCATTAAACTATTTTTTTTTTAATTTAACAAGTCAGTAAAGATATTCGTGTCTGGGTTCGTAGTTGTAAATGCTGGGTTAGCAAATTGACATTTTTTTTTCAAAATAAAAGCAGAAGCAAACATTTGATTGCGTTAAAATGCCTGAAATTTCCAAAAGGCGTAACCCGGGTCGTTATTGTCAAGACTATGAACAGGGACGTCAATTTACCCCCTTAAATTAAAAATTATTCTGCGCTGATTTGCAAAAAAACAATATAATATAGACAAAATAAAAAAATTACAAGGTAATTTTTTCTGAATACTGAGCTTCGAGAATAGATGCTTACATCGGATACTGAGAGCGAAGTGGCATGACTTCGTTAGGAACGTACTAAGCAGCGCCCTGTTCGTTAGTGGCCACTGGACAGAATCAGGCTGGATCACCTACTGTGAATGCCTCCGGAGAACCTCTTCTTCTGACCGTGGGATTCCAATCGGGGGGCGTCTTGGACGACGGTCAGGTACTATTATCCACAGGATGTAATCCGCACAGCTGAGGGACGACTCCAGCATGTCATGGAAGGAAGCAAAGTGACAGGGAATCGTGGAGGCGCCGCATGGTGGCCAAATAATGCTCCACAAAAGGATGGAATGCAGACATAAGTGTATGTATTCAGTTGCCAACCGTAGAAGACGACGCCCAGACGGCTACATGTCCCACAAGATAAAAATGATAAAACACTTCAAGCCATGATCAAAATCTTTTTATTTACATATAATTTATTAATTAATTATGACAATATAGTGGATAATTATATAATTTATGATTTCATCCACATCCTCTTCGTAATAGTATCTCGTTTAACGTGATAGTTTTATCATTTCATATATATATATATATTTTCCTACACAAATTTATCCATTATTTTAAGTATGCAAAATTCACCTATATAATACACGATTATAAGTTATGAATGTATATTTATATACGAGGTTGATGCAGACGAAAGGGAAAACGCCCTTTGAGCAAAGTCACCAAACAGTTACCGAATGCCGAAAGGCGAAACCCGGGTCGTTAGTGACAAAATACATGGAAGTGTACAAAATCTCAATAATCCAAATTTGATATTGAAATTCCATCAAGCACCCTCAGTCGATGTCTTAAATTAAACTATGTATTCAAATTCGAAGACATCTGGCGTCGGACGTACAGACCCATCTGAGATTAGTGAACTGCTTATGGTTTAATAAAAATAATACTAAACGAGATAAAACTGGAATTAATTAAAACTCTTTTTGAGCGCGAGACGAGAATGAAAGAATTTCGCTCGAGATAAAAAAAATCACAGACCACCATGCCTTGAATTAATAATTAAATTTGATCTATACCAAGGTTGCGATAAGTGACATTACTACTGCCAAAGTTTACATACAACAAAAGCCTGGTTCAGGTTCGAATCCCAGTGTGGACAGTTTTATACAATTGCATTCAAAAATTTTCTCACTCATCTAATCTTAAAAAAAAAACGGAACGCAGCGAGAGCGATTAGCTAACCATAGTCCTGTCTCCCCCTATCCTTTTATTCATACTCTCTTCAAAAAAGAGAGGTTGGGCAGTTGAGTTATAAGCTGTTCTCGTAGAAAAATTCAGTAGAAGTAAATTCCATTAGGAGTTCATATAGTTTACATTGTACAAAACAATTTGTCTTTTGATGTAACCGCATTTGCACGTCGCCTCTCATATTATGTTATGATTTGCCACAGTTGAATTGTATTCACCAGAATGAAAAAGTTTCTTGAGAAATTCATTTATATCATTCCATATAAAGACAGGACTGGTGTCTAGCTAACCGCTCTTACTAAACCCCTACATCGGATCAGATTTAAAACATCTCAAACAGAAATTCATAAATCAATTGAAAAATTATTTTTTTTAAGAAACTGTCTACACTGGGATTTGAAACCGTGAACACCGCAACCAAAGCCAACGACGTTGACAATGCGACCACGGACCCGACGACAATTCAGTATTTAATTACTGCAAATATAAATCCTCTCATACTATAAAATTTCCACTTTGTTACTTGAGTTTACGTTTCCCTTATTAGTGAATTAAATTGTACCAATAAAGGGAAATGTACCAACAATTTTTAAATTTCCGGCCAGTCTGTACCTTCCCCGTATATACGTGATACACTTTGATAAGCTATATTAAAAAATATATTTCGTTAACAACTAACTTCTTGTAACAATAAAACATTATTATTTTACAATAACTCTTTGTTAACTTACAGAATAAATTAATTAAAGTTATAGGTACATCGAAGAACAAAACTTAAACCACAATTTACAGTACAAAATCATCGGCGCACAATTGTCAATTCAATTTTTCGTTTATAAAACTTTATTAATAATTAATCATTAATCGTTACAAAAATTAAGTAATTTTCAATTTATTATTTAGTATTTTAAAAGCTGTCAAATTTTAATATTGAATATTTTAGTACTACATAAAAAAAAATAATTTGTTTAATTCTTCTGTATCAATAATTGAACATTAGTCCAAAATTTAAAAGCGGTGATAGACCATTAACGCAAGTAAAACCAACTTGATTACACAACCCAAACATGTTATGAATCTGATAGTAAGGTAGGTCAGAACGGGACAGATTGGCGAGAATATCGACAGCTACAGATATCTCGGTACACACCGGGGAGGTCGTTTCCCTCCCCCGCCCTAAAAATTTGAAGAAATATACCGCCGTTAATACTGCAATATGTCGTATGTCAAAAATAATTTATAAGTAGTCAAAATACATATCTTCACAACACTTGGGGTTTCTTGACATACAACCTTTTGCAGAATTAACGATGATATAAAGAAAGTAAATTAAGTAAAGACCCCCTTCCCCCCCCCCCGGTCGCACAAAGAAGGTAAAAATATCAAATAATTTAGTTCTACGAGAATTATATGAATAGGTAGATAGCTATTTCGGCTTCACATCATCGTCGGAACTATTATAGAACAGAAAATACACGTATCCATCTCTCCGACTGCCACAAGAACTCCTCCCTTACGGTGAACAGTAGCGTGACATTACATTTCTAGGTCAACTGTGCTATTTTCAACTTTCAAATTACGACATTATTATCGATTGATGCGACATATTTGGTGGGTGTTACATGAGGTGTGAGGTCCAACGTGATGTTTTCAACATTAGCCGGCACCAAAAAAGCGCCAATGTCGAAATGACGTAATGTCAGCGCCCTCTGTCCCGGGTAATAAATATTAATATTATATAAATAAACTAAAATCAATTTTAACATGGTTCCGACGATGGGAAGAAGCCGAAATAGCTATCGAAATTTCACAAAATTCTTGTAGAACTAAATATTTTTTACCTTACTTTAATGGAGTTCTACCAAGTAAATGTCAATTCAATCGATACAAGGAGAGAGAGCTATTATTCGCCTAGCTTCTAACACAGCTGGGGATTCGCCTAGGATTAATTGCGGAAAGTCTGGCACTTGTTCAATGCGTGCACTCTGACAGTGCTGCTTTACGGTTGCAAGTCATGGTGCCTGACGAAACTTCAGGGACACCGTTAACCGAGCTTCGAAAAAAGATGCTTACAGCCAGTGGTTCAACTGTCGGAAATTTGGAGGTATGACAGCAGATAAAGCAGTCCCTTGGTAATGCCCAAATAAAGAGACCAGCCATGGGCATGGATTGGACGTGGACTGCAGATGCCCTGAATCACAGCGTTTGCAAAGTGCTGAACGCACCCTATGGGAGTATTATTTAATGCACGAAGAAAGCGAAGAGCTGCAAAAGGCGGTTCAACTTTCCATTGGACCGATCAACCACAATGACTTGGAGGCGAATAAGCCAAGTTATCGAAGGTTTCAGAAATTAAGAAGAGCGAGTACACATAAGGTAATAGAAGTTTTTTATTTATTTAGGAATTAATTTTTTGGATAATTAAGTGCACGTCGCAAAGTCTCGGGCAGTTGCTCCTGAGACACTCCCAGTTAAGAAAGAAAAAAGTTTGGCAATTGTTTTATCACTATGAGGATAGTGTGAAAAAACTGACGCAGTGATAAATTTTAATTGGATTCTCCATGAGTTATTTGTTTTCTCACTTTAGTGAGTGGAAAAGAGCAAGTAAGAATTTGCAAATTTTAGCAAAATATTAAAGAGGCGATAAAAACAAATTACACTCCCAATGTGCAGTAGTTTTTCTACGGGATCTGATTGTTATTCAGTCTCTTTTTCGGATAGAGAAAGATTAGGAAGGACTAGCAGTTAGCTTATTTAGACATTCATACCTTTGTACACAAAATCATAAATAAATTATGAAACCACCCAAACTGGGATCGGAACCCGTAAACACTGCAACCGAAGACAACAACGTTGTCCACTAAGCTATAGGTTTAGTAAGATATTCAAGATTACTGCCTGATTAGTCATAGCAATTGCAAAAGGTATTAGTATAAATTATTGAGATTGTTAACGATGTTAACTAGCTGTGTCTACAAGAATTGCTGACATGTGACGTGGTGAAAATGTGTATTTTGACTATTACAATTATTTTTGACATACGACATATTGCAGTATAAACGACGATGTGGTGAAAAATGATCAATAAAAAATATGTAAGTGTTGGAAAATAAAACTACGATATTTTTGTATGACTTTAAGTAAAGGACCAAGAGACAACGGGAAATTAGTTCCATGTAAAGACCATAAATGGACAGCTGTTCGCTTGGCGAAGATGGCACATTTATTTGAATTGCTGCAGACCTCAGTATTTGAAGAATTTTGTCATTTTGTTGATGAAGTATGAAAGCATTTCAAAATAATCAGGAAGCTCATAAGAATGAAGAAGCCGACTCGAAGAGACTTCTAAAGCTCATTCTGCGATTAAGGATAGTTGGAGAAAGTTTGACACTTATGAACAGAACCAAGTGTCACTTATTCAAAGCATGAATTTTGCTTTACGGTAGCGAGTCATGGTACCTCACGAAACTGTATTCTGTAGATGTGCAACCGAATCAAAACGATCAAGATTAGAACTACATGGAAACAAAGACAAACAAAAAAGTTGGGTACCACACCCAATAAGGTGACTCGAATGAACGAATCTTTCCGGAAAATCGCCGTGACTAATTGACTCGTGATCCGTGACTCACCAACAATCGACTCACTTCACAAGTCTAGTATACTGAGCTTCGAAAATTTGGATGGTGGCAAAATACAGTTCGGAGGTAAGAGAACGGACAAATCATCGCATTATAATGTGTCCATGTATTTGGACTAGCTTGGACACGGGTTGTGTATGCCCCGGGGAACCTGAATTCCACATGCATGTTATTTCAACCAGAGGGGACAATGTTGTCGCCCTGGAAGACCACCGATTGTGTTGGGTAATAAAGGATTCTGCAAGTGCTGTGTGGTAGCCATATACTCAAATTGAATTTATCGGTATATGAAATTTGATCTATCCGAGGATAGAACACGAATCCTTTTGCCAGCTGGACAGATTGTCGACGGTTAAGCTACGGAAAATGAAATATTACAAATCAAAGTACATTTTTCGAGCCACCTGTTGTCACAGGGCTGGTCTAGAAGCTGTTGGATTGACGAAATAGTCATGTTTCTGTTAAGTGTAACATAACAGAAATAAACAGAAAGACTTTTTGGTTGTAAAACAACTAAAAAGGACAGTTTAAGAAAGAATAGAATTGACATAAGTCATTTCAGGTATAAACGAAGCCATAATTAAGTGTAAATTTATCATTAAGTGTGATTATTTTATATCAAAGTTAAAAGGTCGTATGTCCACTACGAAGATAAGACTTTTTGACGCCACGGTGACTGTACAATTGATTTACAAGAATAATTATTTATAGTTATAATAATATAAAGTGTCAAAAGGTCGTATATCCGCTGCGGACTTGAGACTTTGTGACTGTGAAGAAAAAGGTGGCTACTTTTACGAAGGTTAAATAGACAATATTTACAGACGTCAATATGGTGATAATTAATTTAAGTCAAAAGGTCGTATGTTCGTTATAGATAATAAAAAATTACTTGTCTAATCTCAGTCAATTTGAGATGATAAAATTTTTGATTTACTGATTGTGATGATGGCATCATACTGAAATAGCAGTAAAATGTCACACGTACAATCGGAAAGTAAGAAATTTTTTAAAATTCATTATAAAACAGTCTATCTATCAAATAAATGAAACAAAATTGAAATCATTGTTCTTAAATATGAGTAAAAAAGACATAAGTTCTCGACGGGTTGATAGACCTTTCTGTACAAAAAGGGCATATATCCAAAACGGACATAGGACTTTTTGACGGTTAAAAACAACAGTTTGTGACACGTAAAAAATAAATATCTTAACAAAAAAAAAATCAACAATAACAAAATTTCAATAACTCTTATGTGACTAAATTTTAATGTGTAAGATGTTAAAAAAAGGATTTTTATTATTTTTCTATATAATAGCAACATTCTTAATTATTTTCTCTTCATATATATATATATTTTACAATAAGTAATATATTTTTTTATTATAGTAATAAATACTTAAAGAGTAGAGATTATTTCTATCTAAATTGATTGGTGTTTGTGATTTTTTAAATTATTTTTATAAGTAATTTTAACAATATAATTTCTATGCGATTTTTTTGACATATTACAATATCTATAAAATCATCATCAGCCGTAGTCAACAATTCCAAGTTTCCCAAACGAATATGACAAGAATCAAAAATTAAAAATATTTTTTTGACGGGCTTGAAGCCGAGTCGTCAACACCGTCTTTTTCAGTTGTGCTGCCTACTGGTTAGAATTTATAACGTGGACGTTTGTGATGTAAAAATTCTGTTCCACTAATTTGATTTTATAAACAGGATGTAGCGTGAGAGATTAGCTAACCACTAGTCTATTCTTCCATCCCTACTCTTTCCGAAAAAGAGAGGTTGAGCAACTGAGTAATAAGCAGTTTTCGTAAAAAAAACTTCTGTTGAAATACCTCCGCTCAACATGGTTAAAAAAAATTCCTCTATGTTTTCTATACAAGACACATTTTGGAAACAAAGGTGGCAAACTATCAAGAAGTTACATGAGAGTTTGATGTTTTTATTGTGAAGAGTTAAATTAATTAGGATATTTTATCAGAAACAAACACAGCAATTTATTAAAGAATTAAGTAATAAATTGACACATTTGATAATTAAAATAGATTTTTTCAAAATCAAAAACAGCAATGCTTCACAGCTATAGAGAAAAATTGTCATTTTTGTTTATGTTACTCTTGTATTACAGAATGGGATTACAGAAACTAAAACAACAAACTATTACAAGGTGTCATTATAAATCGATGACATTGTTTTAAATATATCAGAAACAAAACCAGCAATACACTAAGTAATTGTACACAAACGAGTAATTTTCGAAGCTTAAATTATTTGCGTCGCAGTATCCGAGTCCGATTTTTTTTTCAAAATACACTTTTTGGAAATTTGGCGTATTGGCTACGACAGTTGACGGCTAGAATATTACAATATGAAAAAAAAATGCATAATTCCTAACAACATACTTATAGAAATAAATAATTAATTTGACAATTATATATTTATAATAATACATATATATATAAATATATATATACGGTGATCACTTAGAGAAACTGGTCCTGATCGCGAATAACGAAACTATGTGAGTCATTATTTTATTTTACTATACATCGACAATTCGGAAGCTATTGCTTGTTCGTGGTACTGGGCAAGTTTTGTAATCCACTACCCATTAAGGCCGTGCAGCCATACTAAGCATTCTCTTAGGTTAGGGACATATTACGTAAAAATTATGCCTGACATAACACATCATTTTGTTCAATGTACTGTAAAGATTGTTTGGCCATCTTGCAAAAACCTGACAAGCTTTATCGCAGTTCCTCCATAATAAAATGTTTGAAATAAATTTGACCATGTAATAGAGGAGAAAAAAGAGATACGTGCGATTAACTTCAGTGCTTAAATCCTTGAGAATGGATTCAGCGATGAGCTCGAAACAAAACGAAGAAAAAAATTCGGTGTAAAAAAAAAAATAATAATACATCTGTCTCAATTGTTACAATCGGTATAAACATGTGCAAGAAAGAGAGAGAAATATTTTCTATGAATACTTATTTATTTAGAGAAGAAGCGTGTGTAAGTTTCTAATGAGTATTATTGTATTCTATAATTCAAAAATTATCTATTTCCTTCTATCTCATTACATTTCTCATTTTAAAAAAGAGACAGACGTGTTGTATCTAATCGTTATAATTGATTACACGTCTCTTTCTACCGCACAGTATTTTTCATTAAAAGGAAAAGAGACAAAAGTAAAATAAAAAATCATCCTAATGGTCTGTCTCTTTCTGTCGCATAAAAAAGAAAAGAGACACACATATTGTTTATTATTATAACAGCAATAATTCTCTAAATAAAAATATACCATCGAAAGCAAAAGAGACAAACATATTATTGTTACAATGATATTAAATGTGAACAAGCAGTAAAGAGATTGTCGATGTAAAGTTTTAATTGTAATTTAAAGCAACACATCAAAGACACGAGAAACATTCGAACACATGTGTTTTATGAGGACTGACTGCTAGCCATTCACACATCAGGTAGAGGTGACGACATCGCAGACATCCACGCCTTGGATAATTTGAAAAATCTATGCATAATAAATAGTCGGCCTGTGGTCTAGTGGTAAGAGCTTTAAGCTAGCGATCAGATCGGTCCGGGTCCTAGTCACGGCAAAATCAATATCAAATTTAGATCTTTGACAGGGGTGTCTGTGATGTCTTTTCACCTCGAGTGATTCATCTATGTCACCTGATTTGAAAATTTCTAAATATTTGGGGCATTGGTAATTATTAACTGAAATGCCAAATATTTTTATTATAAAAAAAAGTATTTTCAGAAATGAATTAATTTACTAACAAATGTTTCTCGCGAGTCTCGACGCGCCGCTGTTTTGTTCCATACAAAAAAAAACCTAAATAAACACCTAAATTAAAATTTCAAATTCACTCGTCTCCGGTCTCCATGGTAACTGACATCAACAGTGACGAGCTGGAAGAGACTTCCAGCTCGTCGTCCTGGCTGACGTCCTCGGAGACGGACCCCAGCGACGCCACGCTCTCCATCGAAGCCTGTCCGCCGAACCTAATTCGGTCCAATTCTTCGTCGCTGACGTTCAACGCGTACAGGGAATCCCTTGCCAATTTACCGATGGTTCCTCCGCCGATCGGAGATCTCGAGCCGATGGGAGTTACGTTGGGAATCAAAGAGCGGGGGCTCGACGTCTCCGGAAGGCTGCCGCAGCGCAGGGGCACGTTTTTACCGTCGTGCGTGGATTTCTTTGAAGGTATCGGATGCGTCCTGTCGTAATTTGGATACGGTTTCTTCTTCCGTATGTCCGGAATGTCTTTTGGACTACTCGAAGACGTAGGTTCTGAATTTTTATTTTTTAAAATCGACACAGGTTTAAAATCGCCATCGCTCGATTTCGAAGTGCACGGCAAAAATACGTCATCGAACGTGACGTCGTGCGTGCACGCTTCTACGCAAACGTCTGCAGTTTTATTTAGTTCAGAAATCGTACACGCGTCGACTGCTGTCGCAATTTCAATAGGCACAGTTTGCACAGCATCAATGACGATATCGCCAACTCGTTCTTCTCGCGTGATTAAATTGCTGCACGGCTCGACCACTATGGCGACGTTTGTACTGCCGTCTATTTGTTGCGCATAATCGAAAATACCTGCTAAGGCGTCTTTTGCCTGGTCGATGAACGACAGCGTCGATGCCAGTCCCTCGGGTAGCGCCGCTGAAGGATTGTGGGCCTCTTCCGCAGTAACGACTTCGATTTCCGAGGCATCTATGCTGAAATCTTCTCCAATTTTTAAAATACCCGTTTGCAGTTCTAAATTTACATTCGACGTTTGCACAAGTTGACCGATATGGCCACAGCTGACTTCTAAGCAATGTTCATCCACTTCAAGTCGTTGTTCATAATGTTCAACATTCTTATTGGATAAAGAGTCTGTTTTAAATGACGAATCCGTATGGGATGTAGCATCTATATCGAACAACTCATCCCTTTTGAATACGACATCTGCTATGGATGCCGAAACAATTTTGGATGCGGTATCCACATGAAAAATAACATCCATTTCAGATGATACACCCGTATTGGATTCAACATTCATATTGGATACAACATCCATGTTGGATGACACACCTGTATTGGGTTCAACATTCATATTGGATACAACATCCATTTTGGATGGCACACCCGTATTGGATTCAACATTCGTATTGGATACAATATCAATTTTAGATATCACACCCGTAATGGATTCAACATTTTTCTTGGATACAATATCCATTTTGGATGACACATCCGTATTGGATTCAACATTTATATTGGATATAACATCCATTTCGGATGACACACTTGTATTAGATTCACCGATTGTATTGGATACAATATCCATTTTGGATGACACACCCGCATTGGAGTCAATATTCATATTGGATACAATATCCATTTCAGATGTCACATCCACATTGGGAGAGGTATCAAAACTGGATGTTACATTCGTATCAGATGCTACATCTGTATTAGATAACATAGAAATTGTATCAATAGATTGGCTCGGAATTTCGGATTTAAGTACAAAAGAATTAATTTCTTGACAGATTTCTAAATTTAAAACATTGTCCGGAACGGCGTCAACCGATTTCGTTGCAATTTTTTCTTTCGACTCCGTAGAAACGTCAACAGGGATGTCCACCACTCTTTCGGCATCCGAAACCTTCAACGGTGTACCCGCGAGATTGTCTCTGATCGTCATCTTACCGACTAACTCTTCGAGGATTGCATCGCCGACTTCGAAACCTTTGGTGCCCTTAGCGTCGTTACCGTCGCTCTCGTCCAACTTTCCGAATAGCTTCGCGATGAACACCTCCTGCGGCTGATTGTCCGAAGCAGACGACGCGCCCAAAGCAGACCTGGTCTCCAGCAGTTCCTTAGCCAAAGTCTGCGTATTACTCATACTCGGCGTCAACGTATTCTCCGGACTCACGTTCTCCTTGATTCTCCTGATGATTTTGCTCGGTAAGTTGTCAACCGAGGGTCCCGTTTCCGGGCTCGATTGTCTGTCGCCCGGTTGAGACTTGTTCTCGAGGCCTATGGACTGTTTTAGCACTGAAGAATACGCCATTTTGAGCGTTGCCTTTTGTTGGAAATCGGACGGCCGCACCGCCTTATGGCTGAGATCAAATTCTTTATTTAAAATTACCGCCGCATCGTTCTCGTTTTGTACTTTCTCGGTCGTCTTCCCCTTTCCAATATCACTCTTCGATTCGGCCACTTTATCACAGGGTGCTTTGTCAAAAGAATCAAACGTTTTCTCTCTCCGCAAATCATCATCCAGATTTGGGAATTTTTCACTGATCGGCTCCGTTTCTTCACAGACCGATTCGTTTATTACCTCTCTACCCGTTTCAACACTTATTTCTTCACTTTCTCTTAAAATAACTGTGATTTCTTCACATATATTTACAACATCGGCAATGTCCGATACATTGACGATCTCCTTCAGGCTAACACCTTTGTCTTTCGTCCCTTCACTGTTTGTACTATCGCACGTAACTCCACCGACAACCGCGCCTACTAAATTTGTACTATTACTTGGTAAAACATCACACTTTGTACTATTATCTTCATTATCCGCCCTAATAGACAGCCTTTCTATACAGATATCCCTCGCTTCAGATATAATATTGTCTATGTAAAAGGAAATTCGTTCGCCGTCTTCCGGCAATAAGCAAAACGGGGCGGGAATCAAACTGGGCGCGACGGTAATATCACTATTATTTTCACAAATTAACGTCGAATCGGTCGCCAATTCATTTCCTATATCCTCCGCGTCACACGACCTTACGTCCGCCGAAGAAGTATCGCATTCTGCAGGACTCGGTGAAACGTCCGGTCGAACAATTTGACTTATCACAAAACGTCGGCGACATTCTGACGCGCCCAACGCGAGTGTCGGGTTAAAGACTATATTACACTCGTCAGCGTCTTTATTCGATTCTGCATAATTATTTTTAACTACAGCTTGTTTTTCATTACTAACTGGAATATCCCCGTGAAGAAACGGCGCGGTTTCGGCGACGTCCGGTAACGTCGGCGTAATGCCGCCACCGCCGCCCGCCAACCTGTTCTCGAGGACGATTTCAGTCATCGCGGCGGGTTCGTCGACGATCGCCAACGTTTCTAGAACGTAATTCGGATCTTTACTCAGAATCGGCACAATTTCAACGCTTCTACCGAAACCGAATTGATTTAATCTCATCCTTTCGTCGTATTCACGTAGTAGCATATCGGTATCGGAGCACATTCTAGTTCGTGTCTTTTCTTCCAGAACGCTGTGTATTTGACGTTCTAAAAGCGGCGGCGAAGAATCGTGTTCTGAGTTTTTAAAATCGACATCGAATGTTCGCCGTTCCGTATTTTCTTTCGGAGAGTTCGACACGTTTTCCAAAACGACTTCGAGCGGCACGTTGAATATTTGCCGTTCCAATAAGTCCGAACGCACGGCGCTGGGCGTCCCCGCCGATTCGACAGCCGGACACGAATCATCGATGACGTTCGCGATATCGTCAATGGACAGACTCTTGTCTTCGTCCATCAGTTTATCCTGCTGCACGATACGTTCGACGGTCTTCTTGGCGTCGTCTTTCACCGCAAACTGTTCGGCGATATCGTTTTTACTCTCGGCCAACCGCAGCGTGTACTCGGCCGAGACCGAACTGCTGTAGAACGATTCGGCGTTGGCGTCCTGCGACGACGTGGATTCGAAACTTTCGCCGAAACGCTTCAGTTTGTCGACCGTCGCCGTGACGACCGGAGCGACCGTTTTGGCGACGGAAGAATTCGAACTCGAACTGCCGCCTAAACTCCACGACCAAAACGAAGAATTGGAACCTTGTGAATCACGTCTGACATTCGGCGCCGCACTTAAGTCAACACTTTTCTTTTCAACACTCGTATTATCGGTATTTCTTGAGAAAATCGGATGCTGAAATATGCTCAGAAGCTTTTCCAGATTCGTCTGTGGCTTAACGGGTTCAACGTTTTCGATAATGTCCGCTTTCGGATGAAAGGGTACAGGATTCGGATTATGCGGTGCGATCCAGCTAATCTTCCGCGTTCTTGGTGAGCTGTTCGGACTCGAACTGACCGGAACGTCTAAGAGTAGACTCTTGGTCTTATCGCAGTCCGTCAAGGTATTGTTTGCCGAATCGTTTGAAAAGACGTTTGATCGAAGATTCGAGCTGCTCGTTAAAGTGCCTTCGTTTGAAGAGATTGATTCGTTTCGCGTTAATTTTGATTCAAATCCGCTGTCTACGATCGAATGACACGAATCCAATACCTGTTTATCGTCTGGGTTGAAATTGAACACGTTGTTTCCGTTGGAGCTTTTGAGCGAGTCAACGGAACTGACGCTGGCTTCCAAGCTGGTGACGGAACCGTGCAATTTGAGATGCTTTCCGAACATGTTCGGCGAAACGCTTTCGTTTGACGAAACCGACGAATTCAACTGGTTCGAGTACTGCGACGTCGACACGGCTTCGAACGTGCTAGACTCCATGCTGCTTTCATTCGAAGACGCTGACAAAATCGACCGCCGTGTTTCGCATTTACTCAACTCGTCTGAACAGAACGTGTCAGTCTTTTTATCGTCCGCCCGTTTAGCCAACGCGACACCGGCGATTTTGTTAAAATCGGTTATCTCGACTGTCGGTCTTGTGGGGGGCGCGTTATCTTCGAAATCGCACATCATGACGCGTGATATTTCAGCATCGGGACTGTCCAGGAGCGTTTGGATGGCGGTCGAAGTCTCAACGACCGTATTGGACGCAGATTTTCTCAAAACGTTAGCGTCGGGTATACCCAAAATACTGTCGGCCAAATTTTCTTCGCTTTTCGATATATTTATTGCTCGGCACGTGCAGGTGTTCCTGGAGAGATCATCGATACTCCTCGATTTGCAGCAGACGCACGGTTCAGGCCTCGGTTCTTTACCGGTAAATATCTCCGGATCGCTTCGATTGCAATCGCTGGAAAGGTTTACGTTTCGAATCACGCTGAAACGATTCGTCTTCGCCTCTTTCGGGTCGACGACTCTGGATACCTTGAACCGGCTAGATTTCGAGGGGCTGGGAACGGGGCTCCCGGCAGGCGAAGGTATCGGACTGGGGAGAGGCGACCGGAGCGGTCTGCTCTGCGAACGCGGCGGCGATAGGTGCGTGGGTGTCTGTATCTCGGGAATCGAAACTCTGGTCGCTTGTAAGGTTTGACAGGTTAAGCTGATTTTTCGTGCGAGGGGGGCAGCCGGGGAGTCGAGGTTTCTCTTGCAGGCGGCTCTGATCTCCGCCAGCAGCCGGGTTTCTTCGATAGGGTGACGGTCGTCAGACGTACCGTTCTGTAAATCAAAACACGACAACATAAAAATTGGTTTGCTAATTAAGAAGGGATATTGAGATAAATGCGGCAATATGATTTGTGAATGCCTCATTCACGCTAACTGTCCCTAGTTAGAGGTGATTCGAGGAGGGTTCTGGACACAACATGGGTGTGGTAGGCAATATGATTTAGGACGCTGATCACATCTTTTGGGAATGTCCACACATGGACAACGAACGAAAAAAAACTGTACGATCATTCGATATGTTGATCATGCCTCGACTTGGTTGCATCTCAGATTACAAGGCATTCAAAGACTTCACGGCGTCCTACGGAGAGCGAAAGGAACTCAATTCATAAAAGTTCTTTTTTTATTATTTAGCTAACCGGCATGCTGACAATAATTTAAAACATGAATAACGTTGCTACGCTGCGGAACACACCCCACAAGAAGACTCTAAAGCCGCAGTGAGTGGTTGGTGGGTACCTCGTTGAGTACCCTATGGAATCGCGGTGCAACGATCGGCGTCATTGGCTTCGGTTACGGATCTCACGAGTTCGAATCCCAGATTTCTATTCCCACTATAACAAGATTGTCTCAACATTAGTGCAAACGTTGCCCTACTTGTGTAACGAGTCAGAGTGGAAAATGGAGAGATGCATACCGGAGGCGTTGGAGCATCGTCCAGGTCGATTCTGGTGACGCCGCGGTTGTTCCGAAGAGCCGTGGCTATCGCGAGAAGACCGGCAACCTGGAGGCGGTTATCCCGCAGGTCTATCCTCTGAAAACAGAATCAAAATAGGGAGTATTTTGACGATTCTTACAATTTGGTACCAATCAGTTAACAAATCGAGGCTCTTTATTATTAAGAAACTATCGCGAATCACGTGCTTTCCCACTCTAGCATAACTATGTCCAATATCAGGCAGAGGGAGAAAACAAATAACTCGCAATGAGTACAATGAATATAGTAGTTAACTGTCAATTAATTTTATCAATTTGTTGATTGTTATTTTGGCTTCACGCCATCGAGGGTATACTGACAGAAGGCATTAAGTCATAAAAACAAGTCCAGAAATAATAGCATTTAACGCATTATTATTTATTCATAGTACTCTCTTTCAAGTACAATTGTTTGTTTTTTAAAATGATTTTTTGTACATTATAAAGAACAATCCTTTTGCCATACAAATCATAAGATTTGGTATCGATGAGTTATAATCTTATCACGCTTTTTGCCAGAATAAAAAAATAGCAATGATATCTTACGACTTCACGCCTTCTACCAATAGCTAGACCGTTAAATTGCATACATTTTGACATTTAAAACAGAAATTACTCAAAAACTGACTTAAGTCAGTATAATCTCAATATACTAGTTTAGAAGAGATAGACAATATATCATCTTACTTAAACGGTATTATTGTTAAAGCCATTTGCTGTCCCACTCTTACACAGTTATGTCAATAGGTTGAGTGAGAAAACAGATGACTTATGGAAAATCCAAAATTGATTGAACTAAAAGTCATTGGTTGTCCCACTCTAATGCAGAGATGTCGATAGCGGATAGAATGAGAAAACAAATGACTCGCAGAGAATCCGATTAGGATATTGACCGGGAATCATTGCAGATTCGAACCCAAGTGAATCATTTTCCGTTTCAACTAACTAGGCTAGCGAATATGGTGTAGTAACCTGGATGACAGGATTGTCTTCTATGACCTCGGCAAGGGCCACGGCCGCCTCGGCGCCTAGCCTAGCACTTTGCATGCCCAACGATAGAAGAGATCGGTTCTTCTGCAGGGCACCTTTTATCCGGTTCACCGTCTCGCCGCCGAGTGGATTCTGACCGACGTTCAAGACTTGAGGGGATCGACAGCGCGTCTGAAATGGAAACAAATATTTCTCAAAGTTCTTTTTTAACTCTTTTCGTACGAATTCATTTTCAGTCAACTGATCTGTTAAAACGCTCACTATGGCTAAAAATAGATCAATTCCAACAGTAAAAAAGGGAGAATTATGTGAAAAATATATTAGTTATCCCAAATTCATCAAGAAGTAAACTAAACTCGTCGCATTCTCGCTAAAATAAATCTAAGAAAATGAAGAAGCTGAAAAATATTTAATCTACGACTTTGCAAGCAAAATGGCTGCGGCCAGTCTTCATGTACACCGCCAACACGCACACAAGCAAGCGCATAGCCGCATAATTATGTGTAATACATAGGGCTGACGATTAATGCTGCGTATCTGCAGTTCAAAGATGAAATTCGAAAGACTGAATATGAAGAGCTCTTTTCTAAAATATATTTCCTCGTGTTCTACTTGACATTTTCATGATCTGTTGCCTAATTTCTCTACTATTTATTTAATGAGCAATCTTATACTATTGGGACCAGAAAATAATAATAATTACATTGCATTTATTTCAGGGATAAGTTAGTCTTTTATTTGTAAGAAAAAAAAATTAACTCAGGTCGCATTGGTTTGATAATAACAAATAAGACCAATGTAATAAGACCACACTTGTCATGACTCTGATAGGACTCTGACTAGCGTGGGACAGATCGTCAGGAGGGTTGACAGTTTCAGATACCTCGGTGTACAATCCCAGAAGACGGTAACACAAGGAGCTCCCTATCCGATTAGGAATAGCCGGAGCTGCATTTAACTCAATGCAGACCGTCTGGGACACGCAGCTGTACACGATCAAAACCAAATGTCATTTGTTCAACGCTTGCATTCTACCTGTGCTGCTTGCGTCGGATATTGGGGGTGAAGTGGTTTGATTTCGTGAGGAATTCGGACATTAGGGAACGGACCGGACAACGCCGTGTCACATCGGCGGTTATGAGGAGACTTTGGAGCTGGCTGGGTCACGTGATCCGGATACCTCCGGAAAGCCTCAATTCTACTTGCCTCTTCTTCCGAACTGTAGGATTCCGGCGTTCTGGAAGACCATCGGGTACTATCTATAGGATGTACCGGGAGGAAGCAAAGCGATTGGCGGGTGATAGGGATTCATGGACACGCCACGTGGTAGCCATATGCTCCACATAGGGAGCGAATATGGAAGAAGAAGAAAAGTTAGTCTGTAATTTTTGTAGAGCGTCTGCGAAGCATACTGTTAGTCCAACTGAAGCGGTTCTATATTTGGAATGTTTTTTCATACTTATCGTAAAATTACCAAAAATGGAGTTATGCTCATAAGACAATCAGTAATAGATCAGTATTCAATAAGCAGGTCAAGTAAAATAGCAAACAGCACCAAACTCACCAGAGCCTTGCTGAAATGCTGGCCGCTGTTTCTTGTTAGGTTGTTGTTCCACACGATCAGCACCGCCAGTCCTCTCTCCTGGACGGATCCTGTGAAGGGGTAACAGAGATTAGGTGTGAATTTGTCAGTTGTTGTATTCCTGACTGAATTGATCAAGCGCCATCTATTGACAAGTAGTGATTTTTTTTCCTCAGGTCAGATTTTGATATTATCGACGTAATCCAAAATCTTGATAAGTGTTGCAGCATGACACTAGTAGATCACAAATTCGTTTGCACATAAGGTACACATTCAAACAATTTAATACAAAATTACATGTGGAGTCTTGTTTTGAAATGTAGCATTCGTTAGAAAACTATAGTGTGTAAAAAGTGGTTAGTTCGGTAAAGTGATTTAAATTCTGAGGTTCTGACAACCCTGTTAATAAATTTGGTAAATGTTTACAAAAGTACATAATTTCATGCCTATTTCATATTTTTTAAGCGATTTATTCTATTCCAGATACAGCTGGACTGCAAGTGCTCACTTAGTACATCGAAAAGCTTTGTTCGGACTTTGAATACGAAAAGGTTGCCATTGTAACGAACCTGAGCTTGCGGACTGCGGCGAAGACATGGGTGAATCGGAGCTGGACCCGCTCGATGGGGAGTTCATCGTTGACTGCTCCGCCAAGGCCTCGGCTATCGATTCGATACCGGAATCCTGAAATATGTAACAATAATAAAATAAGCACTCTGCAATACAGTGGGCAAAAATAGCTTTTTGCATAAAACAATCGTTTTCTAATGCTATTCAAATACACCGGACTCTTATTTTGCACGGTTAACCACTGAGATGCGGTGCTTCAGCAGGGATGGTTTCGATTGCCAGGGATCCGTAGGATTTCACCAATCGGGGACCGATCTAACTGAGCATATGGTGCTCCAGCAGGGATCGTTTCGACTGCTCGGTATTCGTAGGATTTCACTAATCGGGAACCGATCTAACTGAGGATGCAGTGTCCAGCAATCCAGATGGTTTCGATAAGAATGAATCCAGAGGATTACCAAAGCGGCTAGGAAGCTTAGACACCAGAGGAACTCTAGTAGTTTATATTATTTACATGCGACTTTTAAAATCCGGCAGACAGCGCCATCTATTATTCACAGTGATAGGTGGTAAATTAAATAATATTATTAAAAGTAGCTAGTGACATCGATATGAAATTATCGCACGCTATAAAATCAAATAGGGTAGCATTTCAGAAACGTACATAAAAAATGTATGTACATTATTATGTATATGAAGGAAAAAAAGTGAAATATATTTGTTCATTTCAGTCAAAAGGCTGCAGGTTCATCACCCCCGGTCTAGTTAATTACTCAGACATCTCCAAATAGCCTTTATTGAAATTAATGGGAAAGCAGAAATCAAATGGTCACCGTAAATCAAATATTATTGGTTTGTATCCGAGTTTTATACATTTTATAAACAGGCGTTCAATTATGTACTTTCCGAGTATAGTCAGCAGAAGGATATTTAGGAAAATTCTTTTACTGACCCAGATATACCAAAATTTTGTTTAATTCCTTAACTTAACAGTTCAACTAAATATTTTTTTGAAAGGACTTGATATCGATGGCGTTTTTCCATAGTGATACAAATAGAAATTGGTAGTTTTGAGATATGGCCGATCAAAGTTTTGACTCATCTTAACTGCCTCGTAAAAAGCGATGGCTTATTATTTATCGGTGTCCATGGCGCAGTTAGTAGAGTCGCTGGCTATGGTGACGGTAGATTATAGATGATTTTTCAATCGATTTCTGTTCGTAGTCTGAGTCCTCCTTCCCATCCTGACTATTAGCGATTAGCTAACCACTAGTCTTGTCCCCTAGCCCTATCCCTACTCTCTTCGAAAAAACGAGAGGTTGAGCAATTAGCTAGGTTTAACTAACAGTTCTCGTAGAAAAATTCTGTTAAGATACCTCCATTAGGAAACCATACGCTCCACGTTGGGAGCGGACATCGAAAAAAAAAAAAATTATTTTTATTACATTTTTATTCAAATAGGTGGTCAATAGTTTAAAGGTTGTTTCTTTCACGAACGCCACGATTCACAAAAATATATTTCCACAATACGATATTTCTATATGTATGTATATGGAACTGAGGAATTATTTAATTTTGCTGATTTCCATACATGCAAATATCTGCCTTTTGAGAGTAAGCCTGTACATTTTTCAAGCTGTACTTTTGTGAAACTGTAGAAGAGCAGTGTTCGAATATAAAACAAATTTTTGACTTATCGCCCTACGGAACTGGGCCATCGATATGAGTGTATAAATTAGGCAAAATCTGGTTTTCTCCTTGTCTGCTATCGGCTACTTCCACCGCTATGAAATATACTTCACACTTTCCCGTAAGTACCAACCGAAATTTGTGCGTAATTCAAAACTACAGTATGTCGGTATGATGAGTTGGATAGGTCTAGGCCTTTGGGAATTGGTGGAGGAGTCAGTGCGGCATTTAGGCTAATAAGTTTGGAGACCCCTTTATCATTTTTGGTGGCATTTTTGAGTTATCCAAGTGCTGAGTCGGATAGACAACTGCATATTTAACTCAAATTTTATTACTTTGGAGTTGTCTGTCTAATGAACTGGGCGATCGATATGTTTAATTTGGTTCTATACGGTATTGTCACACGCACCTGTATGTCGTTGTTGCTGACGTCCAGCAGCTGCAGCGAAGAGTTGCCCTTCAGCATGCCGGCCAGACACTGCGCGTCCTCGGCTCTCAGCTCGTTATCACCAAGGTGCAGTTCTCGCACCGATTTGTTCTGTTTTAAATATCCAGCTGGAACGAAAGGACAAGATTTTTTTGAAAAATAATAACAAAGTGATTTCTCGAGTATTTTTAAACAATGTCTGCTTTTAATATGGAGCATATGGACTTTTAATGGAGGTATCTCAACAGAAAACGGCTTGTTACTCAGTTGCTCAAATTCTCTTTTTTGGAAGAAAGTAGGGATAGAAGGATAGGACTAGGACAGGAATAGTGGTTAGCTAATCACTCTCGCTACGCCCCGTTTTTGTGATTGGGTGGGTGGGAGTGAATTTTAGACATTACAAACATTCATGCCAACAAACAGAAGTTCATAAATCGATTGAAAAATCAATTTATGCCACATCTGTAGCCAACGACGCTGACCACTGCACCACGGACCGGACAGAAGGCATTAAGCCACAAAAACATGTTATGAGATAATCGAATTTAAAGCATTATTTTTAAAGTACTCTCTCTCCCATACACAATTGTTTGTTTTTGTACATTATAAAGAATAATCTTTTCGGCATACAAATCAATAGATTTGTTATCGATAATTATATAATGCTTTCTGCCAGTATAAAAAAATAACAATATGACTTAATACTGTTTTTTCTTTCAAAGCCATTATATTCTATGACTTCTTGTGTTTTACCGACACGTAGAGCGTTCAATTGTATACATTTTGACATTTAATACAGAAAATAATCAAAAACTGACTTAACGCAATCTGTCAGTTCAAGTTCATTCGTGTACTTCACTGGTGCACAACCTATTTGAAAGAACGGCCAGTTTATCCATTTTTTAATCTTTCATGGGCCGCAGAAGGTAAAAGTGTTGGAAAATAATGATATACTAGACAAGTTAAATCATTTTACTGCTTATTACTAGTTATTTTGGGCCGCAACAGATGCCACTGGTGTACTTGACTCATTTTTAAGACTCACAGCTCTCAGAATGCGCACAGTTCAACACTTACCTAGACACAGCAAAGGTCTCCCCGCGAGCTTAGACCTCTGCAGGTGCAAACACCGGAGGTTGCAGGGATTCCGCAGAGATCGGCCAAGCGCCGGGGCCGTGTTCTCCGCCAGGGAAGTCTCGCAGGCCTTCAACTGCTCCAGGCACTGCGACTATACACCGAAAAAGAATATATTAATACATGTCTATTGCAAGCGAACAAAATTATATACAACGTTTTTTGTTACCATGTCCACTAGCAATATGGACAATATCGACGGTGTTTTGGTCAATTGATGTAGCCCTCAAAAAATACGAAAATGAGTTAATGATCGGTATCATTTTAAAGACGACAGAGCAGGTCTCGGTCAAATGATGTAAATTATACAAAAAATTTTTGGAAGGGAAAGACCATTTTACACTGGTTTTAGGTTTAAAAATTCTGAACACCGCACTTGATGTAAGCCACTTTTATATTGACAATCCTTACGTATAATCCCGTATATCTGCAAACGTGAGAATTTATATAAGTGCATTTCAAAGATTCATAACGCAACTCACCATATAATGTTTTCAAAAAAAAAACAGTTTTTAATCTCTCCTGAGCAATTTCAATTTTGAGGGTTACATAATTGGCCAAAACACCGTCAAATTATATGAACCCATAACAGAGCTTATTTCAATGGGAGTTGTTGTGCGAGAAGTGCTTGCTACTCCTCTCTTTTTTGGAGAAAATAAGGATAGATGGATAGGGCTACGACAAGATTTGTGATATTTTTGGTATGTTTTTGCTCGCAATATTTAATTGTAATTTTTTTTTCTGCGGCATGGTGGGTTCTTTGGGATTTGGAAACTTATGGTGTGGAGAATGTGTGCATATAATGTGATTTCACACATTTACTGACTGCATTACACAGTATTGTTAGTATATTATCTTGTTTTGATTAAAAATCTTATCAAATTTGGATTATTGTGATTTTGTACACTTCCATGTATTTTGTCACTAACGACCCGGGTTTCGCCTTTCGGCATCTTCAGGCATCTTCAGGCACTGAGGACTCAGTTCGAGTCTATCCGTGTCCTCGAATGCCTGAAGATGCCGAAAGGCGAAACCCGGGTTGTTAGTGACAAAATACATGGAAGTGTACAAAATCTCAATAATCCAAATTTGATATTGAAATTCCATCAAGCACCCTCAGTCGATGTCTTAAATTATATAAAAATCTTATATATATAATAGCCCAGACCGCTCTGTAGACGCTTTATTATTATCACATATAGGTTTGAAATTTTCTCATGACTTAAGCGTTCGCGGTGTGTATAAAAACGTTTTGCAATGCACACAGTTCCGACATACTAGCTACTTTAGACATTCAGTATTTCAGAGAGATGTTACCTTGTGAATCATTCTGGAGCATGCCGCCCATCCCAGAATTCCGAACTCGTGGTTTCCCGATATGTCTAGTTCGCTGGCGCTCTCGTAGTACTCCACCATGTCAAACAGGGCTACCTAGAAATGAAAACAATTCCTTTAAATATATAAGTATATACTTAACATGAATCCAAACATAATCTTAGAGTTAAAAAGTCGCGAATTGAAAGAACGCTTGGCGGGTCGTCAATAATCGAATCCTTTCTCAAGCCTAATAGGAACGTTGAAGCTCGCATATGAGACACATGCATTGAATTTTTGTCTTTCTCGCTAAATCATATGTAAAGTGAAAGGTGCAAGCGAGATATAAGGGCACGCTTTATCCTACTCGCTTATACACGAGTGAGGTTGTGTGATAGAGATAGAGATATATTCACAGCAGATTAGCTTTACATGTGATTGAGCGAGAAAGAGAAAAATTCACTGCATGCGCCTGCTATATATATTATGTACATCGATTCTCATAAGATGGTATATGCAAAATATTGAACAAAACAAAACCTGACGATAATGACCAAGCTTAAAAAAAAAAAAATAACAGCCCGTATATCACTTTTAAGGTGTTAACTGTCAATTCTTGGTGGAAAGACATTATATTTTAAAAAATAAAACACAATTCATTTGTACTACTTCCACATATTTATAATGATCAGGACCGGTTTCGCCCATCACGAGCATTATCAACTGATGAAAAAAAAAAAAAAAAAAATTCACTACGACGTCTCCACGATTCTCTGTCACCTGTAAATCCCTTTGTTTCCTCCCATGACATGCCAGTCGCCTTAATACCACTGGTATAAAGAAGAAGCAAGCAAGATCAAGGGGCTCTATGGAGGAATCCGCAGCACGTGATCAAGCCAGTTCCAACGACTCTCCAAGACCACCGACGTAACAGGGCACTGCCTGGTATGTTTCCAATTCTCAGAGTTCCTCACGGAGTCAAACCACTTCAACCACAGTATCCGACGCAAGTATCTATTCTCGAAACTCAGTGCACGGTTTATCTGTATCTTCGTCACGTGTCGTGATTCGTTACGCAGGCAACATTCCATCACAATCTGTGGTCGAGTAATCATGACATAACTTCAAATCCTCAGTCCACTAAGTGTAAAAGGAATACTAACGGCAGTTTCGTCCGTGAGACAGCACTCTCTCAGCTCCAGCCGATTGAACCGCACCTTCTTGAAGATGGACTCCAGCGCCTCGCAGGCCGGGGAGCTCAGCGGGAATCCCTTGATGGACAGACGGCCCCGCCTCACCCCATCGATCATGCCCAGCACCTGAAAAGGGAACAAAAACAATTTATAATATACAGAAATTCAATAACATTATTTATAATTATAAATAATATCATATGTCGGCGTCCGTAGGACAGTTGTTAGTGTCGTTGGCAACAGTTACGGATGTCTCGGGTTCAATTCCCTTTACAAACAGTTTTCATAAACTAATCTTTCAATCGATTTATGTATTTATGTTCGTAGTCTGAGTGTTTGTGATGTGTAAAACTCCCTCCCACCCATCCGATCCTTACGGGCCGTAACGAGAGCGATTAGCTAACCACTAGTCCTGTCCTAGCCCAATCCTTCTATCCCTATTCTCTTCGATAAAAGAGCGGTTTCACAACTGAGTAAAAAGCAGTTCTAGCATAGAAAAATTCTGTTGAGATACCTCCATTAGGAGGCCATATGTTCCACTTTGGGAGTGGACATGGAAAAAAATATATATTTTATAAATATTCTTTATAATGTACAAAAAATCTACTTTGAAAAAAAATAATGCTTTAAATGCGATTATATCATAAGTTGTTTTCATGACTTAATGCTTTCTGTCAGTATATACTCAATATGCTCCACTTTGGAAACGGAAATGGTTTTCAAAAAAGAAACAAAGCGATCAATATGAGAAGAAAAAGCTTATTTTTTTTGTGTCAGTGTATCCGAGATTTTCTGCATTAAAATCAAAATTGATCCTTATTTTAAAAAATCTATCGCATGAAATACTGTGCTAATGCATAAAGTAAGACAATCATTTGTCGACTGTACACATTACCTTGAGTTGATCCACGATGGTCTGTATGGGCTGGGTGCAGTGTTTCTCGCAGGCCTTCTCGTACTGCCCGATCAACTCCTCGTTTGTGATTTCCTCCACTGTAAATCAAAAACAAAAAAAAAACATTTTACTTCGTGAAATTTGAAATATTTAGAAATTTTCTAAGAGAACTACATGTTACATAGTTGCTCAACCTTTCTTTTTTGAAGAGAGCAAGCATAGATGGATAGGACTAGGACAGGACTAATGATTAGCTAATCGCTCTTGCTACGCCCCATTTTCAGAATCAGATGGGCAAGAAGGCGACTTAGACGTCATATACAGCAACGCCTTAGTACATAAATCGATTAAAAAATCAATTTATGCAATTGTCCGTGCTGAGATTCGAACCCATGGGCACCGGAACCGAAACCGGCGACCTCGATCACTCGACCATGATCCCGGTAATTTTGTTATACTACAAATAATTATAATTATTTTTGTAAAATCAAAAACCGCTATGTCCAATAAATATTGTATTGGACATTTCTGATTTTGTTATTGCAAAATTTCATAATAAATGGAACATGTGACATAAATAAACAAATTTCTGAGAATTTTATTAATGGACTAATTTTATATATTCACTAATACATATAAAAAATAAATACATGCTTACAAAATAGTGTTCTTTATTATATCGTGAGAATTAGCAATTATAAAAGAAATATTATCAAAAAGAAAAATAATGTATGGAAAAATACGTGTAGATAGCGTGTTTAGATTCTGACGTCATATATATATATATATATATAAACGTTACTATCGAAAAATGAAATAATTAAATGACAATGTATGAAAGATTACTAGTTTTGATTCTGACATAATATTAGAAATATAAACATCACCATCAAAAGTAGCAATAGTTGGGTGAAAATATACATAAGATTGCAGCTTTTGTTTCCAAATATAACAAAGATAAAAAGTTTACTATCAAACATAGCAAAAACGTATGGAACGCTACATTAAAATTTCTTTTTTTGATTCTGAAAAACCACTAGATAATACGGCAACAAAAATTGCAATATTTGAAGGAATGTATTACAAGATTGGGTGTTTTGTTTCCGAACGTTTTAACAACAAGGCCAATACAACAATTTCAATATTGAACTTGATGTATGAGATACAAAGTTTCGTTTATGAAATAACAACAAAGATAGGAAAATTTTCTATATAGATTATACAATCATTGTCGGTTTTGATTCTCTCGTACGGGAAGTAAATTTTATTATCAATAATAAATTTACGTCGTTACTTTTCGATACAAAGATTGCGGTTATTGATTGCAACAAGCAATTTTCAAAAACTTCAAACTTTATAGAACTGATTTGATTCTGAAACGTAACAAATATGCAAAATGGAAAAGTTTTTATGTCGGTCGTTTAATTATTGCTGCTTTTGATTCTACGTTATTATTGTAACAAAGTTTAAGAATGAAAAATTGAAATCTTTGTATTACGCAATACAAAAATATTGAGTTTTGATTCTCAAATTTTACGCATGCAATTAAAAATGAATAATGGAAAGGTCTTATGAATCATCGTATGGATATTGCTGACTTTGATACTGAAATTGACTCAGTGTTTTTTTCCAAGTTAAAAATATCTTGCGTCCATTCACTGCCAAGTCCAATTAGCAAACAAAGTTGTGGCCAACATTTTTTTTAAAACTAAATAATTTTTAATTTTAATAAAATTAACAATAATGTCGGGTCCGTGGCGCAGTGGTCAACGACGTTGACTTCGGTTACGGATCTCAGGGATTGGAATCCCAGTACGGACAGATTTTGTACATTTCCATGTATTTCGTCACTAACGACCCGGGTTTCGCCTTTCGTCATCTTCAGGCATTCGGGTAAACAAAATCTCAAATAAATTTATATTTGAAATCACCCTCGCAACATGTCCCGCGTCACGTAGAAATGCCGCACGTTGTGGGACAGTGGGCAATGTTGCAGCGTATACTCTATGTTGCGGGACATTTTGTCCCTTAGTGAATACGGGGCTTTATAATCTTTATGAACTTTGTACAACCATCTGCAATAAATACATTGATCTACAACGACTGGAGTGTTTTCAATTCTGAATGGTCCTTGAAGACGTTTATCTCTATAAAAGTGGACTTCGACCTTCTTTACCTCCCCCCCTCCTGACCGGGTGTTTTAACGGGCCGTCTTATGCGGACGAAGTCATCGCGAGCGTGAGGCGGCGCAGTGTAGCACGAAAATATCAATCGTTCTCCGCCAACGGGGGTGTCCTACGTGAGAGGTGACGGAGACAGTTCATTTGATATATTCACGCGAAGTGAGCTCGGCGGTGTGTTTTGCACGTAGGACAGAGTTCCCGCTTCGTCACTTTTCGTCGTATATCGATTCAAATCGCGCCGACATCGCCGCACACTGACTTCTTCCAGGCAAGACACGAAATAAATCTGCTGCGCGGACGCGGAGCCTGGCACCCGTGCCGAGAGTTGGTGCCCGCCGACAACACCGCGCGATCCACGCAGACTGCCTGGCGACAATTTGACGAGCGTAATAAATATGTATATATATATATATATAAATTTAGCTATACTTAGTACGGCAATAATTATTGCGAATTCCCGAAACACTATATATAGAGCATGTGGGCGGTGACGTCATCGCATTTTTAGGTTATGTTTACGAGCTTACGGCGAAGACCGGTAAACAATGTTGAAATATCGCCGCTTCAGAATCGGTACAAGGGTTTACAATAATTATTATTTCTCTATTTAGACATGCGTCGTTCGCGAACGGACGAATCCAGACGACTTAATCATTAAAGTGAACGAACCGCGAATCGCAGTTGTCGAGCGGGAACGATAGTAAATAAATATTTTTGATAAATCGACAATAATCACGTAATTGCCACATACATGATAACACTTCTATTGCATTTTCGTTGTCTAAGCACTCAGTTCTATCGATAGGCATAAAAAGAGATAGATAAAATAGTTTTAACCCAATATAAATATACACACTAAGAAATCGATAGTCGCACGAAGCTGTAATGAAATGTCACTTATTCTTCTACTCTATATTAGGCCGCCTATATCGTCGTTGTTCTGGAAGAAGACACTAACCGGTTGTTTTCTTTACTCCACGCATTAGAATACATTACACAAACCTAGACAGACCGACCCTAACATAACCTACTACAATTTAACTCACTTTGTTAAAAGAATCCGTGACTAAGTGGAAACTATTAAAATCAAATTTTGAGTGTACTAAGTTAATACTATCCTATCCAAAGTGCAAACTATCTTACACGAAGTGCAATTATTTATAACCCTATTTAAAATAAGAGCACTCTAGCTTTTTCATTTAGTTTCATATAATTTATAAAAATAAGTGTGTTCATCCTAAATAAATATATGAGTTTGAAATATTTTAGTATAACTAACTCAATATGTCATTTTTAGTTTGATAAAAACCTGACCTAGGTAAAAAGAAATTTGAATACAAGAAAGTTGCGTGATAAATATTACAGTGTGTAGCCATAAAAGCGGTCATACGAAATTAAAAGAGAGATAATAAAACTCTGACATAATCCAGAGATAATAAAAATGCACAGCAAGAAAATATAGGTAATAAAACTACCCATTCTCAGTAGCGATAAAACGTGTAATAATCATAGCTTAAAAAATCAATACAAGGCGACAAATAACGATTGCAAGTTGGTTATAAACGAAAAATAATTTAATCCCTTGGTATAAATAATATCGGTCGGGCCCGTGGTGCACTGGCCAACATCGTCGGCATCGGTTACGGATCTCGCGTTTCAAGTCCCGGTCCGGAAAGTTTCATAAATTAAAGTAGGCGTGCATGTTTGTGATGTATTAATTTTTACTCACACCCATCCGATCTTAAAAACGTGGCATAGCGAGAGCGATTACCTTACCACTAGTCCTGTCCTAGCCATATATCTCTATTCCATGTTACGATTTCGTCGCAACATTACAATCTTCACCTATCGGCGATACGCACCTCGCTGCGTCGTTGGTAGGAGACGAAGGGGAAGCCTCGCCAAGAATTGCGTTAATACTTGTTTACGCGCCGGGATGTGGAACGAATAGGACGTGTCGGTAACGCGCTGGAGATTGGCCTCGGACATCCGAGTTCGCCGCCGAGATGGTTTATCATCCAAGGTCGTAATTTTATATTTATATATTATAATATGACACACCCTGGTTTTTCTTAAGTATAAGTGTCATTAGTGTCCCGAACTGAAATCGGCCTGCGGCAAAGAGCAATAATTCGCAGAATACGCTCTTTCTTGTTGTCAGGCATTTAAGAAGCCCCCGGGCTTCGGCCGCTGGACGAGTCCATTTTTACGGAAAAGGGTAGCTCCAACTTGGCACGGAGTTTTTTTGAATTTTTGTAGACAGTCGATGACGAGCTGCCGAGTCGGACGAACGAGGTCTCGTCGCGACGAAAGTGATGTGACGATGTGAACTGTTTGTTTGTTTTTGTGTTTTGATTTGCGTTGGATTTAATTTAAATTCGTTGTGTCATTTGTATTAAAACTTAAAGTAAATTCAGTTGCTAAGTAAATGTAAATGTAGAATCAATTTTATGTGTTAAGATTTTTATATTTGTGTAATGTGAAACCACTGCATCTTGAATGGATAATAAATAAGTTTTTAACCGGATCTGAAATGGTGTTTGTCTGAGATCAGCCCTTCCAGGACTCCGGATAACCAGCCGCTCGCCTCTCTTCGATCCGGGGAATTCTCATTTGTCGCCCAACTTAGTGGCCATTGATGGTTTGTGACACCTCAGGATTCACCCCCTGAGGACTCATGCTCTGAAGATGCAGTGGCTTTGAACTGTGGTTCATGGCGCCCAACCGAATTTTAACGTAACTTCAAGAATTTCAAATCGCCGAACGCACACTAAGAATCCGGACCCTGCCCTGAAGGTGGACTTCAAGATCGGGACCAGACAACCAGTCAGCTTCCCGGCGTCTTACTATGAAACCCCAGCTTCAAAGACGAAACTGGCGGGAGTCGTCGGTGAAAGGTGCCTGGCCTCTGTTACTTTTCACGAAGCCCTACTTCTCGACTAGCCGCTCTTGAAGTCGTTCGCGCTGATCTAGGAGGCCTGCTGGGCCTGTTGTGTTTTCAACCAGTGAGGCCTACAGTGGCTGTTTGTTTGCAATCCGCGAGGCCCGCTGTGCCTGTTAGAGTTGCAACCTGTGAGGCCTGCTGTGTCTGTTTTGTTGTCAACGAGTGACGCCTACTGTGGCTGTTTGTTTGCAATCCGTGAGGCCCGCTGTGCCTGTTATATTTGCAACCTGTGAGGCCTGCTGTGCCTGTTTTGTCTTCAAAGAGTGAGGCCTACTGTGGCTGGTAGATTTGCGACCCGGGAGGCCGTTTTGCCTGCCATGCTGCCTGTAAAGACGAGAAGACGCTAATAAACCTGCCCTGCCGAGCGAGGACGCTGCGGATGCCTTCTCGGGAGAAGATGAGGCCGTCTGCCTGTGAAGAGGAGATGCTGCCGACACACCTGCCCCGCCGAGCGAGAACGCTGCGGATGCCTTCTCGGGAGAAGATGAGGCCGTCTGCCTGTGAAGAGGAGATGCCGCCGACACACCTGCCATGCCGAGCGAGGATGCTGCGGATGCCTTCTCGGGAGAAGATGAGGCCGTCTGCCTGTGAAGAGGAGATGCTGCCGACACACCTGCCCCGCCGAGCGAGGACGCTGCGGATGCCTTCTCGGGAGAAGATGAGGCCGTCTGCCTGTGAAGAGGAGATGCCGCCGACACACCTGCCCTGCCGAGCGAGGATGCTGCGGATGCCTTCTCGGGAGAAGATGAGGCCGTCTGCCTGTGAAGAGGAGATGCTGCCGACACACCTGCCCCGCCGAGCGAGGACGCTGCGGATGCCTTCTCGGGAGAAGATGAGGCCGTCTGCCTGTGAAGCGGAGATGCTGCCGACACACCTGCCCCGCCGAGCGAGGACGCTGCGGATGCCTTCTCGGGAGAAGATGAGGCCGTCTGCCTGTGAAGAGGAGATGCTGCCGACACACCTGCCCCGCCGAGCGAGGACGCTGCGGATGCCTTCCTGGGATAGGAACAGGACGCCTGTTGGCGTAGGAAAATTTGCACCACCGCCCGTTGTGATGCCGATCGCGACATGACCTGTGTTGTGGCCTCGTGTGTGACGACCGACGCGCTGCCACGCGTGTGTTTTTAAGACTTGATTTTTTTGTGTTCTTTATTGTATATTGTATCTTGTTTTTGTGTGATTATTGCTACGCTGTCCGAACTCAGTTCATGGACACTAGAAGTATGGGGGTTTGACACACCCTGGTTTTTCTTAAGTATAAGTGTCATTAGTGTCCCGAACTGAAATCGGCCTGCGGCAAAGAGCAATAATTCGCAGAATACGCTCTTTCTTGTTGTCAGGCATTTAAGAAGCCCCCGGGCTTCGGCCGCTGGACGAGTCCATTTTTACGGAAAAGGGTAGCTCCAACTTGGCACGGAGTTTTTTTGAATTTTGGTAGACAGTCGATGACGAGCTGCCGAGTCGGACGAACGAGGTCTCGTCGCGACGAAAGTGATGTGACGATGTGAACTGTTTGTTTGTTTTTGTGTTTTGATTTGCGTTGGATTTAATTTAAATTCGTTGTGTCATTTGTATTAAAACTTAAAGTAAATTCAGTTGCTAAGTAAATGTAAATGTAGAATCAATTTTATGTGTTAAGATTTTTATATTTGTGTAATGTGAAACCACTGCATCTTGAATGGATAATAAATAAGTTTTTAACCGGATCTGAAATGGTGTTTGTCTGAGATCAGCCCTTCCAGGACTCCGGATAACCAGCCGCTCGCCTCTCTTCGATCCGGGGAATTCTCATTGTTTTCCTGTTTAAGTGTAACCATCTGTTCATAAATATTGTTTCGTCGTGTAATTTCTGCTTTATTTGTTCATAATGTAAATTCTGTGCATCTTCGGTTTCCGCATCTCTATTAAATGTGTTTTTAACGGTAACCGTATTTTAATTATTATTATTTTTTTATTTGGCGTGTATCTTCACGCCTGGCGCCCAAAATTTAATTACCCATGTATTTCTACTTGCAGAACAAAGTAAAGTGTACCGAGATTGGCAAACCTTATCCACTTCCCTGTGAAAACTTAATCCTGGTTTCTCCGCTGAGCTTCCCATTTTTTCCATATTTTGTGATTCCTCCCCTTCCCGCGGATAAGTCGAATCACTTCATTTAATTTCATTGCATTACATATTTTAATTATTTTATTTTTTATTATAAACACAACACCCAACTATCTTCGAAAAAGAGAGGATGAGCAATTAAATAACAAGCAGTTCTTGTAGAAAAACTGTTGTTGAGATAAGCTCGATGAGGAGTCCATATGTTCCCCACTGGGAACGGAAATTTTTTTTTTCCATGTCCGCTCCCAACGTGGAGTATATGGCCTTCTAATGGAGGTATCTCAACAGAAGTTTAATATGAGAACTGCTTGTAAGTAAGAGAGTAGGGATAGAAGGATAAGGTTAGAACAGGAATAGTGGTTAGCTAATCGCTCTCGTTACAACCCTTTTTTGAAGATCGGATGGGTGGGAGGTAGTTTTATACATCACAAACATTCATGACTACAAACAAAAATCTATAAATCGATTAAAAGATCAATTTATGAAACTGTTCGCACCGGGAATTGAACCCGAGACATCCGTAGCCGTAGCCATCGACGTTACCAACTGCGCCACGTAGTCGACAAATAAATAATTAATCAAATTCATAACAACAAATTATCGCATGAAGAATATCGACTTACGTGTTATTGCTACGTTCCCGTTCTAATACAAAATTCATCACGACGACCGCTGGTGAAAAAAAACGAACAGCCATAAATAATAATATAAAAAAATTTCACGACATGAGATTATAATATAGCATTTAATCTCATTCGTTCAAGGACGAGCACAACTTTTTTGAATTCGTTCTAAATTCAAAATAATAATGTGTAATGTATGCGCGAGCGATGTAATAAAAAAAACAATAGAACGTCGCCAGACACGCGGACGCCTGTGACGTCACCGATGTCATCACAACAATGTTATGAGATTTAAGTATCTTTCCGATTCCAATGCTACATTTTATTTCTCCTTTACCCTCGTTTGCCTGGTATCTATTTTACTCTATCATACATATTATGTACTTATCAAATCATATCTTGTCCACCCGAGGATTTTTTTGTCCGTGCTACTTATACATGTTTAAAATGATCAGGACCGGCTTCGTTCATTGCGAGTATTATCAACTGATCATAACAGGGCTTTTTATATAAAACTAGTAACTACCCGGCATGCGTTGCAATGCCACTCAATGAAAGAAATTGTTGAAGTGCTTTTGGATACATAATATTTTTTTAATTTAAGTAATTTAAGACATCGACTGAGGGTGCTTGATGGAATTTCAATATCAAATTTGGATTATTGAGATTTTGTACACTTCCATGTATTTTGTCACTAACGACCCGGGTTTCGCCCTTCGGCATCTTCAGGCATTCGAGCACACGAATGGACTCGAACTGAGAGACAGTACAGTGTGTAACGTTTATATAGAAGATACAAATGCGACAAATATTATTTACGAGGTAAGATATTATACGTCTGAGAGCCACACTGATACCTGAGTTAAAATTTCGGGAATCTCCCTAATCCTTATTTTGTAAACACCATATTAACAGAGTGGCGAATTGCCGCTTTTCAACTTCTTTTAGAAATACCAGTGATTTTACAATTATAATAGTATTGTGGGTTTTGACGGGATGTAATTCGACGAATGGGTAAATATATACAATCATTCCACATTTAGTGACATCTGTTCGGTGTTTCAACGTATCGGATATAATAGCGGAGAATTAGGAAGGTTCAGCTGCTCATTCAAAATCGGCAAGGAATTTAACTGGGCTCTATTAATTTCCAAAATTTCTTGATAAAATAATTTATGATCCCCCATGTTTTTATGCAACAGTTTAACCCCATCATCCGCAATACATGGAAGTGTACAAAATCTCAATAATCCAAATATAATATTTTTTGTTTTTTTGTCTGGTGCTTACACAAATAAATCAGAAGGTTTTTCAAGATGTCGCCATTTGTACGAATTTGATTCATTATTTTAGATTTTAGATATATCTGGATTGTGAGATTGATTTTTACTACTGTAAGTTAAAAATTAAAAAGTTGAGAGTCGGCCGGGTCTGTTTGTACTATGCCTATATCCTTTGCGCAAGTGCAAGCAATAACTTGACAAAGTTTTATCGGAATCGGATGAACGGTATGGCAGTGCATAAAATACGAACAAAATCACATTGATTTTTAATACATTAGATTGAAAGTTAACAATTAAAAGGTATATAAAACAGTTAGTTCAAGAACTATGTATAATTAATTTGGAAAGCGTAATTTATTCATTATTACGCGAATATTTTTTTTAAAAATGATATTGCAAGACGTGCTGGCCCTGTAAAAAATTATGCGATTTTTTGAATCTCTATAACATCCAAATACCATTGAAGGTTTACATGTAAATAAAAGACTTTTTTACACGAATTTAAACAACCGATTTTAGTTTATAAGTACATTATTGATACTTTTTTTACGCTATTTTTTTCTACGCGTCAATTTCTCGAACCAATGTATCGCGTAAAAAAAGGATTGGATATACGTATATCATATTATTTACAGTGTATTACGATTGTAATAGAGCTGAGTACAGCGAGAGCGATTAGCTAACCACTATTCCTGTTCTTCTCCTTCTATCCCTACTCTCTTACTGAGTAACAATCAGGTCTCGTAGAAAACTTCTATTGAGATATGCTCCACACGTAAAAAAAATGTATGAAAGTGTCCGTGCAGGGATTCGGACCCGTTGTCACTGTAACCGAACAAAGAAACCGTCAAAGCCAGTTGACCACTTGGCTAAATGACCAGAATAATATCGGTTATATAAAAATCTATCATTCGTCATGTAGATATAATAAATTCATTCTTTCAAACCAATGCAGAGTGCCGACTGCAGAATGGTGAACTAAATTCACTCATGAATAAACCATTGTTCCATTATGAATTTCAAATGTATTATTCCATTTTATGCGTTTTTCGGTATCAAATTCTTGTAAAATACATTTCATGTTTTAAGATAATCTCAAAATGATAACACACGTTTGAAACAGTATAAATATGATAATGTATTGATAGAATTTTCCATTATTTGATAGATATCTCTTGTATTAAAGTAAGGTAACACAGTCAGGTCGTGGTGCAGTGGTCAGCGTCATTAGCTTCGGTTACGGATTTTCCGGTTCGAATCCCGGTACAGACAGTTTCATAAATTGATCTTTCAATCAATTCATAGATTTCTGTTCGTAGGCATGAATATATGTGATGTATAAAATTCCTTTCTACCCATTCAATCCCATTGACGGGGCGTAGCAAGAGCGATTAGCTAACCACAGAAAAATTTGCTTGGTGTTAAAAAGGTTGAACATTAGTATTACTGGCATTGTCTTTTGATCTGTCAATCGATTTAAGGATTTCTATTCGTAGTCATGGATGTTTGTGATGTCTAAAATTCCCTCCCACTCCTCCGATACTAACAATGAGGCGTAGCAAGAGCGATTAGCCAACCACTAGTCCTGTCTTAGCCTTATCCTTCTATTGCTACTCTCTTCGAAAAAGAGAGGTTGATCAACTGAGTAACAAGCAGTTATTGCAGAAAAACTTATGCTGAGACACCTCCATAAGAAGACCATATGCTCCACACTGGGAGCAGACATAAAATTCAACGTGATGTTGATTCCAGGAAAGGAGTCAAACCAAAATGAAATTTTAGCTCAATATTATACGACTATCGTTTTGTTTCCAAATATTAACGTTCTTAAATTTTTCATGTCCGCTCCCAACGTGGAGCATATGATCTCCAAATAGAGGGATCTTAACAGAATTTTTATATGAGAACTGCTTGTTACTCAGTTCCTCAATCTCTCTTTTTGCGAAGAGAGTAGGGATAAATTGATAGGGCTAGGACAGGACTAGCGGTTAGCTAATCGCTCTCGTTACGCCCCGTGAGGATCGGATGGGTGGGAGGAAGTTTTTAGACATCAACACTCAGACTACGAACAGAAATCCATAAATCGATTGAAAGATCAATTTATGAAAAGCGCTCGCACCGGGAATTGAACCCGAGACATCCGTAACCGTAGCCAACGACACTACCAACTGCGCCACGGACGCCGACATTAATAATTCAATAATAAATCGTGAGAACAACACAAAGGGTTAGAAATAGTTTGGTCAGATAAAGAAGTATTTGAAATTTGTGTGGAATAGATCAGTTTACCACCGAGGTTACGGTATATAAAAATACATTCAGGACAGCTAGCGGCATCTCTGATTAAAAATTGCAAGCTACATTAGTAATATTACTCGAGGACTCTGGAAGTTGTATCCAATTGTCCCAGCGCAGTAACAATACAAAGATGATAGTCTGCCACCTTCTCGAACTACTTTAATCATTGTGGATGTAATCATATAAAAAAGCATTTTTTTTTTCTCTCTAGTTATCTCTCTTCCAAGTACACTTGTTTATCGATGAATTCTAGTCATAACATGCTTTTTGCCAGAGTAAAAAGCTAACAATATGATTTAATACCGTTTTTTGTCATAACCATTATATCATATGACTTCATGCATTCTGCCAGTACGTAGAGCAGGGGTTTCCAAACTTATTGTGCCCATGGATCCCTTCTTGAAGCAAAAACCTGACCGTGGACCCTCAAGTAAAATAACTCTGCATTACTGCATAATAGAAAAAATATAAATTTAATTTTGATGTCTTGAATTTGATATTTGAAGTATGAAGAGATTCATAACTGCACTAAATCCACATTCTACTAAATAGAAAGACGGGAAAGCAATCAATGGCACCTTTACAGTGACCCATAATGCAGGATATAAAATTGGTATCTGTTTCTGTAAGCAGAATTTGTGGTATTATTATTCAAACATTGATTTCCGCTCCTCATTTGTGGATAATTCAATAAATTTCTCCCGTATTGATATATATTCATCTGAGTTTGTGGGTCTGCTTGCAAATGGGTCCATCACTCACCAAATCGCTACCTATTTATTTCAACTTTCATAATAATGGCCTTTGGCGGACCCCATGACGTTGTCCACACACCCCCAAATTATTTTTAATTTGCCACAGACACCTCAGCGGTCACAAGGACCCCTGGGGGTCTCCTAATCTTAACAGAATTTTTTCTACAGGAACTGCGTGTTACTGAGTTGCTCAACCTCTCTTTTTCGGAGAGAATAGGGATAGAAGGATGGGGCTAGGATAGGACTAGTGTGATTGGCTATTCCCTCCACAGTTGAGACAGAGGAAAGCTTTCCTCTCTCTGTCCCACATAACGGTAAGTGAAATAGTGTCGCTTTGAACACAAATTCATTGTTACTCAATTGCTCAACTTCTATCTTTCGAAGAGAGTAAGGTTAGAAGGATAGACTAGGAGAGGAATAGTATGTATGAGAGGGAATTTAAGACATCACAAACAGCCATGCCTTCAAATACAAATCTATAAACTGATTGAAAAATTAATTTAGGAAACATTGTAAATGGGTAATGATAATTACCCTCTCGTCATAGGGTCCGTGGTGCAATGGTCAATGTCGTTGGCTTTGGTTACGAATCTCAGGGATTAGAGTACCAATGATCAGCTGATTTTTTATTTTTTCTAAAATTCCCTCTCACCCACTCTTAAAACCGGGGCGTAGCAAGAGCGATTAACTAACTGCAAGTCCTGTCCTAGCCTTTACCATATATCCATACCCTCTTCGAAAATCAGAGGTTGATCAATTGAGTAACAAGTAATTCCCGTAGAAAAGCCTGTATTAGAAATCCGTATGCTGCACCATTGGCAGTAAACATGGTAAAAAAAAAATGCAAGGATCTAGTTGAGGCTTAGGCAGTAAAGCATTCCACGGAACATCTTCCGACTAACTATATCGCAAGGTTATTTATTTCTAAGGTAAACAATGATTCTAATACTTAAATTAAAAATGAAGGATACGGTGGGTTTGCTTCCTTCTACAGGACGTGGGGAGGGGGTAAGACACGAACAATGACAGTACTAATTACAGATTAATTACAAGTATTGAGAGGTGAAAATACCAAAGGGAAATAAATTTAATAGTGGTGAGCCATCAATCCTATCCAAATTGTTATTGTTTTCTAAAAACTCTAAGCTATTCATTTTAATACCATTTTTAATTAGTCGATGGAGTATAGTTATACGATTATAGTTCTGTATGCTTTGGTAAGGTCTATCAACGCACTGTGTGAAGAGAAGATTGAATTGCTTGCACCAAGAACAACCTGCCGGTTGATTAGATAAATACGGAAGTTTGAAGGGTAAATGTACAAATACTTGATTTTTTTGTCGCTGTCTCTAAAATACAAACAAATATGATATGTATCAGGCAAGAGCTGCTGATAAGGGATCAATCGATTCTTAGATCATTTCTGTAAATATATATAATGTTATTTTAAATAAATAAATGCAATTTGAGATACTTATCTTTGTCGGATATAATACAAAAATAATAATAAACGTAGGTGGAAAGGTCAAACGCTTATCCAAGGAAATAATATTTAGTACTTATCTTGATAATACTAGACTAATCGCACATTTGCCAAGAATATTCCATAACAAATACCATCAATTTGGGTAAGTTTGCCAATCGGTCTAAGACATGGAAAAAGGTGCTGTTATAATACCATGATAATACTAATGCCATATGAATATTTTTTAGTTAAGCAAAGGTATCGAGTAGCCCCCCGGTGATAAAAATATGAATTAATGTGCAACATAATTGGTTTTATTAATGAATTTGTAAGCCTTCAGTTTGGAAAGATAAAACAAAATTTTAAAAACTTTTCTTTGAAATAAATTGGATTAGCCACATTTTCAATTTGCATTACTAATATATGAAAGCGTAAAGAAAAGTTGCCGAGACTTTAAAATCACTGAATTTATAGCAATTACAGTGATTATTTGTATCGTGGGCTAAAGTTACCCGATTTGAATGCAAACTTTGGCCCGATTTTTATATATCAATTATAACAATAAATCTATTTATGTTGATTAAATTTCATCTTAAGACATTAGTTCATTTCTATGTAGAAAAATATCACACATAGATGCAATGGTGAACCATATAAATACAAAAAGCCTCAGAGCTGGGCCAAAGTTACTCAGATTGACCGTATCGTATTCTCTTGGTTAAATTTCAATTTATTAATATCAGGTTGAAACATATCGACACCTCAGTTCCAAAGTGTAGCAACTCAAAAATCATATTTCTGAGATATTTTGAACAGAAAATTTTGAGCAGGGTTTATCTTCAACTGTGCACCTATTTTTTGTACATTTTAATTTTCTCCTTTGTACATCAGCTCATTTTTCAATTCTTAAGGCATAACGCCCTTTTTCTTTAGCACACAGAACTGTTGTTGGTTTCAAGGGCTCAAGTCTCGGTACAGAAAGTTACACATATTAATTTTTCAATCGATTTATGTATTTATAATTTAAGATATCGATTGAGGGTGCTTGATGGAATTTTTTTTTTTTTCCATGTCCGCTTCCAATGTGGAGCATATGGTCTCCTAATGGAGGTATCTTAACAGAATTTTTCTACGAGAACTGCTTGTTACTCAGTTGCTCAACCTCTCTTTTTTCGTAGAGAGTAGGGATAGAAGGATAAGGCTAGGACAGGACTAGTGGTTAGCTAATCGCTCTCGCTACGCCCCGTGAGGATGGAATGGGTGGGAGGGAGGACTCAGACTACGAACAGAAATTCATAAATCGATTGAAAAGTCAATCTATGAAAACCGTCCGCACCGGGAATTGAACCTGAGACATCCGTAACCGTAGCCAGCGACGCTACCAACTGCGGCACGGACGGCGACTTTTCCATATCAAATTTGAATTTTTGATATTTTGTACATTTCCATGTATTTCGTCACAAACGAACCGGGTTTCGCCTTTCGGCATCTTCAGACATTCGGGCACATGAATGAACTTGAACTGATGTCAGTTTTTTTCAGTTCAATTTTTTTGTGTTTTTCGTAGACATGAATGTCTAGAAATCCTCTCCCACTCACCCGATCCTAAAAAGGGGGCGTGTCGAGAGTGATTAACTAGCCACTAGTCAAGTCTTAGGCCCTATTCTTCTATCTCTACAGGGAGGGTATACTGACAAAGCGCGTTCAGTCAGTTTTTCATGACATTTTGTTTTAAATGTCAAAATGTATGCAATTTAACGCAATAAGTACTGGAACAATGTATGAAGTCGTAAATTCATAATGGCTTTGAAAAATAACAGTATTAAATTATTTCAACGGTATTTTGGCAAATTGACGTAACCCCCAAAATTGAAATTGTACAGGAGATAGTAAGAACTGTTTTTATCGAAAACATTATATGGTGAGTTGCATTATGAATCTTTGAAATCCACTTCTGTAAATTCTAACGTTTGCAGATACGGGACTATACGTAGAAATTTTCGATATAATGGTGGATTACACCATTTAGCCGAGACCCGCTCTTTTGTCTTTAAAATGAGATCCAATCATTAAGACATATTTTTTGAGGGTTACATCAATTGGTTAAAAAACCGTCGATATTGTTGTCAATATAAAATTAAAATTAATAACTTAGTTATTCCACTCGCTGTGTTACTAAATGTGACACGTGTTTCACTTCTATAAGAAGCATCTCCAGACTAACTATATCGTAAGCTAAATCAGCTTCGATATGCTTACATTTGTGGGAAAAAAGCCTCAGACTTTTGGAACAACTCGAAATTAATAGATACAATAATGACAATAACCTCCTTAAGGACCAAAGAAATATTAACCTATCACCCTTACCGAAACCATTACAAGAAGCCAATCTAATTACGCATAATCAGTAAAATTTCAATACACTTATTTTAACGACTAATTAATTACACCACGTAAGCACCTTTTCTAAAAACACAATTATTACCTTGCATGATTTAATTTTAAAATAAACATTATAATGTTTGAATACGTGAGATGACATGATATTGTCTGTCTCTTCTAAACAGTATATATAGCTAAGCAAAAATAAATTTAAGTATAGTTCTGACGATGGCGTAAAACTGAAATAGCTATCAACTATCTGTAGAACTATATACTTTGTTATTTTAACCTACTATAATGGAGTTCTACCAAGTTTTATTGTGGCAAAATGCATTATATGAATATAACTCATCGACACCAAATCTTATGATATGCATGCCAAAAAGATTATTCTATATAACATACAAAAAATCTTTTTAAAAAATAAGCAATTAAACTTGGGAGAGAGAGCACTTTGAAAAACAAAATAATGCTTTACATACATTTATTTCAGAACATGTTTTTATGACTTAATGCCTTCTGTCGGTGTAACTTCGATATTTTGATATAATGTGATCGTAAACCGATGTATTCATTTGTTTTCGTAACATGTCGTTTACAGATAACTGTTTTGTATGCCAAAAAAAAGAAGAAAATTCAAAATTCGAAATAACAAATGAACTACGCTAATTAAAATAAATTTGCTATTTGAGATTTTTATCTTATTATTAGTTGGTAGAATAGTTATTAAAGTTGGTAACAGTTCATTATTGGAACGTTTGTGTTGAACTGACGACAGTTATTTAAATATGTAAGGGGTTCCAAAGGGAAATACGGTATGTAAAATTTTATGTCGTATATCTCGGTCGAATTACGATATATTTTGTTTGGGTTCCAAAATATGGCAGATTTTTCAAGGTAGATGCCGAATAAAATTGCAGATACATTTGTTTTTGTCATTTTGGCGTCGGTTACCTGAACTCCAAGGGGTGACAGGTTCCAGATAGCCTGTGACAAGCTGGTTGTCATCGCTCGGGAACGCGACCCTTCGGTTCTTTCTGTCGGAGTTTCTGGCATTCTGGAGGGCCAGGGAGCTGTGGAGAGCGGGCGGAGATACGGGGCACGCGCCCGCGGTCGTGTCGTCGCAGACAGCGCGTCCGCCCTCGACAGACATCACTGTTAATCTTCACTATCACATTATTTTACAAAATGTCAGGATGCTACATGGAAAAAACACGACTTTTGACGCGCGCCTACGGGGTTGTCGGACGCATTTTTCGCACTGAAACCACACTGATTTATCAAACGTTGGTTTGTTAAATTTTCGCGTATTTTATTGGCCGCTTCTGATTTATTTAGAAGGCGCTAGGGTGCGATTACGAAGAAGGTTGTACAAATACAAAGGATACACACAGCGACGGCCATTTTGGATTATTTCGACACTAGAGATTTCCGTGTTGCCAGCACACACACGCACTATGTGAAATTGTTTACGACAGTTTACGTAAAAAATATTAAATAATAAAAATTCAGAAATAGAAAAATAAATATTTTACTGTGGACTTATGATGACTTATTTACTATTTTAAAATTCTTTAACATAACATCCAGTATAGCAGCAGCTCTCAAACTTATTTAAAATGATTCATGTCAAAAAGTTTAGACCAAAGTGACAGATCAGATAATTGTTAAAATATTACTCTTGCGTACTTATGTCATATACATGTCCATGGCACAGTGGTCAACGTTGTTGGCTTCGGTTACGGATTTCTCAGGCTTAAATTCTATACGGACGGTTTCATAAATTGATTTTTCAGTCGATTTATGGATTTCTGTTTGGTATGCATGGATTTTTGTAATATCCAGTATTCCCTCCTACTTATCCTAAAAACGGGGCGATTAGCTAATCACTAGTCCTGCCTCAGCCCGATTCTTCTACCCCTTCTTTCTTTGAAAACGAGAGGTTGAACAACTGAGTAACATGCAGTTTTCGCAGAAAACTTCTGTTTAGATACTTCCAATAGGAGTCCATATGTTCCATATGGGGAGTGGACATGGCAAAAAATACTTCATCACCGCATTTGATTCTATTAATGACTCTCTTCAACATTATCACATTTCGTCACAAAAAGTTTCACTTTATTATTTTTTTACTTGTCAAAATCATTCAAGTTGGCGAAATATTTTTTACTGAACCATTGTTTCCAAATTATAAGTATAATTTTCTTATATTATTGACAATGTCACCAAACCAGCGTTGCTTGGCGTATTTCAATGATTTGAAAGGAACTAAAAAAAGGAATAACTTTCAATTCAATGCGGTAGGTAAGTAAGTCTGGAACTCACGATTGTAGACAGTCTTTACCAAGTGCCACCTATTCAACACAATCATATTGACAATGAGAGTCATGGCATCCAGCGAAAACACATTGAACCTTATACTGTGATTCGCAAACAAATGCTTCCAAAAATATAAAAAGCGATGATGTCTGGTTCGGATATATGCTTTGAATGCATCAAGGAAGCTTGAATCTTGCCTGTGTCTTTTGACAACTGGATGTATTCCATCACCATGGTAGGCCGCTGATCGGATGGCATGTTTCGAAGCAAAGAAGCTGATGGTTTACATAATCTTGCTGTCCTGTACCTTGGTGACCATTTCGATTGTCCAGTTTATTACTCAGACATCTCCAAATAGCCGATATTGAGATAACAGTATATGCAATATACAATTGGTCACTGTAAATCAAATATTATTGATTTTATAAACAGCTGATTTCAAGCTGACAGCTTACAAATTCAACAATAAAACCAATTATATTAATTCATTTGTGGTTACTCAATACCTTTGCTTAACTAAAAGATATTCAGCACCTTTTTACATGTAGTGAGCTAATCTTAGACCGATTGGCAAACTTACCCAAATTGATGGTACCATGATGTAATAAATTCTATGGGTTTAGGGTTTGAACTACTTTTTAAATTAAAAAATCAGTGACTTCAGTTTTATTGGATGTTTTAGTAAACAAAATACAAAAGAGACATTGATATTAGATACTTTATTACAGTGGAAAACCAAACTATTGTTCTCGCATTCATCATTTTGCCGAATGTATTGCTCATTAATTTGTTATTCTATGTGAAGCATATAACCATCACAGGGCGCCTCCATGATTCTCAATCACCTACCAATCGCTTTGCTTCCTCCCATGACATGCCAGAGTCCCTCAGCTCCGATGAGTACATCGTACGGATAATACCCGATAGTCTGCCCGGATGCCGGAATTGCACCGGTCGGAAGAAGGAGCAAGCAAGATTTAGTCTCACATAACAGGGTGCTGCTTGTTAAGTTCTTTAATCTCCGAGCTCCTCACAAAGTCGAACCACCTCACCCCAGTATCCGACTCAAGCATCTATACTCGAAACTCAGAATACGGTTTTTATGGTGCCATGATTCACTACCGTAAAGCAGCACAGGTAGAATGCAAGCGTGGAACAGATGGCATTTGGAATGTGGACAGCTGTTTGTTCCAGACGGTCTGCATCGATTAAAATATGGCTCCAGCTATTCCTAATCGGATAGCGAGTCCTTTCTTTCTGTTACCGTCTCCCGGGATATGTACAGAAGCTGTCGAACCTATTGATGGTCTGTCCCTAGCAAGTAAGGATCCTATCAAAGTCATGACAGGCTTGGTTACACATCACATTGATGTTACTCGAATTTATTTTCAGACAAATACAACCTGAGTTAATTTCTAGCCTGCCAATAGTCTACTGGATACGTTTTTCATCTACAAACTGTATTATTCATTATATTTCTTCATTCAAATGAAATATTCTTACAAATGTTACAGTTCTCTACAGCAGAGTATTTTAACGAAATAGTTTTAATTGTTATTCATAGGTGCCACTGTTTGTTTAAGATCAAATAAAATCTTTTATCGATTGCCATTCTGGCACACCCATTAAAAGCAGGGACCTCAACCGAAAGCCGGAAAAAACCGCTATTTTCGCCTGAATGAAAACTATATTTATTTCGGTTCTTTTTTTTCGACTTACGAGAAAATTTTTCGCTTATAAAAACCAGATTTAATAATGCTCGCGATCAGCGAAACCAATCCTGATCACTATAATCATGTGGAAGCAGTACAAAATATTGTGTTTTATGTATTTCCATCAAGAATTGACGGTTAACACATTAAAAGTGATTATGGAAGTTTCCATTGCAACCAAGCGGACGAAAGCACAGCAATGTCGACAACTCTGCTGCAGTTCTGACAATATATATTAAATCAACAGATATATCTGTGATGGGCAGACTTATGACTATAAGTCAAAAAGGATGATTTTACAGGAGAGCAAAAACAAAGTTTAATTCTGTAGCCATTTTTTCAGCAATAATGATTATCTATACTCTACATAAGGTGATAATTTTTTCTATTCTGATCAGCAGTGTTGAGATATATAAAAAAAATGTCATTAAAACAAGAATTATTTTAAGACCATAAAAATATTTATTCAATGAGCAATCTTATACTATTAGGAGCAGAAAATGGTAACAATTACATCACATTTATTGCAGGTATAAGTTAGTCTAACTAAAAAAATCATGCATGACTTCTTGTGTTTTACCAACACGTAGAGCGTTCAATTGTATACATTTTGACATTTAAAACAGAAACCTAAAACCCAAAAACTGGCTTAATGTGTTCTGTCAGTATAATCTCGATATCAAACTTCTTTCACAAAAGCTGTTACCTATGTCTTAGGCGGTAGAAAATCTTTTATTGGATAATATATAAAATAATGCATAAAAAGTATTATTTGGTGTTATAAATAAAAAAATAAAGTAATACGATAAAATAACAAAGTATTTAGTGCTACAAAATTTTATTAGGCAGTTGAAAGATATTTCGGCTTGACGCCATTCTCAGAACTATACTTAAACTTTTTTTAGCTTAGCTATAATAATATATACTGTCCAGATAATATAGAGAATATTATGGCAACATAACCACTAATTCAGTTCCGGTATGCTTACATTTATATGATAAAACCCTCAGGCTTAATCGTTTAGAACAACTTGAAATTAATAGATACAACCATGACAATAATCTCCTTAGTACCAACCTATTAAACACAATTACTAATTTTGTGTCCAAGGGATAATGGCGGCTCACATGACAGCTTGCGACATGTCATCATTTTCGATTATCATTTTTGAATGTTTTCCGTATACTTACTTGGCTTTATAGGTAATTGTGCGTTTTGCCGGATGAGGCCTAAAAATGCTATTTTTACAGCAAAAACTAAGTGAAATGAAATGTTTTATGGTATAACAAACCAAACTAAATCTAACTTAACCTAACACGACCTAAGACATCACTTTGGGTAGTTTTCCTACTAAAACTAGAATTTTTATGCCACGTCCGGTGAAACGAGCAAATACTTAAGATCATTTTGGATAGATTTAGTTTAAAAATAGCATTTTTGGCCACGTCTGTTAATCCTAATATTCTTCTTCATAAAATGCTTCTACGACAGATTTGTTAAGTTATTACATCGGTTACCATAGTTACTAATCGGGGAAAATATGCTTTACGACATGCTTTTCTGCCTGACAAATTACTCAATACTGCTAAAAAATATGCCATTCTGTAGATAATTTAATTAACAGTTGGAATTTGGCAAAAAAAAAAAAAACACATTGGAATCAAGGAAGTTAATCAATTATGCGAAATATGAAACAATATTTCGAAAATTTATCAGCCATGTTGTTTTCAAATGTGTTCTATTTGGCAGTAGTTCAATTTGACATCATAACATTATGGTGACTTTTTCATACAGATATTATGTTCGTATTTAGAGTAGATTGTGGGTTTCCCTGATTCCCTATGTATGGTAATTTAGCATTTTCCTATTCGTAATTATATTTCCTACAGAGCTGCATTACTAAATCGCATAAAGAGAAGTTTATTTTTATTTTAAATTTGAAATTTAATAGTGACATCATAAAGTAAGGTTTGTTGTTTTCTCACGTGGGATACTTGAACAATCATAGGCAAGAAAGAAATAATAAAATAAAGGAACACGACAGTCAAATGAAATTTGGTTCGTGTTGTTAATATTGACGTTATTCCAACATAAAATAAAACAATTGAACAACTGACCAAACGGCACGTTAGCTTTAATTGGTTTGAGCACTTTTTATTACAGAAGTAATCACCAACTTATACAAACGTGGCCAAAGATGATCATGATTCATGAACATTTTGGAAATGACACATGTACAACTTTAGATTTAAATTTTACTTAATTTGAAAAAATTAAGACTCCATATTGACGAGTAAACGAATATGTTATATACCAACTCTCCTAGTTTTTTTTATTGGCTTGAAATCAAATAACTGTAGGTATATAAATATACAAACACTTTATGAACATATGGAAATGAATCCATGATAACAATAAAATGTTCACTCTTCTTCCAACCTCTCTACCTACTGTTAGTTTGTTGACGTCTCTTCGATCAATAAAATGCTAAACTAATTATTTTTTAATATGTCCGCTCACAATGTGGAGCATATTCCTTTTTAATAGAGGTATTTTACCAGAAGTTTTCAAGGAAGACTGCTTGTTACGCAATTGCTCAAACTTTCTTTTTCGTAGAGAGTTGGGATAAATGGATAGGGCTAAGACATGAATAACGGTTTCTTAGTTGCTCTCACTACGTCCCGTGAGGATTGGATGGGTGGGAGGGAGTTTTAAACATCACAAACACTCAGACTACGAACAGAAATCCATAAATCGATTAAAAAATCAATTTATGAAAATCGACCGCACCGGGACTGCATTTAGTTTACTAGGCGGCATTATACTTAGTATACAAAATTACGTTAACAAATCCCCCACGGTTACGGAACTGTTTTAAGTATATTGAAAAATGTTAATTTGTCATTAAATCATTTTAGTATAACAAAAAGCAACAAAAAAAATTCGTTTTAACTACCTACCTATATTTTTTTGCTTTTTAAGCAATGCAAGAATAAACGAAACATGAGTGTAGTTTATGGTCAGAACTCTGTTAACTAGGGTGAAACGAAGAAAAAACTAATTCTGAGTGAGAAGAATCTTGAAATGGACATCAAAATAGAACCTGACGATGAATTATCATTGTCAACGAACGATTCTGATGAAGATACACGTTAGAATAATAAGAATAAAATCTGGAATGACATTCATTCAATTGATATTAAATACGAGGCAATTGTGAAGCAGGAAGAATTCATTGACGGTGACGATCTTCACGGGTCTTAATTCACTTAAATATCAATTAGCAGGAACAAGGCCTAAAAAGATATTTTTCACCGAAAACTACACACAATGTGACACACCCTGATTTTTTTGTCGAGTTTAAGTTTTTAGGGTCCATAACTGAGAACGCACCGCGTTGATGGCAATGATTCGTAGAAATCGATCCGACACTTGTCGTGAAGGGCGATCGGCGAATGCTGCGAATGTAATTTCGAATCCGCGTATCAGTCTGACCTGAAAATGCACAGAGCGTTTCACTCTACCGGAAAAACTTTCAAATGTGACCAGTCCGGCGCTGTGAAATCGTTGTACTGTAGAGCGCACAAATTGACCAATGCGACTTTAAATGTGGTTCCGCGAATTATTTCAGAATACACGGATTGTCGCACAAGGAAGAAAAGCCTTTTAAATGCGGCCAGTGCGGTTTTGAATCTTCAAATAGATATTATTTAAGCGCGCCTAAAATTAAGCATCGGATTTTAACTTTTTTTTTGTGCAAACAAATTATACATAAATCAATGTTATGGACATAACATTTTAATTGTAGACTCTTTCAACTGAGTAACAAGCAGTTCTCATAGAAAAAATCTGTTAAGATGGACCTGGCTTAGACACCTGGGAGCCTGAGTCCTGCCTGTCTCTTTTACCAACCAGATGGATTCCGTCGCCCTGGAAGGTCGCTGATGAGCATCCGTAGGATGTATTCGGCGGAGCTACTGGACTCTGGGATGAAACGAGGAGACTGGCGGGGGACAGAGAAACTTGGAGGAACCGTGTGATGAACAAGGAGCGGATGCGGTTTAAAAATGTCCTTTTATTAAATTTTATTTTCTCTTTTTTGTAAATGAACGTCTGATTCAAATAATTATTAAATCATACAAATATTCCAATTGAAGCAATAATGGATACAAATAAAATTTAACCATCTAAACTACTTCTTAGTCCCGAAATCATAAAAAGGTTAATGGATTTGATGCCATAGTGGCAACGGGCCTACACGAGTAATAGTCTATTTTTTTAACCATGCTCCCTTCCAGTCTCGAGCGCATGGTCTCTTAATAGAGGTATCTCAACAAAAATATTTTCTACGAAAGCTGCTTCTTCCTCAGTTGCTCAATATCTCTTTTTTGAAAAAAGGGATAGGGCTAGGAACGGAAAATAGGAGACATCCTTAACTGTAGCCAACGACGTTCACCACTGCACCACGGACTCACCATACTCTATTGCAATGGTTCCCAAACTTATTATGCCCGTGGACTCTCTCTTAAAGCAAAAACCTGATCATAAATCCCCAAGTAAAATAACTATATTCGGCATAATAGAAAAATTATAAATTTAATTTTGATGTTTTAATTGGTGAGTAAATGATGTAAAAATAAAATAACATTTTTATATTTAAAGATGATGATTGGTATCTGTTTTTTTAAGCAGAATTTATGGTACCCATTTTTCACTTTTAAGGTGTTAACTATCAATTCTTGGTGGAAAGGCATTATATTTAAAAAAATAAAACACAATTCATTTGTACTACTTCCACATATTTATAATGATCAGGACCGGTTTCGCTTATCACGAGCATTGTCAACTGATAAAAATACAAACATAACAGGCTTATTTATATAAAATTGAGTGTAAAAATGAAGGTATATAAAACTGATGGTTCATGAACTGAGACAATAAAATACTGATTAACAAACAAATTATACATAAATCAAATGAAAGAGTATACAATTAAAATGTTATGAACCTCTTGTAAATCATTAAATACTAATCTTAAATCACAAATATAGCTACATTAAAAGTCTATTTAGTTGATCAAAATTATTAATGACGTTACTAATATAATATAAAATAATGACTCAGGGAAATTATAAGTAAAAATTAATGAACCATTTAAAAATAATCAAATATTAACTATGTAATTAATATGAAAAATAAACAGCCATCTTAAGTGGAGAAAGCAGAGCAGCTGAGTATCCAATAAATTTTAATATAGTAATAATAATAAGCACCCATTTTTGTCCGAACACTGCTAATCAATAAATTGCTCCTGTATTAGCATGGATTCATCTGGGTTTGTGTGTTTGCATGAAAAATGGTCCAACACCCAACAAATCGCTACTAATTTATTTCAACTTTCATAATAGTGCAAACGTGTCACAAATATTTTCTTAAACAAGACCTCTCGCGGGCCCCCTGACGTTGTTAATTTGCCACAGACCCCCGAGGGTCCCTAGGAACCACTGCTCTATTGAATACTACAAACAAAACTAATTTATTTTATTAAATTCAAAAGAAATCTTTATTGGATAATATAGAAAATTGACTACACAATAATTACACATGAAAAGATATAATTATTTTTTAAACTTGTACAAAACAGACAAACGTTACAATACAAATATCATTTTTTTTAAACTACGTCCTATCCCAATGTGGAGCATATGGACTTCTGATGGCGGTATCTTAAAAGAAGTTTTCTTACAAGAACTGCTTATTAGCCTAAAAGACTAGAAGGATAAGGCTAGGACAGGACTATAGTTGTACCATTTTAACTTGACCGCTAGTAAGAGCGCCACCGTCGCTGAAATTTCAATAAATTCCAAAACTGATATTTTAGCGACAGTTATTAAAAGTAGACAAGATATTTATTTTGCATAAAATGGCAATTGGAGAAATTTTTTCTAGACTGACAATTCTAGTTCCAAATTCGGCGGCGGCCAAGTAATGTTGGTAATACTGTAGTAAGCTAATCGCTCTTGATATGCCACGTGTTTTAGGATGGGATGAGTGTGATGTAATTCTAGACATCATAAAAATTAATAAAGAGATTAATTTATGAAACTGTCCATACCGAGATTTGTACCCGAGACATCCGCAACTGAAAACAATGGCTTTGACCACTGCACCACAGATCCGACAATAGCAGTGATTTTTTCCTATTCCATGTCCGCTCCCAACGTGGAGCACATGGCCTTCTGATGGAGGTATCTCAAAAGAAGTTTTGTATGATAACTGCTCGCTACTCAGTTTTTCAACCTCTCTTTTTCGAAGAGAGTAGGGATAGAAGGATAGGGCTAGGAAAGGACTAGCGGTTAGTTAATCGCTTTCGCTACGCCCTGTTTTTTAGGATGGGATAGGTGGGAGGAAATTCTAGACATCACAAACATTAATGCCTACGAAAAGAGATCAATTTATGAAACTGTCGGTACCGGCATTTGTACCCGAGACATCATACGCAACTGAAACCAACGACGTCGACCACTGCACCACGGATCTGCCAATACCAGTGACACTAAAGTTTCACCTTTTTAGTGCCAAAATTTACTAGGTGGACACTAAAATGATAAATACTATTTTATAACATAAATATACATAAAGAGCGTTGTCACAACCTTAGAATTTAAATCAATTTACTAAACTAACCATTATCTCTTTTTACACACTACAGTTTTTTATAACGAATGGTACATTTCAAAGCAAGGTTCCAAACATAATGCCACATTGCATTGTTTGCTTGTGTACCTTATGTGCAAACGAATTTACGATATCCCTGCGGCATCTTCAAGCGTCAAGCTGCAACACTTATCAAGACGACTTAACTTGCTCATGTGTAACAAAGTAAAATGACAATAGCGATTGCAGGTGGCCAAATAATGTTAGAATTACCAGTGTTAGAAATGTGGGTTTTAAAAATGCAATTTGAAGAAAGGATAGATAAACTCAATCATTCCAAATTAGTGAGTTCTGTTGGAAGACTATGAGATGAATTTAACAATATGGCAATAACATTATATCGATTGCGATCGTGTACTCGAATGCCTGAAGATACCGAAAGGCGGTACCCGGGTCGTTAGTGACACAAAAAAATGGAAATGTACAAAATCTCAACATTTCAAGTTTCATTATTAAAATTCCATCAAGCGCCCTCAGTCGTTGTCTTAAATTATAATTTTAACACTTATTTAATAATAAACCTAAATTAGGAAATTAATCAGATATACAATTATAAACAAACAGGAATTTGCAATCGCAGGCTCTTGTAGGAACCAATTATTGATTGACTAGGCATTTACTTGGTAGACCCCATTATGACAAAGCTTTTAATTCTACAAAATTTTATCAGGTAGTTGATACGTATTTCGGCTTGACGCCATCGTCAGAAGTTTACTTAAACTTATTTTAGCTTAGATATATATACTGTTTAGAAGAGATAGACAATATTATGCCATCTCGTGTATTCAAAAATCATAATATTTATTTTAAATTACGTCATTTAAGGTACTGTGTTTTTAGAAAAGATTTTTTTTATATTTAGAAATTAATAAAATTTCAATGCATTTATTTTAACGACTAATTAATAACACAACGTAAGCTACTTTTCTAAAAACACAATTAGAACCCAAAATGATTTAATCAATATACATAAACATGAATATTTGTTGTTTTGTCCTATATGCATTTCTTTACCCTTCATCAAATTTCGATCAAACTTTGGTGAGTTGTTGTGCGCACACCTACGAGGGTTACTGAATATTTTTTTAAATATAGTCTAAAAAAAAAGAATTAAATATTTACAACTAGCGACATCTTAACCCAGACGGAAAAACAAAAAATATTGTATATTCAAAATTTTCAAAGGCACTGCAACGCATGCCGGGTACTCACTAGTTTTGAATAAGTATTAAAATGTTTGAATACGCGAGATGACATAATATTGTCTACCTCTTCTAAGCAGTATATATATCTAAGCTAAATTAAGTATATTTCTGACGATGGCGTTGAGCAGAAATAGCTATCAACTACCTAATAAAAATTTGTTGAACTAAATACTTTGTTATTTTATCGTATTGGAATCAAATATCATTAAAATATAATTGACAAAAAATATAACAGAGAAATACCGAGATAAAATCGAGAGAGAATATCATTCAAAATTGGTTGTGCTTTGTTTATTTCAATTTCAAAAACTTGAACAGTTCAAATTTAGTATTGAATTTCTCTCAAACAATCTCAGTCGATATCTCAAATAATTATGCAATTGTTTTGAAACGATTAAAATTGTACAAAAATGTATTCTCACATTAATGAGATTTTTCATGCCTCATGAAACATTTTTTAAAAGCAGTTCTAAAATCGCATTTTTCACATTTAAACGGTTTTTCGCCCATATGAGTAATCTTATGGGCCTTAATTGATGATGGTTTATTAGTTTGATAATCACATTGATCACATTTGAATGGTATTTTCTTTGCATGTGACCTTTTATGATTTTTAAGTCCAGTAAGAAACGCAGATTTAAAATCACATTGTTCACATTCATATCGCTTAATACCTGTTTCTAATAATACATGTTTTAGTAATTTAGAATAGGTGTTCGATTCGAAAACGCACTGGTCACATTTGAAAGGTTTTGGATGTTTCAGTTTGTTTACTTTTAAAGTTATTTTTTCACACTTAAAAGATGTATTGTTTTGTTTATTTGTTGTGGCGTTTTTGTTATTTTGTTGATTGTGGTCATTTTTGTGCGATTTTAGCGTACGCAAAGATCCGAATACACTAAAACAGATGTTGCATACCAAATTTCGTTTGAGAAACACGCTTTTTTCTAATTTTAATACTGCGACTGGCTTGTTATACAAAATTTCTTCTGTTTTGGGACTAAACGATAACGAACATTCGATTTTTGTAGAATTTTCTTGCTTGTCTGGTGTAAGGACCTAAAAAATAAAAAAACAGTTATAAACGAATATATTTATGTCATTGACAGAGTAAAACAGTAGTGGCTAACTCTTAGCATACCATGCGCCATTTTTTTCACGGACGAGTTCAAATGCGCTATACACTTTGCTCATAGCAAAATTGTCAGCCCCCGGTGTCGCCATCATCAAGATTACATCAGGAAGCCGCGTCACCATTCACTGAGATGAAAAGGATAAGCACAATAGCTGCTTACCTAACACTTTCATTCGATTGTGTTTTGGCCAATTGACCCTCAAATAATACAAAAATGCGTTAATGATTAGATTTCATTTTGAAGACGACAGAGGAGGTCTCGCCCAAATTATGAAAATTAGGAAGATAAATGAAACACTTTTCGGAAAGGAAGTATCATTTTACATTGATTTTAAGTTTAAAATCTAGACTCGGCCACTTAAGCCACTATTATATCGACACTCTCTATGTATAATCCCGTATTTGTAAACATGATAATTTACAGGAGTGCATTTCAAAGATTCGTAACGCAACTCACCATATCTTTCTTGTTCTGGAAGAAAACACTAAATCGAAAAAATGACATATTGAGTTAGATATACCAAAATGTTCCTTTTTTGGATTATTGAGATTTTGTACACTTCCATGTATTTTGTCACTAACGACCCGGGTTTCGCCTTTCGGCATCTTCAGGCATTCGACCACACGAATGGACTCGAACTGAGAGACAGTAAACAGTGTCTAACGTTTATATAGAAGATACAAATGCGACATATATTATTTACGAGGTAAGATATTATACGTCTGAGAGCCACACTGATACCTGAGTTAAAATTTGGGGAATCGCCCTAATCCTTATTTTGTAAACACCATATTAACAGAGTGGCGAATTGCCGCTTTTCAACTTCTTTTAGAAATACCAGTGATTTTACAATTATAATAGTATTGTGGGTTTTGACGGGATGCAATTCGACGAATGGGTAAATATATACAATCATTCCACATTTAGTGACATCTGTGTTTCGACGTATCGGATATAATAGCGGAGAATTAGGAAGGTTCAGCTGCTCATTCAAAATTGGCAAGGAATTTAACTGGGCTCAATTAATTTCCAAAATTCCTTGATAAAATAATTTATGATCCCCCATGTTTTTATGCAACAGTTTAACCCCATCATCCGCATTAAACGTATAGTTCTCCATTAGCAAGTGATTTGCGAATGTCCAAATTTGATATTGAAATTCCATCAAGCACCCTCAGTCGATGTCTTAAAATGTTCCTTATTTCAAGCTCTATCTTATGGAAGAACAAACTCATGCTTATAAATTACACTTTTACATAAAAACGGTTTACTATAAACAAACAAAATGAAAAAGGTATGGCATTTGAAACATTTGACAAACTTAAAAGTCCGATTACTCAAAACTATTATTTTTCAGTTAGTGTCTTCTTCCAGAACATCGACAATATATTTTTGTCGATAAAAACGGTTTTTCGATATGTAAACATGCTCTACAACATATCTACTCTCTCAAAGCGCGGCGTGAGTTCATTTAGACTAATTTGTTTGATTCAAACATTAATATCTTTGGTTTTTGGGTTGGCACTTTTGAGTTTATTGCAATATGGCGGTGAAAAATAATGTTTGTGACATACACAAGAACTATGCGACATGTCGTCAATAAACCACTATTCCAGCGTTTCCTTCCATCATTATTGCATATTTAGCTTGATAAAAGACTGTTCTACTCTACAGCAATTCATTTAACATGCTTTTTGATGAAAAAAATGCATTTTTAGACAACGTCCACCAATACGATTATTTACGTGGATCTTCACCACGAAACTTTAATGGCGGCCCGAAATGGCAGCCTGCAACATATCGACGTTAAATCATTATTCCAATGTTTCTTTTCGTTATTCACGAATATTTTCCATACATTTAGCTTAATAAAAGATTGCTATAATCTAAAACAAATCTTTTTGGGTAGTTTTCGTTTTAAAAATAGCATTTGTATACCAAGTCCGGTCAAAACAAGTATTTACACAAATAAACATCAACGCAAATTACCTCTTGTGACAAAAGACTATCGATATTTTCGACACTTGCGTAGAATCCACCATTTCTTGAACGCCTCTCGATACTAATGATGTCTTTCATATTGTCATGATGATTATCATCATTGTGATCTGGTCCTGATGATTTCGACGGTACTTCTTCATGGTCTGGTTTTAGTTTGATATTCATTTCTGGCCGTAAACACGAAATATTATAATGTTACTAAGAAAGTGCATCGATAATAGACAAGAATAAAGCGTGACCATAGAGTAAAAATGGTGCTTCACTTTTTTATAAGAATAGAACACAATTGTTTTTTACTAGTATCACAATTTATTTTATGTGAGACAGTTAGTTGTACGTGCTGGCTTAAAATTATTAATAAACTTCAATAAATTATAATAAAAACAGTTAATTTTTATTACATTCCTATACGTTTTGTTTCCTACAATTCGGGTTTTGCCTTTGGCTAAATAGATGTAAAGTAGCTTAAAGAAACCCCCCCGATTAACTCCATTTTCCCTCCCCCATGTCTGATTGACGACGTCAGGACCCGGACAGGCAAAAGAAAGAAGCAGATGACCACACGACACTTAAGCAGAGAGAACTTCGAGACCGTCTTGGAAATCGATAGTTCGACCTCTTGGGGTAAATAAAAAATGAAAAAATGCGCAAAGTAACGCACGTAAATATGCCTGTGGGCAAGTGTGCTGACCACTGTTCTAAACAAAAAAAAAATAAACCTCAAGATTAATGAATCACCGCCCGGTGTCATCACCATCAAAATTACATCAGAAAGCCGCATCACCATTCACTGAGATGAAAAGGATAAGCACAATAGCTGCATTCCTCTTACTTAGATGGAAGACAAACTATCAATCATCATCTCAAGTCTTTAGTGAAAAAACGTATACAAAATTTAAACGATTAAAATTTGATATTTGAATTTCAAGTACCCTCAGTTAACATTTTAAATTTATTAAGTTCTAATTCAAAATAAGTATTTCTTAATTTTTTAACCATGTCCGCTCGAAGTGTGTAACATATCTTACAATACCTACATCTGAAGCTGCTTGTCAAAGAGACGAAACACGTGTTACACTTATTAACACAAACAGTGAAAAAACAATATATGTTAATGTCAATTAAATTGTATATAATTAAATGAATTTCTAAAAATTTACAGCAGAATTCATCAGAAACTCTTAAGGTAATTACTGATCTTTGAGAATAGGTGCTTGCTTCAGATATTGGGGAGAGGTGATTTCATTTCGTTAAAAACAACTCGGTGTCATGAGAGAAGTCATGGAGAGGCATTGGAATGGGCTGGATCAGGTGCAACGGATCTTTCCGGAGAGCTTCAACCCATCATACCTGTTCTTCCGACATTCGGTATTCTTCTGTCCTGGACAATACGATTGGTGATTGACAGGAAATCTTAGAGGCACATATATCTTCTAAATAAAAAAAGCAAATGAAAAAAGATGAAGGATTTTCCTTACGTTTTTTTAATGGAATAAATAGTAAAATATAGTGGCAAGTCTTTAAGTCAAAAAACCTTGTTTAAGACAATCGCCTTTTAAGAAAATCATGAATCAGTCATTGTATTTTTATCCACTTTTAGATTCGTTAAGGTCAGCGTCCGAGGCGCAGTTGATAGTGTCATGGGCTTCGGCTTCGGATGTCTCAGGTTCAATTACCGGTGCGGACAGTTTTCGTAAATTGATATGTCCGTCGATTTATGGAATTCTGTCAGTAATCTGAGTGTTTGTGTTGTTTTAAAACGTCCTCCTCAACCCATCATCTTAACCTCACGGAGTGTAGCGAGGGCGACTAACTAACCACTAGTTCTGTCCTAGCCCTATCCTTATATCTCTACTCTCTTCGATAAAGAGAGGCTGAGCAACTGAGTAACTAACAGTTCTCATAGCAAAATTATGTTGAGATACTTACATTAGACCATATGATCCACGTTGGGAACGGAAATGAAAAACAATTCGTTAATCATTTGCGAAATCAATTTTATTATTAACAATTCTTTTTTGTAGTAATATTAATTACATGTTTTTGCCACCAATAACTGTGAACGAAATTGACTCAATTCATATTGACTGCTTCAAATTACGTAAAAAAATATATGGAATGTGGCTAATCTTGTTTCTCTTTTGGAAACTTTTATTCCAATTTTGTAATTAAAGATATTTTAACATTTTGAAGTAGATCTGCCGCCATCCTTTGCGGTCGACGGCTAGTGATAAATTATTGTCGCCTGTTTCAGAAAGCAAGGTAGTCCGGCTACTATGGCGTTCGATAGCATTCTATCTATCGTTCGTCTCGTTGTATGGAATGACACGTTCAGTGTTGTCCGCTTTCCGTGTTTCCCTCGTATTTATTCGTTACCCCACAATTTAAAAGACAGTCTTGAAGTACTCTGCTTCAAAATCGTGCAGTAATCTGTCTTTTTCTGCAGCTGGTCCGGTTCCTCAATCAGACATATGAGAAGGGTGGATCAGGCTGTTAAACTTGAAGAGTAAAATTCTATTTTATTTTCATCAATGGTGTGACTTTGTATGTCTTTGCAAATTAATAAAATATGCTGATTTAAAATTACACTTGTCGCATTTGAACGGCTTTTCTCCGGTATGTGACATTTTATGTGTCTTTAAATAGTACGCCTGTAAACATTGAAAATCGCATTGGTCACATTTGAAAGGCTTTTCGCCGTCGTGCGTCGTTTTATGAAACTTCAACGAAATGGCGTGGGCATATTTGCAGTCACACTGATCACATTTGAAAGGCTTGACATCGGTATGCGACAATGTATGTTTTTTCATATACGATTTGTACGCGCATTTATAATCGCATTGATCACACTGAAAATGTTTCTCTCCCGTGTGAGTGAGTTTGTGTCTTTTTATACCGGAAGACTGTGCGCAAGTAAAACCGCATTCGTTACATTTGTACGGTTTTTCTCCGGTATGAGACATTTTATGTGTTTTTAAGTATGAAAAATACGCAGATTTATATTCACATTGGTCGCATTTGAAGTTCTTTGTTCCCGTGTGTGAAATTTTGTGTCGTTTTATACCGGAGAATTGCGCACATTTATAGTCACACTGGTCACATTTGAACGGTTTTTCTCCGGTGTGCGACATTTTGTGTGATTTTAAGTGTGCCATTCTCGATGATTTATAATCGCATTGATCACACTTAAAAAGCTTAGATATTTCATCTTTTCTTATTTCTTTCATATTATGTTCCATTATTAATTTCCCATGAACTATTTCATGTATTTTTAATAACTCGGAAGATCTAAATACTTCAAAACAAATACTACAAACGAAATTGAATTCATGGAACAATTCATTTTGAACTAGAACCACAGCAACTTGTTCATCTTTATTAATATCTTTTTTTATGTCGTGTTCCAAGATTTGAAATTTATTGTGACGTAATAATTGCGTTGTTGATGACAGCAGTGATGGACACTCAGTTTTAACAGGGGACTAAAATTAAAAATATAGAAAGATTTAAATGTGGAACATATGGCTGCCTTATGGAGGTGTAACAACAGAAGTTCTTCTAAGAGAGCTGCTTGTTATTTAAAAATATTTCCTCTTCTTTTTTAGAAAAAAGATACGGCTAAGACAGGATTATTCGTTTGGTAATCCTTCTCGCTACGCTCTGTTGTTAGGATCGAATAGATGATAGAGAATTTTAAACATTACCAAACATTACGAGAGTCTTCGAAAATGACAGGTTGAACAACTAATTAACAAGCAGTTCCTTTTTAATAACTTTTTTGAGGTAACTCCATTATTTATATATTTATGTATTTAATATATACATAAGAAAAATAACAGTGAACATTATAAATTGACAATTAAGTCAACTTAAGTATTAAGTTCAGACAAAATCTAATTTTATACATAAAAAATCATGCTTGTCTGAACTCACTCACTTGTGACTGAATAATATTATCAAATTTGAATTGTTGAGATTTTGTACGTTTCCATGTATTTTGTCACTAACGACCCAGGTTTCGCCTTTCGGCATCTTCAGGCATTCGAGCACACGAATGGACTCGAACTGACAGACAGTAAACAGTGTCTAACGTTTATATAGAAGATATATTTGTCGTATTTGTATCTTCTATATAAACGTTAGACACTGTTTACTGTCTGTCAGTTCGAGTCCATTCGTGTGCTCGAATGCCTGAAGATGCCGAAAGGCGAAACCCGGGTCGTTAGTGACAAAATATATGGAAGTGTACAAAATTTTAATTATTGAGATTTTGTACATTTCCATGTATTTTGTCACTAACGACTCAGGTTTCGCCTTTCGGCATCTTCAGGCATTCGAGCACACGAATGGACTCGAACTGAGTACTCGATGGACTCGAATGGACTCAATGGAATCAGTTCAAGTCCATTCGTGTGATCGAATGCCTGGAGATGCCGAAAGGCGAAACCCAGGTCGTTAGTGACAAAATACATGGAAGTGTACAAAATCTCAATAGTTCAAATTTCATATTGAAATTCCATCAAGCACCCTCAGTCGATGTCTTATGCTTTACATTGGGGGTGGACATGGTAAAGAAATGAAACAAATAAGTGGTTATGCACTCGCCTACAGGACCACCTTCAAATGAAAATAACTAAAATGAGTATTACCTGAGGTTTAAGCCTATTTTTTGAATATGAACATTCACTTTCAAATTCTATAGCTTCAAATTTCACCAGACGACCACTTTCAATAGTTTCCTCTTTTATGTTTGGTTCAACCAAATTGCCTTCAAATTTTATTGAAACAGAACCATCCTGAGAAGTGAAAAAAAAGGAAGATTATTGAAGAATAGTGAGGTTCGAGAGTATATGCTTGCGTCGAATATTGCGGGTGAGGTGGTTTGACTTCGTGAGGAACTCGGAGATTAGGGAACGCGTATGAATTGAGACAAGTTGGAATTCCTGGGCCACGTGCTACGGATGCCTCAATTCTGTTTGTATTTTCTTGCAACCGGTGGCATCTTGGAGATGAGGGATTCTAGAACTTCATGGGGGGAAGCATTGCAAAGGAGCAAGTATTGTCTCGAATATAAGACGCATTTTTACTGTAAGCGCGTTAACTTCCAATTATTGTTGAAAAGGAATTATTTTTATAAATCGATTAAATTGGAATTCGCTTTGTAGAACTTCATTATAATAGGATAAAATATCGAAGTATTTAGTTTCACAAACTTTAATTAGGTAATTAGTATCTATTTCGGCTTAATGTCATCGTCAGAACATACTATCAATGAAGGTATCTCAACGGAAATTTATCTACAACTGTTTGTAACTTAGCCATTCTTTTTCGAAGACAGTATGGATAGAAAGATAGGGCTAAGACAGGACTAGTTATTAGCTAATTGTTGTCGTTAATCGCGCGGATTCTCACGCGCCGCGCGCGGTGTGAAGCCGTAATAGCTATCAACTAACAAATAAAACCTTTTAGAACTAAATACTTTGATATTAAATCCTACTTTATTTGAGTTCTTCCAAAATAACTGCCTTGCGTAAAATAAAGATAGTTGAATTCGTAGGGATCTTTATTTAGACTCTTATTCGTTTGATGCAAACATGAACATGTTTAGTTTTTAAGTTGGCCCTTCTGAGTTATTGCAATATGGTGGCTAAAATAAAGTTTGTGACATGCGCAAATACTGCATATGAGACATGTCATCAATAAACCACTATTCCAATGTTTCCTTTCATCATTATTGAATACTTTCCGTATATTTAACTTGATAAAAGACTGTTCTACCCTAAAACAATTCATTTCTCGTGCTTTTTGGTGAAAAAAATGCATTTTTAGACCACGTCCACCAATATGAACATTTACAATAACAATGAAATAGGCAGTATTATTTAATAATATGGTAAAAGTAACCTGAAAATCTGTCGGATCATCTGATGGCTCTATTTTAATATCAAACCAAGCTTTATTTATCGGTTGGCATTCTGTTTGTAATTCGTCTAGGGTGGGTTTCAGTTTGGTATCCATTTTTTTCTTCTGTTAAGTTTACTATGCAATTATTTGATTGACTAAAAAAGCGACACGAATTATTAACCATAAACCATCATTGACGAAATAACTAATTTGGCATAGACAATTTTTTAACATTTACAACTGCTCTTGGTGAAAACTGATATATTTTTTAACCATGTCCGCTCACAATGTAGACCATATCGATTGAGAAAATCATACACCAATCGTAGATGGTGAATTTTATCAATTTCAATTTAAAAATACTTACAAACATAAATCTTTTTATTTTTTTAAATACCTATTAATAAAAAAAAATACCGCGAAGGTTTGTGATCTTAAGCATAAATATGATCTTTTAATGAAGGTATCTTAACATTTGTTTTTCTATGAGAACTGATTATTACTCAATTGCTCAAACTCTCTTGTACAATGATGGAGAGCCGTTTTAATCGGATGGGTGAGAGGGAATTTTAGACAATACAAACAACCATGCGTTAATCAAAATTTAGAAATTGATTGAAAAGCCAATATAATTATGAAACTGACTCCACCGGGACTTGAAGCCGATACATTATTAGCCGGAGCCAACGACGTTGACCATTACACCACAGACCCGATAAACTCAATACAAACTTCATGTTGTAATTGCAGCATTTTAATTTATTATTATTAGAACATAATCAACTGGCTAAACAATCTTTCTCAATGATAGCATTCATAATAAATTATAACACAGCGATTATATAACAACAAAACCAATTTATTGACTGCCTATAAAGTGATGAGGCACTTTTCTCATAATGTGTTTCTATTGATAAAATGAACGCGAAACTGTTTTCTTTCTGTTTCATTTACGTATCGTAGTTTCAGTTCTATGGCACACATGTTCACAAAGTTTTAATCAACTGACTCTGCAAGTCATTTATTTGTTGTTCTCTATTTTTTATTCTGGATACGGCCTTGAGGTAAATTTTATTCTTTCCTAAGCACCAATATAATAATAAAATTGTACTTTATTCAATGTCTATGCAGTTGTAGCACAGTGCATTTTATATTGTTTATGGTCCCATATTACTTTTCATAAACGTTTATCGTGCCTTTTATGTTGGATTTAGCTTTAAATGGATATCAAAACAGAACATGACGACGAATTATCGTCATTGAATAAATCTGAAATAATCAATGATGGAGTTAATCACCATAATAACTCAAATTATAATAATTCATTTGATGAAAGGTCAAACGTACGTGTGAAGCAGGAACAACTAGATGGCGAGTATACAGTTGAAAAAGAAGTTAGTTTTTAATATATTAAATACTAAACAACGTAAGTAAATACCAACTTGCAGAGACAAGGTCTAAAAAATATATTTTCACTGAAAACTATACCCAATGATAAATTAAGTTGTAGTAGGTTATGTTAGTGTCGGTCTGGTTTGGTTTGTTCTACCCTAAAACATTTAATTTGGCTTACTTCGCGTATTTTCTCAAGCGATCGCAGGCTGTCATGTCAGTTCTCCATTTTTTCTGCATACGATATGTGGTTCTTTGTTTTATAAGGTTGGTAGTTACAGACATGAAAGTTTGCGACATATCATCGTGGAACCTATATTCCAACGTGATTCGTGATTCAAGAATATTTTTCATATATTTAGGTTTATAAAGGATTGATCTACCCTAAATAGACCTTGTTTCGGCTCTCCGTATTAACCCTAAATTCCTATCCGCAATTAAATTGCCTAGAGGATACGATTGTTTTCAGTAGCATTAAATATTTTTTCAGAAAGACAATAAGAAGCATGTTCTACAGCATATTTAGAGAAAATAATGACCGATTATGGCCATTTGTTAAAATTGTAGAATGAAAATTGTTTTTTTATTAAATATTTGACCTTCCGAACCTTCTTGATTTGACTTAAAACAAGAATTCGTTTGTCACCATAGGATGTTTCAAATATCGGCTGTGATTTGATTCCAGCAGAGGATCTAAAAGCAGAAAAAATTCACTCTGGTGAGTGTTCATCGTATGCTGAATGGATACCAGATGAGGTAATTTGCAATATATTTATATTAATCTTTGACTAATCATTTTTACGATAGAACTAGCTAATTTCTTATAAAATATTGACAATAATAAGCTAAAATTGTATGTATAAATCGCCTAGTCCATGATACAGTAGTCAAAATCGTTGGCTTTGGTTTATTTGGCTTAGGTGCAATATCATAATTTGATTTTTTAATCGTTTTATTATTTTGTATAGTAATAAATCGATTGCTGCGGTATCTAAATTTACATTCCACAAATCCGATCCTAAACTCAGGGCTTAGCGAGAGCGACTAGCTAATCCTTCTAATTGAGATACTTTCATTAAGAGTCAATATACTCCAGACTGGGAGCGGACATGGTAAAAAAATAAAAGTCCTTTAGTTTTTTTTGTTTGTTTTCCAATTTCAACGTCGAAAATAATATTCCTATTCCAATTCCAGTAATAATGGACACAAAGTGAATTTAAAAAGTGAATTCATGCTTAATAATGATCCCAGGGTAATCAAAATTGTAAATCTTTAAATCCTGGTGTCATAAAAAGGGTCCAAGATTAAATGTATACGAAAACTGATGATTTGTCTTCCGTCTAGCAAGAGGATAGTGATGAGGCTTCCTGATGTAATCTTGATGGCGGTGATTCATTAATCTCGAGCTTTAATCTTTTTTGTTAGAGCAGTGCACCGCCCATTTTTTTATTTTTTATTTACCATCGAGAGGAAGTCAAACTACTGATGTCCCAGCCGGTCTCGAAGTTCACTCTGCTTAGGCGTCGTGTGGTCATCTGCTTCTGCCTTCTGCCGATCCGGGTCCTGACGCCGTCACCGGTCAGGAGGGAGGGAATCAGGGGGATTTGAGATGTAATATTTTCCAAGGCCTCACGTCATCTGTATGCTAGTGTTCGATGTAATCGTGTAGAAGTGTTTTGATACTGATGTTGGGATGGTCAATCAATAATGTTTTAATATAATATATATATACACACGAGAGAAGCACTTACCATGACTGGTTTTTAATTTCATGTTTTTTGGATAGGATTACGCAAAAGACTCTCAGATCATTAAACAAGAAATGGAAGAGAACAGTTGGCGACAATGTAAAAATGAATTTTCTAACGATATGTGCCATATTAAAGATGAAAAGGTTAACGTGGGTGAATGTTCATACGCAGAATGGATACCGGATCAGGTAACTTAAGATTTATTTCATGATAAGATGATTCAGTAAACTTTCTAGAGAATTACGTTATTTTTTGGCCTTTTAAGTAAATTTTCCAGTAGAAAAAGAGTATCATATTCCTAAGCATATTTAAATTTACTTCTTTTGCAGTTTTATAATCTTTATGTTTGAATTCTTCTTGTTTAAAACGTAAGCCGAATCTATCGCCAATTGAATGATCCTAATTAGAGATGTATTATAAGACTACATGTGAAACTGCTTGTTACTCAGTTGGTCAATCTCTCTTTTTCGAAGAGATTCGAGATAGAATGATAGGGCTAAGACAGGACTGGTGGTTAGCTTATCACTTTCGCTACATCTCGTTTTTAGTATTGGATGGGCTGAAGATCCATCACAAAAGCCGACGACGTTGATCAGTGTCAGTATTAATTCTGTATGTATATATATGTTTTAGATTCCCTCAACCCAGAATGAATCATCGAAACGTTCCATCAGCAAAGAATTATCACAAACAAACACAGAAATACAATGCAAAATAAAGAATAATTCAATCGAGGGAAACTCTATCAAATGCGACGAGTGTGACTTCAAATCGGCGAACGCTTCCGTATTAAAACGACACAAGACACTCCACACTGGCGAAAAACCATTTAAATGTGACCAATGCGATTTCAAATCCGCGCATTCCTTCAATTTAAAAAAACATAAATTCCTACACACAGGAGAAAAACCTTTTAAATGTGATAAATGCGAATTTAAATTCGCACACCCGTATCAATTAAAGACACACAAAGTTACGCATACTGGTCTAAGTCCGTTCGAATGCAAACAATGTCACTTAAAGCTGTCGAATTTCTCTCAGTTAAAAAAACACAAAATAACACATTCAGGCGATAACCCTATCAAGTGTGACCAGTGCGATTATGTGACTATTTATCCGTCTTATTTAAAAACACATCAGATGTCACATACAGGTGTAAAACCATTTAAATGTGAACAATGCGATTTTAGATCAGCGCGTTCGTGTTATTTAAAGACGCATAAAATGATACACGACGGCGTAAAACCTTTCGAATGCGATGAATGCGACTTCAAGTCTTCGTTTGCGGCCCTTTTGAAACGTCACAAAATGTCACACACAGGCGAACGTGTGTTCAAATGTCCCAAATGTAATTTTGAGACTTCGCGTTTTCTTGACTTAAAAATACATAAACGATCACACACTCTTAAGTGTGATGAATGCGATTTCGAAGCTCCGTATATATCAGGCTTAAAAAGACACCAATTGTCGCATTCCAGTGAAAAGACTTTTAAATGCGATCAATGTGACTATAAATCTGCGCAATCTTACTATTTAAAGACACATAAAATGTTACATACTGGAGAAAGGCCTTATAAGTGTGATAAATGTGATTTTAAATCTGCACATTCTTTCGCAGTTAAAAATCACAAAAAGACAGCTCACGCTGTCTAAAAGGATTTCGTTAAATCAAAATATGATAAATGTAAGTTAATAAAAATGAAATTAGTGTTACAGATGTAATTGTCAGTTAACCAAATATTTTATAACTTAATAATCATACTCGAGATAAACTCGAGGAGAAAACACATTATAAAATCCAATACCCAGTAATTAATTGAATTATAAACCAACATATTCATTATTTCTTGCCTTTCCTTGAACCCGGACAAATCTATCTGTTGAGGTTTACTATACCGATTCATTTTTTCTTCAATCATGTCCGTTTCCCAATGGAGGTATCTTAAAGTAAGTTTTTTTATGAGAACTATTTCTTACTCAGTTGCTCAAGCTCTCTCTCGTCGTTAGCTAATCGCTCTCGCTACGCCCCGTGAGGATCAGATGGGTGGTTGAGGAGGATTTTTTAGACATCGCAAACACTCAGCTTACGAACATAAATCCATTTAAAGATCAATTTGTGATAACCGTCCACACCGGTAATTGAACCCGAAACACCATATTGCTTCTTACTCGGTACCTCAACTTTTTTTTTCGAAAAGAGAGGGAATAAAAGATATACATAAGACAGGAATAATGATTACCTAGTTGCTGTCGCTCCGCCCCGTTTTAGGATTGGATGGATAATAAAGAATTTAAGGCATTAAAAACATTCATGCCTACGAACAAAACTCAAAACAAATAAATCAATTGAAAATTCAATATATGAAATTGTTCATACTAAGATTTTAACCAAAAAGAACCGCAGCAGACCTTTACCAAGCGGCTACATCACGAATGATTATCTGATATAAGAAAAGAATAGCTTGTGCCGTTGACCAGGGTTTTCATAAAATATTGAAAATTGATGTAAATTAATTTGATTTCCGTACGAAGGTATGGATGTTAAAATTATGCAATTTATCACTTTATATTTTACTGGAATGGACTGTGCAACGACCAATCACATCGGTCGTTATAGAGAAACGTTGGAAATGGCTGGAAAGTGCTGCGGATACCTCCGGAGATCTTCAATATTGCTTGCCTTCTGTTCTTCCGACTTTGATTCCGGCATACTGTAAGACCATCGGGTATTATTCATAGGATGTACTCGGCGGAGGTAAGGGTCTCTAGCATGTCATGGGAGGAAATCAATTGACGGTTGACAGAAAATCATGAAGACGCCGTGTGGTAGCTATATGCTCCACATAGAGACTGAATATGGAAATAGAAAAGGAAATACTGCTAGAACGCATGAAATTATAGTATTTAATGTCTTAAAAAAACAGTATAATGTCAAATTGCTATTTTTATTAAGGCAGAAAGCACCATGTTACTATAAAACATCGATACCAAATTTTATGATTTGTATGCCTAAAAGATTATTTATTGTAATGTAGAAAAAATAAATTATTGTATATAAGAGAGTTTAATTTGAATGCGATTATTTCAGAACTTGTTTTTATGACTTAAAGCCTTCTATCAGTATATATCGATGGCGTTTTGGCCAATTGATGTAACCATCAAAAAATACGAAAATGAATCAATGATTGGATTTCATTCTAAAGACGACAAAGAAGGTCTCGGCCAAGTAATGTCAATTAGAAAAATAAATGGACCGCTTTTTGAAAGGGTACATCATTTTAGGTAAACATTGTAAGCTCCCCCACTTGATGTAAACCACAATTAGGGTGCTTGTTCTTCAAGTGAACCGTCGCCAGTAGTCAGCCTTTTGAGCTTATAACTTAAATAATAGCGGATATATCTAAAACAACAGATTTTTTAAAATTCTTGTAGGTAGTCTTGCCACTTACGCAATTAAAAAAAGCACATTTTTACTTCGCAAGTTTCGACAAATTCATCTTGTATGGGGATCGCTAATAAAATATACATTATATTGTCATGCTTTGCATCATTATGTTTTTTATTGTTCTGTCTACTATCAGTAAATTATTTCGCGATTTTCATGAAGTTTCATAGTGATGACCGAACACTGGGCAACGAAATGGTGACCATTGGGACAATTGGCATTTTTTTGTAAACTTCTATTACTTTATGCTTGGTGCAATATTAACTGTTTTATTTTAAGTTGGTTACATTGCTTAATCCCTTTTTAATGGAATAACCTCGACAAAATATGTATTTATCATTCATTGACTCAAAACCGCTTTTGAAAGGACACCTGTCGCTTACTGGCTGAGCACTGGCGAAACTACTCTATATCGACACTCCCTACGTATAATCCCGTATTTACAAACATAAAAAGTGCACTTCAAAGTTTCACAATGCACATCTTCAAATAATGTTTTCATTAAAAACAGTTTATACTCTCTACTGAACAATTTCAATTTTAAGGGTAACATCAATCAGCCAAAACGCCATCGTTAATCTATAATATTATGTATATCTCACTAGCAAGTGAATACAATATAAAATGTTTATGCATCAAATAGGACATGCCTATAAACAGAGACAAGTTTCATTATTGTCTATGCTCACTCTCCAGATTAAAACATTGTATAGCATTATAAAATTATGTTTGAGATTAATAAGTTAGTAATCACTTTGGAATGGATATCAAAAAAGAGCCAGATGATGAATTACTGTCATCTGAAACATCAGAGACCAACTATGATGTCGAGCTGAATGAAACAAACGATATCTGTAATGAGAATCATTTAACTGGCGATAGAATTAGCGTAAGTGTGAAGCAGGAAGAATTCGATGATGAAGTAAGTCAAAATGACTATTGAAGGTACTGAATACAAGCCCGGTTAATTCCAATATTGTTAAATAATAAATCTTGCATGCCATTTTGAAAGGAAAAATACATGATTGATGATTTATCTTCCATTTAGTAAAAGAATGTGCAGTTATTGTGCTTATTATTTTCATCTCAGTGAATGGTGATGTGGTTTCCTGGATAAATGTCTATTAGTAGGGACAAAGCCTGAAAACGATATTTTTCACCGAAAACTACACACAATGATGAGTTAAGTTGTAGAAGGTTATGTTAAATTTGATCTGCTTTAGTTTGTACCACTCTAAAACATTGAATTTCGAATATTTTCACGTAATTTCGGAAGCGATCGCAAACTGTCATGTCAGTCCGTCACTGATATGTGGTGTTTTGTAAGATTAGGCCGGTACTTAAAAGACATTAAAGTTTGCTACATAACTTATATTCCAACGTTTCTTTTCGTGATTCACGAATATTTTCAATACATTTAGATTCACAAAAGTATATTCTACCCTAAAACATATCGTTTTGTGTAGTTTTCGGAGAAAAATATCATTTTTAAGCCTTGTCCCTGCTAATAGACATTTACCGTTTGTTCAAACTCTTATACATTTTTGTTGTTACAGGGTGTGTCAATGGTCGGTCGGAAAATTCCACAAGAAGTAGATGATTGGAAAAAATACAAAAAAGAATTCGACGAAGAAGCGTGGCCTATAAAAAAAGAAACGATCGGCGAGTGTTCATATGCTGAATGGATACCAGATACGGTAATTATAAATGAAAAAGTATTTATTTGATTCCTAGGCCTCTAGTTGAGTAATCAACGTCGTTGGATTCGGTGCTCGCCGTTACGAGTCTCAGCACGGACAACTTTATAAATTGGCCGTTGTTGCTGTAGAATTTCTTCGACAGCTTGACGATGTGTTCCAGGATATGATCGATATTACAGTCCTCTTTACAGTGTGCTGTTTCGGAGAAACCAAAACGTTTTATTCCGAATTACCTGTAATTTCTTATGTGATTCATGCTAGCTAGGCCCATTTGGGGGCCTCGAAGATCATGATAGGTTTTGTGATCGCGTTGTACAGGAGCAAATTGCTTTTTATGGCAAGGTTACTCCGCCTGCTTATCATAAGAATCAACCTGCCAGTGACCTGCGATGCTTGGCGCCTTTTGGCATGTATGTGTTTGTTGAAGCGAGCGATATATAAGAGCATGCTGGCGTTTTCTCTTATATCCCGCTTGCTTTTACGCAAATAACGTAGTGCGATAGAGATAGACTCACCTCACACCGATGCTATCTTTTCTTTTATGTGTATTTAGTGCACATAGCTTCTAATAATTAAAATATCTCTATATATATAATTAATGCTGCGTGAAAATTTTGGGTATTCCTCCGTTGTACATTTACGCATTTAATAATATAAGAATAACAAGCCATTGGGCGCAGCGGGGATATTTTGTCGAAAATCCGGGTTAAATTTACCAATACAATATACGTATGCAAGTCTGTTATGTAAATATTCTGTGTTGTGCAAGTGGATACAACGGCCAGCGGGGAACACCGAACATTTTTCATATTAGCTTGCATATGAATGACAACGCGAGAGACGGATAGGCCCAGTCGCGTCGTTTTTTTCACGATTGCGCGAGACGAAAAGTGTCGAACGCAAGCCAGTAGCTTTTGAGTCTACGTTTGAGGTATTCTGCTAAGCTTTTTGTCGTCGTTCTTCATGTTTTCTGGGATACAATTTTATTTACTACTTCATGTCGACTATGTCGTCTTCAACTTTAATAAATTTAAGCGATGTCTGTGAATAATCTTATTTTTCCGGCTATCAATTGACACTCTGGTTGGTTTTTCTGTTAAGTTTAAGTTTTATTAAAGTCCATAACCGACAGCGCCCAGCGTTAATGGCAATGATTCTTGGTATTCCAACCGATTGTTGTCGTTAAAAGCAATCGTTTACTAACCGCCGAAGGGCTGTACCTGAATTTGGAAAGCAAACGCTGCTAATAGACTCGTCCGCTTGACAGGGGAGAACCTACAGTGGTTGAAGTTTAATTTTATTTTTGGCGGACAGTCGGTTGTTGTAGCTCTTCGGCTAAAGAGCCGGCTGGCTTCGCAAGTAATTATAAATTGTTATTGGACTTAATTTAAAATCGTTGTGTCAATTGCATTATAACTTAAAGGTAAATTCATGTGTTAAGTAAATGTAAATGTTGACTCAATTTTATGTGTTAGTAATATTTTGGTGTAATAAACCACTACACCTTCGTTTAAAATAAATAAGAGATGAACCGGATTTGAAATGGAGTTTGCTTGACATCCCAGACCTTCCAGGACGTTGATAATCAACCATTCGCCTCTCTTCGATTCGGCTCTTCTTACAAATTTGAAAGCATTACCAATCTATGAATTACTTTAAAATCGTTTTTATGGAATTTTAAAACATTCTATCGCAGCATTTAAAATAACCTTAAATTCATATTTGTGGTATATTTATTTATTTTACGTAGTAAGGAAAATGTTTTTGACCACCTTTTTTTACAATTATTATATACCAACGTCGTTATTTTAACCTAACATTTTATGTTTATTTTATATTACAGATTCCAGGAACAGATACCACGCTATCAAATATTGCAGTACCCAATACTGTTTTAGAAATTGAAATTAAAAAAGAATTTTCGGTTAAAAATGAAAATATAACATACAATGTTACAGTTGAAAAACCTTTTAAATGTGACCAATGTGACTTCAGAGCTGCACAATTACCCTACTTAAAAAAACATATAATAATACACACAGGTGCAAAACCGTTCAAATGTAATCAATGCAATTTAAAATTCGCGTATTCATCTCAATTAAAAACACATAAAATCCAACATTCAGGTGAAAAACCGTTTAAATGTGATCAATGTGAATACACTACAATATATCCTTCCTACTTAAAAAAACATCAACTGTCACACTCGGGAGAAAAACCATTTAAATGTGACCAATGCGATTTTAAATGTTCACGTTCGTACTACCTAAAAACACATAAAATGCTACATTCAGGAGAAAAGCCTTTCGAATGCGATGAATGCGATTTTAAATCTTCGTTTGCGGCCCTTTTACGGCGTCACAAAATGTCACACACCGGTGAACGAATCTTCAAATGTCACAAGTGCGAATTTGTGTCTCCGCGGTTTCTCGATATGAAAATACATAAAAGGTCTCACACTTTAAAGTGTGACCAATGCAATTTTGAGACTGCGTACTTATCCGGTTTAAAAAGACATCAAGTGTCGCATTCAGGCGAAAAGACCTTTAAGTGTGATCAGTGTGACTATAAATCTGCGCGTTCGTTTTATTTGAAAACTCATAAAATGCTGCATACCGGGGAGAAGCCTTATAAGTGTGATATATGTAATTTTAAAACTGCGCATTCTTTTGCCGTAAGGAATCATAAAAAAATCGCACATAATTTATAATAAAATCCTCACTTTCTACAAATTGCTCATGTGGACACAGGCTCCAATATGAATCCACCATCGGCGTGCGGTGGACTTTTCTCTATTTCTATCGCACAACATCACTTGGGCTTGAGCAAGTAGGATATAAGAGAATGTCCTTGCATCTCGCTCGCACCCATCACTTTAAATGTGATTAAGTGAGAAAGAGAAAAATCCACGGCACGCGCCTAAAATCTCTATATTTTCTGCTATGTAACAATTGTTTTTTCAATCAAAAATGTAATAATTCATTTTCAAGCAACAGAGGCTTTTTTTAGCGGCTTACAATTAAATGCACTTTTGTTTAGATCATATTCACTTTCATAAAAATAATGAAGAATAGAAATTACTAAATAACCAAGCAAAGAAATCTTTGAAAATGATGATTTTCGAAAGACTCCATGGAATGTCTTATTGAAAGCATTTGAAATATTTAGATTGTATTGACAAAAAGTGTAAGTCTTAAAACGAAATTCTGGGATAATTGCATAACAATCTGAGAAGACCCCGGATCGAAGAGAGGCGAACGGCTGGATATCCAGAGTCCTGGAAGGGCTGTGATCTCAGACAAACCATTTCAAATTCGGTTCAAAACTTTTTTATTTTCCATCCAAGATGCAGTGGTTTACATTACACAAATATAAAAATCCTAACACATAAAATTGATTAATTATACAAAGAATTGACAGATAGGAGATAAAGAGAGATATTAAAAAAAGTGATATGAGAAAGAAGTGTAGATCGATTGAAATGATTTTACGTTAACTTTAGAAGGATAATTAAGATGAAGCAAAACAGTACAGTGGAAGCAAAATGGTTTACCTCCACTTCGCACTATATGCTATCATCATTAATTTAAAAGAAACTAGGTCGTCGGAAGGCAAGATTTTACAACAATAATCTCGCGGCGTGGGATGTAAGAACCCTTCTGCAATTAACAGAGATATTATAAAAGTGATATGACAAAAAGTGCCCTAAGTAAAAAGGTTAAAGAAACACGAGTATTTAGAAAACTATAAATAAATATAAATGCATGGGCGCCAGTCTGAAAACAGATTTTCAGACGAAAATTAATTTTTAATAAATAAAATGCTAAGAATTGTGATAAATTAAATTTTAATATACAACAATGAATTATCACAAATTAATACAAAAAGTTAGAGTAACCTCGTGTTTAACAAAAATAAGATTTTACATTTAAAGGTTGCAATATGCACAACATATGGAATGACCATAGCTTAAGTTAATACAATAAAAATAACAAAAGAAATATAAATATGATACTGATAGAGATGTTGTTGCTCCATCAGGATCGGATGACTTCCATCAGTGCGCTGCTCGTTTGGGTAGCCCTTGGAGGACCACCTCTGCGGTTGAACGCCAGACCTGAAGTATCTTATAAATTTCGTCGCTTCTATTCTGGCTTAATTATTCTTCGATTTGAAATGACCTTATTGGATCTTTCTTGTCCACCACGGCACGACTTGATTGGTTAAGTCGCGCCGCTGCAATTAACACAAAATTGCCATTGCGTGGACTTCCAATTATTAAATTTTACTTGGAATACATGATCCAAACTATTCCATAAATATATATATAATTTGTAATGTGCAACATTACAATGTAAACTGTAATTTATTTTTAATTTTAAGTTATAATTTGTAAAACTATTTTATTTACGAATAACCGAATTAAAACACAGATAATTTAAAGGTTTAAAGGCCGAGGTAACTCGTTATTACATCATGAATACGGAATGGTTAACTGCAGTTATTCAAAATGGCAGATATTATCGATTTGCATTCTAGTAGGTACCTATTTCATTTTACAGATATAAATATTATGAATTGGCTCGGGGTTATTCCGCCTATTTTAAAAAAAAATTCGAATAATTCCTATATCACTATCACGTTATATAAACCATTTCATCGTTTTTGTGAATTTTTCATCGTCAAAATTTGATAGGCGGAATTACCCGACGATTACTGACGATTGCATACTATTTGAAAATTGATCACAGAGATGTGCAAGCAATATGATTAATTAATTTGGGGTTCGAGGGGGAAGGACGGCTTAGAAACCAGCAGAAATGATCTCTACAAATCTTTTTAACACGCTCTCCGCTAAGATTATTGGTAGGCCCGGAAGTTGATGATCGTGATTTTAAATATTTTTCTTGTATCACTTCCGCATGCTGCCGCCTCTGATGCTTCAATTTGATTATCTAAGACAGTGCATCCCAAAATGGGATCCGCATGTTTTTCGCGGGGGTCCGTGAAAATCCAGAGCTCTCTTCTTTCTTTCGTGATTCAAAGTGGATGTGTTCTGACAATTCTAGTTCCAAGTAATGCCGGCCAAGTATATATCTCTTCTGTATGCAGCCACCGCTGCTGCTTCAATTTAATTATCAACTCGTAACAATGGGTGTTTCAATTATTATTGCTGAAAAAATGATTGAGCTTTGATTTTGCTCTCCTGAAAAATCTTTTGTTTTCACAGTATTGCAATCTCAATAATTAGCCGCGAATATTGTACGATTTGTTTATATAAATTAATTTATTTGTTTAATCTCGGTTTGGCTGTTAAAAATACCGTTATTTAAAATTACCGTCCCATTTGCAAAAGGGCACTTGTGGAATAATTAAGCTAAGAGATTTTTTCTTTACTAGTGTGAAAAAAATCATGTTAAAGTTATTTCTTAGTATTCTGAAATACAAATTGGATTTTTTACTCAAATTGTCGTCTTTTTTATTATATTTTTATTTTGAATTAAGTCGAATTAACATAATTTTAAAATTTTTGCGGCGATTTCATTTATTGTAAGTAGTTGTTGTAAAATTATTTACTTAGTATCCTTTTTGTACGACATGACAGTTTGAATCAATGTAAATATTCCGTATGCATTTTTCACAATCTGTAACAAAAATAAAACGATAACTTAATCTTTTATTATATTCACAAAATGTCGACTTATCAGTATTTCTTTAAGAGGACTCATAATTATGGGTCTAACATTTTATATTGCAGGTTTGCTTACCCAAAGAAACAGATGGTTTGACATTGGGGCGAACTGTCCTGCTGTTAGTAATATCTCCCTTTGTGACCTTTGAAGCAAGACAGCAATAATTCTAGAGAAGGGCTTTGAAGAATTGTACCAATGGGCGGCATACGCACTATCCGATACCTTCTGGGCCTAAAACATAAATAAATACAAAAACTTGGATTATTGAGATTTTGTACACTTCCATGTATTTTGTCACTAACGACCCGGGTTTCGCCTTTCGGCATCTTCAGGCATTCGAGCGCACGAATGGACTCGAACTAACAGACAGTAAACAGTGTCTAACGATGTCTTAAATTATATTAAATACAAAAACATTCAAATTTTTTAATAAAATCATCATCTCCTGGACTCTAATAGAATTTATATTTATAGAAGTTTTTTTAAAAGGACTGATTTGTACTTAGTTGCTTAACTTGCATGCTTTGACGCCCCCTGTGGTCTTGTGGTAAGTGTTTACCTTAGTGATCAGATGGGTCCTTGTTCAAGTCCCAGCAAGGTCAATATCAAATTTAGATTTGAGATTTTGAACATGAGTATATTTCGAATGATTTTCTAATTTTAAAAATATTTGTCGTATTGCTTGTCAGCTGAAATGCCAGATATTTTTAGTTAAAAATATTAAATCTCAAAAAAAAACCTTTTTTTTTTATGGAGTATTGATAGAAATTAACAAAACATGCTTGCGGAAGGTGAGGTAGTTTGACTTCGTGAGGAACTTGGAGTTTAGGGAACGTATTGACCAGGCAGCACCCTGTTACGCCAGTGCTGCAGATGCCTTAATCCTGCTTACCTCTTCCACTCGGTGGTAATCCAACGTCCTGAAACCGTAGGGTACTATCCCCGGGATTTACTGGGCAGAATTGAGGGACTCTGGCATTTAATGGGAAGAAACAAAGCGATTGGTGGGTGACAGGAAATCAAAGCCGCGCGTGGTTGCCATATTCTCTACATAAAGAGCAAATATGGTCAAAGAAGATGAAGAATATTAAAATAATTGTCACCTCGAATGTAAGCTCACTGGCCGTATATGTCTGCATGAAAAGTTGACTCATAAACGACATTAGGAATCCAATTGTGTAAATAAATTGAAAACTGTACGGGTTGTTGGTCTGAAACAAAATATTAAATGGCTTAAGACGCCCTTTAACCTTCCCATAAAAGATTAAGCTTACAATTATTATTGTGTCTAAAAATCTTACCTGGTCAAACAGTACTAAGGAAAGTCCAATAATATAGTAACTAGCAAAGACCTGACAAAGGAAACACAAGTTGTAACTCTCTTGAAGATCGTCCGTTATTCTAAAATAAATAAAAATACATTAAATTATCTAATCGGGTCCGCGGTGGAGCGATCAATGTCGTTGGTTTTGTCTGCCGATCCAACGAATTCAAATCATAGTACCGACAGTTTCATCCAAACGACGTTGACCACTGCTCCACAGGTTCCACGGAAGTTCCAATAAAATAATGAAACATGTAATACGAAACGGCGTTACTCGATAATCAGCTGATGGTGTTGTAGAATTTCTTTCAAGCATTCAATTTTGCAATTGTCAAATTCGTCTTCCGAAAAATACAGTAAGACATTTCGTTTCCAAATAGCAGAACCATAATTTTTATGCATGACATTCCTTTTCCTTCTCAACTTTACGTCCATTCTAGACTCCATTATTGCTAAAGCCTTACTTTCAATGTTAACCAAATTAGCCTGTATCATTTTAAATTGTCCACAGATATACATTACAATCGATGCTATAATTGTATCCATAAATACAATCGCGTTTGATACCCAAATGCATCCAAATACGGTGTAAAAAAACGCAATCCAATATCCCAGATCAGACTCCATATCCCACGGAAGATACGCTGGAAAAGGTAACTCCCTCGGCGTACCTTCAGAATAATTGGAATAAACCTTTAAAGGATTTCTCGTAAAGTCTTGTACAGCACCCATAAAAGCTTTTATATACAAAGTACTTTGTGCAATTACAAAAAATAAGATTGTCAAATTCTTGCTGAATTTTTTTGCCTCTAGCAAAATAGACTCGTGTTGGTCAAATATTTTACAGTCCACTTCTAGAACTTTGATTATTTTAAATATTTGATCGACGTGTATGTAATACATGACAACTTTAAATCCAGTATACACGGGAATCGCCGCTAGTGTTGCTGTGAATATTTTCCACGTGAAATTCGAGCCGTACCTCCATTCGTAGATTGCAATACCGAACTCTGAAACGCTATAGCCGACGAAGAATACAAACACGACAGGGAACGCGTAGAACAGTGTATACATTATGGAATACAGTTTGACCTTTCGGTCTTCGGTGTATACAAAATTGCTCAAGCCCAGTAAATACAGGACGAGGAAGTGTTTCGGGAAATACTCGCTCTGCGTTCTAGGGCGAGACATTCTGAGGGAATAAAAACTTAACACGACAATAAAGAAGACAAAATTTGTCACTTTTCCGTGGACGCGAATGTTAAGTCGTTCAATTTTATTTTACAATTTATTTAATGTAATTAACAGGGCTGGAATGACGCTTCAAGTGGTCCAAGCTTAAATGTACATTTCGTCAAAATGCATTATTTTTTAAGTGTTGTTTAATTCATACCCGCTACCAATATGGAGCATCTGGACTCGTAATGAAGACTCTTTTTTACGAAAACTACTTGTCACATGAAAGGATTCACTCGCCCTCCACCACCCACCACTGCTTTCCCATCTGTTAATTTTATACAGCCTTGCAAACGTTAACGTATCTACAGTTTATTTTTCTTGGCTGGAAGTTTCTTTGAAGCAACTCTCCAAGACTTGAAAGCGTACAGAAATCGATCCCTCCAGATAAACGAAAAGCTTCTATGAGTTCAGGTCTACTCGCTCTCCGTATGTCGCCGCACAAGTCTTTGTTATTTGCTTTATTCAAGTCAGCGTGGCCGATCGGTCCAATGAAAGGTTGGACTGACTTCCGCAGCTCTTTCCTCTCATCATGCATTAAATGACACTTCCATAGGATGTGTTCAGCATCTTGCTCTTTATAGCATCACATTTACATATTGGTCTGTTCATTATCCGGCCACGCTCGAAGACCTTGGTAGCGAAACCTAAAAAGTATTTACTTTACTTTTCTCGCCTAAAACTCATTTCTATAAATGTAAGTATACATATTGTAAATGTTAGCTGACAGTTTCATTAAAGTTATTGATCTTTCAATCGAAATTTGTGATACAAGGCACACGTTTCCAATGCTCAAAACCATATCCCACACATCCTATCCTAATAACTAGGCATAGAAAGAGCGATCAGCTAAAAATTAGTCCTATCTTACCACAATCCTTCTATCATTACTCTCTTCAAAAGAGGAGAGGTTGAGCAACTCAGTAACAAGCTCGTATTGACTAAAAACTTTGGGATCTTAAAATAAAACAATCCTTAGCTATAACTCAAAGCCCAATTTATTCTAAATCCGGTGCTGGCAGTCAAGTCTCATTTCCAAATAATCCACAATACGATCCAAAAGACTCATTAATGAATTATTGAGCATCACTCTAAGTGGCTTATGAACGAATCGTTGAATAATAAAACAATCGAAAGGGAGATAATGATTCGCTTATGTTTATAATGATGATTCGATAAATGCACATTTCTGATGTACTGTGAAATTTGGCATAATGAAATTGGAGTAAAACAAATTATTGATCTATGTAAATATTGTACAGGTGTTATTGCGTTCTCGTCGCCCTGGGCCGCTGGGTGATCAAGAAGTAAACAAAAAGACTAGGGGGAGTAAGTACAAACAAAAGAATATCAAAGAAAAAACAAGTGAACGTCGAAAAGGAACAAAAGGAGAATCGTAAATTACGAAAATACAAAATAAAAGAACTTCGATAATTTAAAAATACATTTAATTTGAAAGCGCTTTTTCGTGAGGTTAATGACGAAAACACAGCATTATTTCAAAGGAAATGATTTGTGATAATGGTCGTATTATCTCATACACTGAATGCTCTTGATAGATGTGGGATAAAACTTGTATGGCTTGTAATGGAATCCGTAAAAATATGGGGCTAAATGGCTCAAGGATTCCTCTAGAAAGTGAAGTATCTAAAATTTATTTTCTGCTGGTTAGAAGAGACGACTCCTTTATTTTCTATGATAAGCATTTGTCCATTAACATAAAATACGAGAGTTTATCCAACAATCTTTGTGTGTGGCGAGTTTTATTAACCGACAAGATAATTGGCGAGCAGGGTACGCATCTAAAAATCGATGAAAGTGATATTAGCGTTCAATGTTTTGTATGTTATAGGTTTATTTTAGCGTATTTGAATTTGTTTTATGAATTACTACCGGTATGCGGCATTTTATGTTATTTTAAGACATCTGATTAAAAATTTATGTTACCATGACGTTTTTTAAAAGAAGATGTTACCTAAACTAAAATTAATAAATATAAAATTATTAAATACAAATAAATATTAAACAAAAATACATAAATCAACTTATTGTGATTGAAAAGTAAGCCCTTCCCCGATAATAAGCCCTAGCACGAATTTTGGACCAAAAAAGACAGTGTCTTATTATCGGAAAAGACGGTGCAAGGATTTTTGGTTGCAGGAAAAGCCAGAGCGTTTTTTTAAACTTGTGTTGGCGATGATAGGAAAATACAAAATTGATAAATTAAAATATTTATATTGTCAAAGTAATAGAATAATAATTTTAATACTGTCTATGGTTAAAAAGTAAACAGCTCTATCGCTTACATTGTTTATACTCTATGTGTCAAAATAATATATCAATTATAAATATTTTCTTAAAGTAGCTTAACATGGATATAAAAAAAGAACCTAACGATGAATTATTGCATATTAATACATTGCAAGACAGTTCCTATGACGACCAATTGAATGAAAATGTATACAACAAACAATTGAAGCATGAATATTTCGAAGATTGCAAACGGGAAGAGGTACTTAATGTAAGTAATAATCAGGGGGGTTTAAGGAATAAGACCCTTATAGGCCTCGCGAAATATGTATGCGTGTTTGGTGTAATCGTGCAGTAGTGTTTTGATGCTGGTGTTGGGATGTCGCCGTAGAATTTCACGATGATTGATGATGATGATCAATGAATGGTGATGCGGCTTCCTGATGTAATCTTGATGGTGTTGATTCAATAATCTCGAGCTTTATTTGTTTTTGGTTAGAGCAGTGCTCAGCATTCCCGCCCGAAGCCATTCGTGCGTTACACTGCCCATTTTTTTGTTTTTTATTTACCCTCGAGAGGAGGTCAAACTACCGATGTCCCAGACGGTCTCGAAGTTCTCTCTGCTTAGGCGACGTGCGTTTATCTGCTTCTTTCTTCTGCGGGTCCAGGTCCTGACGCCGTCAACCATACAGGAGGGAGGGAATCAGTGGGGTTTGAGAAATAATACCCTCCGAGGCCTCACGTAATCTGTGTGCGTGTGTTCGGTGGAATCGTGTAGTAATGTTTTGATGCCGGTGTTGGGATGGTCAGTCACGTCACTGCAGAACTTCTTCGACAGCTTCACGACGTGTTCCAGGATAGAATAAATAACTATATCTCAAAATCCAGTCAATTTATTTGAGTAAAGCAAAAAGCGTTATCAAGAAAAAATATTGTTTAAATTTATTAAAAGCTATTCACTATTGATATAATTTGTACATTAAAGTTAAAAGAATTGAAAGTATTAAAACTTCTTTCTTCTGCTGGTCCGGGTCTGACGCCGTCAACCATACAGAAGGGAGGAAAAACGGAGGGAATCAGGGGGGTTTGAGAAGTAATAGAATTTCTTCAGTAATTTTAGGGCATTTGTAATGGAATATGGCCAGTGATATGCCGCTAAAATTCTATCAACCGGCTCCCATCTTGGTAAACATCAACCCCTATTTTTTTTTCAAATTAAAAAAAAGTTTACTAAAAACTAAGTTTAACCGTAACGGGGACAAAAATTGATATTGATATAATTATTGAAATTAAAATTTATATTTTGTTTTTATTTCACAGAATATCTCAATTGACTCTCAACGCATAAAACAAGAAAACTATATTGATTGGCAAAACTACAAAAACGACTTTGCAGAAGACGCTTATAGTATAAAAATTGAAAAAAAAGATATTGGTGAATGTTCATATGTACGAAAAACAACGGATCAGGTAATTGAAGATGTACCTGTTTGTATCTTTTTTTTCAATTAATATAGAATGTATAATTCTGTACTGACGGATGCAACTGTCAAATACCAAATTGTTCAGTAGACAATATAACTTCATAACTTCCAAGAAAATCTACATATTGCGATTATTATTTTTTTAATAATATTCGTCGTATTTGTATCTTCTATATAAACGTTAGACACTGTTAACTGTCTGTCAGTTCGAGTCCAGTCGTGTACTCGAATGCCTGAAGATGCCGAAAGGCGAAACCCGGGTCGTAAGTGACAATATACATGGAAATGTACAAAATCTCAATAATTCAAATTTGATTTTGAAATTCCACCAAGCACCCTCAGTCGATGTCTTAAATTATACTTAAGTTATATAAAAACTTGTGTTGATTTATATTAAACAAGTATTTACTTCTCAGCTTTGCCTGGGGTAAGAGACGCTATTTTGGTGGAAGCTTATGTTGAAAGCTGGAATGATCATAAATCATGTAACACATATAAAGTCTACAGTCTATCAATTAATAATAATTTTTAATGTTGAAAATAGTACAGTTGACCTAGAAATAATAGCCAAAATGACATGTGAAGATTTAGGGTCGTTGTTGTTACGTTTTGGGAAAATTTCGTACTACAAAAAGATAAACAGATTGTAACATGTATTTCTGTTATAAAAGATAATTTTTTTGACTATTTTATACCATATTTCCTCATCTTCCTCAATGAAATTCTTCTAAATTAATATTTTTCATATCTATTAATGTTTTTATTGTATTTATTTTCTAGCCTGCAAACACCGACCTTGAGTTTACGTCTACAGTAAAGCAAAGATTGATAAATTCAACTCAGTCTAAATCACCAGTACCAGATAGTAAAATTTTAATTGAAGAAAACGAAATAAAAAAAAATATTTTAAAAAAGGAACTAGAAGCTGTAATAGTGGTAAATAAGAGCTCGTTTTACCATCAAAATTTCGTATGCAAGATGTGTTTCGCCGTATTTCCTTCAACCACGACTTTAAAAACCCATAAAATGTTCCACACAAATTCAGATTTTTCTTCTAAAACCCAAGAAAAACCGCGTTTTTACAATAAAACGTATAAATGTAAGCAATGTGACTTTAAATCCGCACATTCGGCGAGTTTAAAAACACATGAAAGATCGCATACGGGTGAAAAGCCTTTTAAGTGTGATAAATGTGATTACAAATCTAAGCAACAGTCAAATTTAAATTTACATAAAAAAATACACGCCGGTGAAAAACCATTCAAATGCGAAATGTGCGACTACAAATGCGCAAGATCTTTTAATTTACAACTTCATATTCGATCGCATACTGGAGAGAAGCCGTTCAATTGTGACGAATGCGATTTTAAGTCTTCGCAAGCTTCTGGTATAAAAAGACACAAGATGTCGCATTCGGGAGAAAAACCATTTAAATGTGACCAATGTGATTATCAAAGCATTCGTTCTTGGCTTTTAAAATCACATCGAAGATATCACGGTATTGAAAAACCATAGGAAACTTTTGCTCAACCGATTTATTACCACTGTAAATCATATGTGGTCCTATTTTTCTAGAATCCGGACAAGGCAAGAGCTCGGTCAGTAACGTTCAACTCGAGAATAAAAAACACATATAACCATTCGCAGGTTTCAAACGTAATATTGAAAATAAATCTAAATTTGTTTTCTCCATTCCGGAACATGAACCCAGACCATTCTGATGACCAATATAAAATAAGTGAAAATCTGAAAGCAGTGCTTCTAAATGAGGGTTGTGATTTATTCTGTGGGAGTTTTCACTTTTACATATTGCGGCCGTCTTTGTCAATATTAGCGAGACATGCGCATTTATATGCGTCACTGTTTCCTTATTCTTCTGCATTAAAAAATGTATTTTCGAATAATACCATTGTGGAAGAATGTCTATGGCTTCAAAAAGATTTAAAAACTATAATCTATAATATATTTTAATTTATTACCACTGTCTCTCCGACATAAAAAGATGGACAATTGTTGCATGCAAGTTTAATAAATACATTTTTAGTGTTAATGTATATTATAGAGCGTTGTCAATTTTAATTAATTTAATAATAAAACACAATACAAGAGTTTTATTGATTTATTTCTTTTACATATACACACATCATAATTATATTATATGAACTCGAATTGACGCATTCGTGCGCTTGAATGCCTGAAGATACCGAAAGGCGAAACCCGACTCGTTAGTGACAAAATACATGGAAATGTACAATATTTCAATAATTCAAATTTGATATTGAAATTTCATCTTTGTCTTTAATCTACAAAAATACATTAAATAATAAGAGTGCTCATCTGAACTCACTCACGTTCATTCAGAATATATCAAATCCAAAGCAATAACGCTGAACATTGATGAAGCTTTTCTACAATTTGTTATTCTTATTTTGGCTTCGTGTAAATTGAAAGAAATATGTATCTTTATCTTCACCTCAATTGTCACCATTCGTTACGGATGTTTTGGGTTCAATTCCCGGTTCGGACGGTTTTTAAAAATTGATCTATTAATCGATTTCTGTTTGTAGTTTGAGTGTTTGTGATATCCCTACAATAGGTTGAGCTACTGAATAACAAACAGTTCTCAAAGAAAAAATCTGTTTAGATGTCTTTATTAGGAGACCATATACTCTACTAAGGAGCGGAAATGGTAAAAAAACATATGAATAGAAGTTGACAATCATCATTAATTAATTTGTCAAAAACGGTTGATTAAATGAAGCAAGAATTTTTTAATTTTTTTTCATTTATATGTGTTATCTTGTGTCTTTTTAAATGAGATGAAGTTGTAGATTTATAATCACATTTATCACATTTATAAGGCTTTTCTCCTGTATGTTTCCGTTTATGAATCAGTAAATTAGAAGATATCGCACATTTATAATCGCATCGATCACACTTATAAGGTTTCTCTCCCGTATGCGACACTTTATGTCCCTTCAGGTTATAAAAGTACGCAGTTTTATAGTCACACTGATCACATTCGAAAGGTTTCTCTCCTGTGTGGATTAATTTATGCGAATTCAAATGCCAGGAGCGGTTTGTTTTAAAATCACATTTGTCGCAGCTTAAAAATTTTTCTCCTGTATGTGTTAATTTGTGTCGTTTTAACACAGATAAATGGAAACATTTATAATCACATTGATTGCAACAAAACGGTTTATCTCCGGTGTGATTAGCTCTGTGTATTTTTAAATAAGATGAATGCGAACATTTAAAGTCGCAAATGTCGCATTTGAATGGTTTTTCGCCTGTATGTGACATTCTGTGTGTCTTGAATTTTGACAGGTAAGTAATATTATAATCGCATTGGTCACATTTGTATGACGTTTTACCAGTCGCTTCTTGTACCTTAAAAACAGAAAAATCTTCCAATTCATTGGATTTTAAATTTAAATTTGAATTTCCGTGATCAGTTTTATGTATATTTAAATTTTCATTTGAAGGAAATACTTTAAAGCATATTTCGCAAACAAAATTTCGTTCATAGAACGAATTTTTTTTTAACAGTATAATAGCGACCAATTCTTTTTTAGGTACAGTTTTTTTTATTTCCTCTTCTTGCATTGTTATTCCTTTGTCAGAAATTAATAACTTCAATACGGAACGCTGGTTTGTCGGTGAAAGTTCCGGAACTGCTTTTGTAAACTAAAAAATAAAAACAAGTTCTGACATAATTGCATTTAAAGCATTCCTTTTTATTGAAAGTTTCTCTCTCCCAATTTCATCAGTGCGTCATTTACAAAGAAGAACTTGGGCGTCCGTGGCGCAGTTGATAGCGTCGTTGGCTACGGTTACGGATGTCTCGGGTTCAATTACTGGACGGTTTTCATAAATTGATATTTCAATCGATTTACGGATTTCTGTGTGTTTATGATTTCTAAAGCTCCCTTCCGCTCCTCTGATTCTCACGGAGCGTAGCGAGAGCGATAAGCTAACCATAAGCCCTCTCTTAGCCATATCTTTTTGTCCCTAATCTCTTCGGAAAAATAGTGGTTGACCAACTGAGTAACAAGCATTTCTCATAGAAAAACAATCTTTCTAGCACACACATCATAGGATGTTGTATAAAGCATGACATAACTGAATATCAATGACGTCGACCACTGCACCGCGGACCCGGCAAACAGGAAATAAAGTAGGAAATATTTATCAAATTCTCGACTGATCTGTGCTCCACGACGGACCAATCTCTACATCAAAGTAAACAAATATTGCAGCGCTCAAGGCTCGAAGAATGGATGATGTATCAAGAATATAGCAAAGAAGTTCAACTCCAATTACCTGATTTGGTGCCGTCTGAGCATGACAAGGGTGAAGTTCATCAGCTTGTTCCATCTTTATGCTATAGACATCTTCAGAAAAATCCTTAATGTAGTTTTGCCATTCTTCATCTTTCTCTTGTTTTAAATTTGGACAGTCTATGGCGATATCCTACGGAATTAAAAAATGGTTTTAAAATAAAACGCTGCTTTCCCATCATTTTACTGTACCCCAGCAAACGTATCAAGTTTTTTTCTTTGATTTCGAGTGTCTTAGAAGCAACTACCCAAGACTTGGCGGTGTGCACTGAATTGTGCAGAAAATCAATCCCTCAAGATTTTCTTTAATGCTTTACTCAACGCTGTACCCACCACCACCCACTATGTCTTTAATTTTTTTTACAGGATGTATTCCGCAGCGAAACCGCGTGTTTCAATTTTTTTCCAGAAATATCCGAGGAGAAACGCTTGGTCGAATGCACTCTACTATCACGCAAGAGCGGGAAACCGGCGACCGAGATAGGTTCCTCAAAATTGGTCGTAAGTCGAATCGGTCGGAAATCGAATTCCTTGCAAAATATTAAAATTAAAAAATGTTCGGTCCAGGTCAGTTTATAGCGGCGTCAATTTCATTTGTGGAAATAAAACAACCGCAACCAAAAACGGTACGGATACATTTTAACACATCAGAGCGCGCTTTTCAAATATTATATTGTAGCTGTCAAACGATAATCACAATATTATCGCAAATCACCGGGCCGATTTTCTGTTTTTAATAAATAAAACACAAAACAAAACTTTAAGACATCGACTGAGGGTGCTTGATGGAATTTCAATATCGAATTTGAGTTATTGAGATTTTGTAGACTTCCGTGTATTTTGTCACTAACGACCCGGGTTTCGCCTTTCGTGCGCTCGAATACCTGAAGATGCCGAAAGGCGAAACAAAATACATGGAAGTGTACAGAATCTCAATAACTCAAATTCAACAAAACAAAACGTTGTTAACACAATTTTATTATTTGCCTTGTAAAACAAGTGAACGGTATAAACTTTGGCTGCAAGAATTACGTTGAAAATTAAAATTTGGTTCATAATGCAAGTGGACAAAATAAAGTTATGGCTGCAAGAATTGCGTTAAAACTCTTTTCTGATTACAATATTGTATTACTTCAGAAAATTAATAAATTGCGTCGTTCAAACTTTTTGGTGAGGCGGGATCTACCTGTAGTTGATTTTTAAAAAGTCTTAGAAACCGGTGTCCGCATGGAATTGCAGCGGTTTTAATATGGAAAATACAAGAACAAACCATAGCCCGAAATGTTACAACGATTGATATCACTTAATTCGAATAAATTATCAGTTTCCTTGATTAATGTGTTTGTATTTTCCTGTAAACAATTAAATTTCATAGGTAATTTAGCATGTTGTTATTCGTAATGCATATTTACCTTTACCTCTTCGCTGTCAAGTTTCTCCTGCTTAATTCGTACATTACAACCTTCACCAATTCGTTGACCTTCATTCCAGATGGTTTCGGCATTATTCGGATTATCATCGACATAACTGACGCCCTTATCTATAACTTCCTGCAATAATTCTTCATTTGATTCAGATTTAATATCCATTTTAAGCTTATAACATATTTAATTATATTTGCCGTACAGAACAGATGAAACAATATATTTTTCCTATCATAGACTAAAAACATTCAAAAAGTGATAAGCGACAGGGATGTACCTCCAATAACAATAGACAATAATTCTATTATTAGCTATAACAATTGATACCGTCAACTGAGGTAATTTCGCCTACCCAGAATTGTATAACGCTATTAATAAAAAATATTATGTTTATATGGCTTTAGCCTATTTTAACACTCGGGTAAACGGAATATTTGTTTATAACTTTATTCGAAATCATTAGTTGATCACACTGACCCTTTCAAACATATAGAATTTCTTGTAAGTTATTGTAAAACTTTACTTTTGTGTGCATATGCACACACTTAACAAAAATATTTTTTTACATTAATTAAGCTACTAGAAATTCTTTTTTTTTTTCCATGTCCGCTCCCAGTGTGGAGCATATGGTCTCCAAATGGAGGTATCTTAACAGAATTTTTCTACGATAACTGATTGTTACTCAGTTGCTCAACTCTCTTAGAGAGTAGGGATAGAAGGATAGGGCTATGGCAGGACTAGTGGTCAGCTAATCGCTCTCGCAACGCCCCGTAAGGATGGGATGGGTGGGAGAGAGGACTAAGAATACGGACAGAAATCCATAAACCGATTGAAAGATCAATCTATGAAAACCGTCCGCACAGGGAATTGAACCCGAGACATCCTTAACCGCAGCCAGCGACGCTACTAACTGCGCCACGGACGCCGACTAGAAATTCTAGATATTTAAAAAAATTAGTGTGATCAACAAATGATTTTCAATAAAGGTTATCAAATTTTAATTGTTGAGATTTTGTACATTTCCATGTATTTCGTCATTAACGATACGGATTTTGCCTTTCGGCAACTTTCGGCCATCATCATCATTCTACCGTCACCCGTACAGGGCCCATTAGTTTGGAATACGTAGATAGTCTTTCGAATTGCGTTTTAAGCCCTGTTATTCCATCCATAATAATAACCATGGCTTCAGTACTTACTGATGAGATTTGTCGTCTTTTATCTTGTATATAAGCAATGTAAGCTGCTTATATTTTCAGAATACATAACAACTAAAGGAAAATAACGACTCGACTTTGGATAAATATTTTTTTTTATTTTTTAAATGTAAAGGATAGATATTTTAACAACTAAAACAGACATAATAATAAAACTGCTTGATACAAGGCTAGTGATAAAATTATTGCTCCCGCTAAGCCCCGTTTTAGAATCGGACGTTTGAAAGGGAAATGTTAGACATCACAAACACTCATGCCTTTGGACACAAATCCATAAAAATCAATTTACGAAACAACCCATATATGCGGAATCGACTCCATTAGTATCACAAAGCCTCTGTGGCTATGTAGTGAAAGCATTACTTTTTCCTGAAAGAAATTTATTCTTAGCAAATTATCTTTTAACATAGGTGTCTCAGCAAAAAGCTTTTTACAAGAACTGCTTTTTACTCAGAAGCTCAATCTTTCGAAGAGAGTAGAGATAGAAGAATAAGGCTGAGACAGGACAAATGGTAGGCTAATCACTTTTACTAAGTTTCGCTTATTGATCGGATGTGTTGGAAGAATTTAAGATATCACAAACATCCATGCTTTTGAACAGAAATACGTAAATCAATTTATGAAACTGTCCGTACTGGAATTCAAACCCATAAGATTTGTAACGGAAGTTAACGGTGTTAACCACTGCACCATGGACCCGAAGAGCTTAGACTTGTGCAAGACCAGACAAACTTTTTGTAAAAATGGACACATTAAATTTTAAAATGGAAGGAAGACCTCAAGTAAAATACGAATTTTTAATTGGGCCACACAAAAATAATTGTAGGCAGTTTGTGGCCCGTTGTTTGCCTGGACCAGGTCTAGTGGGTATGGTCTCAAGTCCCGGCAAGGTCAATGAGTTAGACATGAATGTTTATGAAGTTTCTTCTCTGCGAATTGATCTTGAATGACTTTACATGGATTGTAGCTCAAGTTTCATTTCTGGCGCCATGGCTGTCAGCTGTAATGCCAGATATTTTCTTTATTAATACATAATATTTAAAACGATAATTAATTTTTGTGTAATCTATTATGTGTTAATTTATGTAACTTGACATGAAAAGACCGTGTAGATTTATAATCGCATTGATCACACTTAAACGGTTTTTCACCAGTGTGTGACATTTTGTGAGTTTTCAAATGTGACAAATGCTTAGATTGAAAATCACACTGGTCACATTGATGGGGTTTTTCACTATTGTGCGATTTCTTGTGCGTTTTTAGGTTAAACCGACAAGTCGCTTTATAATCGCACTGGTCACACTTGAACGGTTTTTCGCCCGTGTGTATCATTTTGTGATTCTTTATATACGTATAATGTACGGATTTGTAATTGCACTGGTCACATTCGTACGGTTTTTCATCGGAGTGTGTAATTTTATGAGTTTTTAAGTGACAAGCGTGCGCAGATTTATAATTGCATTGATCACAATTAAACGGTTTTTCGCCTGTATGGACACTTTCATGTCGTTTCAAATGAGATTGGTATGTCGTTTTATAATCACATTGATCGCAGTTAATCAATTTTTCTACTGCAATACTTATTTTTGGACTGATCCTTTTCTCTATGGTATGAAATTTGTTTTTGTGCACGGTTAATAAACCAATCGATTTAAATATTTTAAAGCATTTCGAACAAACGAAATTTCTTTCATGAAATATTTTTTTGTTTAAAATTATTAAAGCGACCGAATTTTTCCTTAAAATTTCCTTTTTTATATCTCTATCAATAATTTGAATGTCATTTTTGGAAGTCAGTTCCGTATGACATTCATTTATTAATGAATATTTAATATATACAGAACATTCAGTAGATGCAGAAGAAACCTGGAAAAGAATACATAAATTAAACCATTATGAATGCAAAAGTATGATATCGTTGTAACACGACCAAATCGTTTTTGGTAAATCACAGTATTGAATTGTGCCCAAAAACCTCAACGGATCAGCTCTCGCCAAGGTAGTATATTTGTGCGAATAATTCGCACCCTAGAGTCATGCTTTCGCTTCAGTCTAATCATTTTGAATAGTGAAATCACGACCCCTCTAAGCAGGGTATTCTACAAAAGGTTGTCTTTTGCTACCGAAATATTCAAACGCCTTTCGTTTACTAGCTACGGTTCGAATGTTGGGCGGGTCCCCCAATAAATAACAGTAAGGGAACGTTTGCTTTGTAACTATGTACTATATTCATTTGTAGTGGTGAATTAATCTAGATAAGGGCGTGTTTTGACTTATTGATTGTCTCACGAGCAGAATATTATCAAAGTAATTGCTTTTATATAATTATCTCACGTTTAATCATAATAGGAATTAATTTTGCTTCCTGGTTCCTATGTTTTTTCCGATGTTGATGACGAATGAATAAGTGCGTCCCGATCGGAGGTTGCCTTCAGAATGATAAGTCTTTCTCTATGTTATGTCTCGCTGTGACGCGTCTAGCGATAAACGTACCGCTGACTTGGTCGACAAAACATTCTCACGTTTGGTGACTGCAATTATATGAAAATGATAACTCGACGTCTTTGCATTCCAAACGCATGTGCTATCACATTTCACGATACGTCACGTCGTGTCTTCCCACACATATAATACAAATCAAAGCACACGAGAGAGAACGAGTAAATAACATTTTAAGATTTCATTTGTAAGAAATCATTATATTATTATTTTCATTTGAAAATTATTGTAATTAGTAACATTGCCTATATGTGCTCAGGTTATATTCTAGAAAAATTACCTGATTTGGTGGCCAGTTAGCGTATGAACATCCAGCGACATCTGACATTTCAATTTTTATTGGACACCCATCTTTAGAACGTTTGTTTTTGAAGTTTTTATATTTAATATCTTTTTCTTCTTTTATTTTCCGAGAGACTTCATGCTGAAGTTAAAAGAGTGTAATAATTTAACACTAACTATTCAATTATTAAATTCATCATTACGAATTATTGATTGTTTCGATTCTTTATGTTCGGTCTCGTTATACAGTGGTTAACGTCGTTGTCTCCGGTTACGGAACGCATGGGTTCAAATCCCAGCACCGACAGTTTCATAAGGTTATTTTTCAATCGATTTCCGGAAATCCTGTGGAGCATATGGTCATCTAATAGAGCGTATCTCAAAAGAAAATTGTTTACGTGAACTACTTGTTACTCAGTTACATGGAGTTAACGGTCGGCGTCCGTGGCGCAGTTGGTAACGACATTGACTACAGAGTTTCAGAAATATTACAATCGATTTATGGATTTCTGTTCGTAATCTGAGTGTTTATGATGTCTAAAACTTCCTCTCACCCATCCGATCCACAAAAACGGCACGAGGGTGATAAGCTAACCTCTAGTCCTCTTCCTGGTCATCTTTTTATCCCTAATTTCTTCGAAAAATGAGAGGTAGAGCAACTGAATAATAAGCAATTTTGATAGAAAACTTCTGTTAAAATACCTATATTAGAAGGGCACATGCTCCATGGAAAAAAGCATAGCGAGAACATTTGATACGATTAACGCTGGCCGCGCCACTAGATACTGACGATATTGGAAAACAGTGATGGAGGGCAAATGATATTTATTATGCTTCAAACAATAAGCGAACTTGGCAATCAAAAAAAAAAAAAATACAACGTGGATTACCTGTTTGTGTGTTTGGCTATCAAAAGAACTCTCGCTAATTTCAAACTTTTCTATTTTAATAGTACCATCAGTTTGAAGAAAGTTGTCTATGCTGTTTACAAACTGTAGATCTATTTCCTGTTTTATGTCCTGAAAATTTAATAAGAAATCTTGTAGAATAAAATCAGTATTTAAATTTTATGTTTTATCATTCCAAGCTGACCGCTTACAAACTCAACAATAAAACAAATTATGTTGCACATTAATTCTATGTTTACCAACAGGGGCTGCTTACCTTTGCTTATATAAAATATATTCATATGGAATTAGTATTAACATAATATCATGACCTTTTCCATGTAGTGTCACAATTTTAGTCCGATGGGCAAACTTACCTGAACTGATTGTTTAACAATAAATATAAATAAACAAAACAAATACCCAGTTACATTTCTTTCAAACAAATCTTATTCTTTCATACTTTTTTATCCTTGTAGCGTTCATAGAATTCTTCCTGCTTCGTTACAACGTCAAAACTATCACATGTTGAATGAACCTGAATATCGATGCAATATACGCCATTGTTTGTGTTCTCTGGTAATAATAATTCATCATCTGGTTCTAGCTTGATATCCATTACTATCGTTTTAGTAATTTTATTTATAATAACGAAACAAGTCAAATTATTTAATGTTGAACAAAGTAACTGAGTAACCATAGACTAAGAAAGCATATGGGTAAAGATAATAATTATTTTTTGTTCTTTTAAGCCGGTGCCGTGAGGCGATGCCAGGTGTATCGAAGTTCATTGCTACAGACATTGCAAAACAATACGTTTATTTTTCTCTAATTAACCAAGGCACATAACTCTATTTTAATGTAAATTTTAAAAATATAAACGTAATTGAACTCATTTCTTAGTATACCTTTTTGTATTTATGTTTTACTTGTGATGTGCCGCGGAAATTTAAGTAAAATTTTGGTGTACCGTGGAATAGAAAAGTTTGCGGAGCACTGATGTAAAATAATACAATCATAAAATTTTATTCAAATGAACTAAGTTATTAAACGATAATTCAAAACTTTTATTGATTTAATAAAATCGTTTGTATGTAAGCACAATATTTTTTTTTTTTATTCTGATGAGAGCAAGTTTGGCGCCAGCGTAAGCCAAGGACGTCATTTGGGAGTAAAAATAAAGCAAACTGTTCAAGTATATCGCAATCATCAGACCGGTCATAACATACGCAGCCCTTATATGGGGCCATGTAAGCATTAAAAGACACATTTAGAAATTAAACATAAACCAAAGTAAAACATTACGATAGTGCTGTGATTTGTTCGCAACAGCACACTACACAGATACCTTAACATCGATCCTTTCCTGTTACATGTCGTGAAGCTGTCGAAGATATTTTACAGACATGACTGACCATTCCAACACCAGCATCAAAACAATAATATACGAATAAACCTAAAACATACACCCAGACATTTTGTAAGACCTAGGAGGATTTTACTCCTCAAACATTCCTGATTAACAACCATCTACCATCAACATTGACTATTGAACCATAGGCCTGGAATACGTGAACGCTATAATCGATTAAGTGTTCTTTATTACAATCGTTTTGATTTTATATCGTATAGATTTTTCGTCTTATATTTATTAGATACTGTCTTATAAAAAGTACATCTTTTAATTGCTTTAGTACAGGTCTGAGGAAACTACGGACTACACATGGCCTTAGTCGTAATTTTGTGTGGCTCACTATCCGGTTAATAATTTGTTTTGTATTACTGAATCACTCATGTTTGATGTTGAAATTGCTATTTCACGGTAATAAATAATGTTTATCTTCAGGTCAACTAAGTCAGCGCCGTTAGCTTCGGTTACGGATATCACAGGTTCGAATCCCTGTACCTACGAAGATTATCAGAATTTATTTTCAATCAATTTATGGGTTTCTGTTCGAAGGCATGAATGTTTGTGGTGACTAATTTATTTCCCTCACCTATCAAATTCTAAAAATGGGGAGTTAAATTAAATAACCGCTAGTCTTGTCAAAGTCATATTCTTTAATCTGTACTCTTTTCCAGACAGAGAAGTTAAGAAAATGAGTAACAAACAATTTTCGTAGAAAAACTACAGTTAAAATAATTTTGTTAGGGGCTTATTCGCTTCACATTGGAAAAGGTCAAGAGTTTTTAATGAGACCGTTAAATTTGAATTAATGAGATTTTGTCACTAACGACCCTGGTTTCGCCTTTCTGCATCTTCAGGCATTCGTGCGCTGTCACTAACGACCTGACAGATGTCACTAAATGTGGAATGATTGTATATATTTATCCTTACGTCGAATTGCATCCCGTCAAAACCCACAATGCTATTATAATTGTAAAATCACTGGTAATTCTAATATTAGTTGGAAAGCGGCAAGTCGCCACTCTGTTAATGCGTTGCTTACAAAATAAGGATTAAGGCGATTCTCGAAATGTTAACTCAGGTATCAATGTGGATCCTAGACGTATAATATTTTATCTCGTAAATAATATTTGTTGTATTTGTATCTTCTATATAAACGTTAGACACTGTCTGTCAGTTCGAGTCCATTCGTGCGCTCGAATGCCTGAAGATGCTGAAAGGCGAATCCCGGGTCGTTAGTGACAAAATACATGGAAATGTACAAAATCTCAATAATTCAAATTTGATATTGAAATTCCATCAAGCACCCTAAGTCGATCTTTTATATTAGAAACCGTTAAGTCAAAATAGTTTGCCCAAATCTGATTTAGTTTTTAGATAGGTAGTTACGTCATATTGAAATATATTATTAAATAATATTCTAGACTTCCTTACAAAGTCTATGATCTGAGTATCATTATCTATGGATCAATCTAAGAATAATTGCGTCTATGGGAAAGCGGATTCGCTTCTATAATAAAACATTAAACTATCTAGCGTAAACCGAATTGGCCGCCATAATTATAAAAGAAACAGTTTAAAATGGATATTAAAAAAGAACCGGACGATGAATTTCCACCAAACGTATTGGAGATTACGTATGAGGGTGGACGTAATCAAGAAAATGCGAATGACACATGTAATCAGGGTCAATCAACCGTAAATACATTCCCTGTAAACGTGAAGGAAGAACCTATTGATGAAGACGATAATTGCGATGATAAACAGGTAATTATAATTCGCATTTAAGACTTCTTGTAATTCAATAGTATAGTATGGTAAATATGCTTCACAACATTCTAGTATGTTTATAACCTGAAAATTGACTAAATCCTGGTAATAACAATGCAATAATGTAGGGAATTTCATTGCGGACGAGGAAACTGACAACAAATCAAACATTGGCATCTAAGAAACCAATAAATTATGCGAAACATGCGTCCATGAAATATCAAATAAAAATGTTGCGATAGAGTTAGTCTAAAAATGCTTCTCAAACAAGCGATCCACGTGTCTTAACTAGTAACAAAACCAATTAAATCCATCGTAAATATCTATTTTGGTGGCACATTTTACATTGCTCTTAACAGCTTAACGACCGCGGACTCATATATGAGTCCTACGTTATATATTCCATTATATTGAAAAAGTTCTGGGTTATAATCGAGTTTGATTTCAAATTCCAACGAGAGATGGTATTATTTAACAAAACATAAACAATATTTTTACCACACAGTTTTGTAAAACTACCCCTAGATGGTACACGTTTACTTTTTTCTCTCTCGTAGTATTGGTTATTATTATTTACACATTGCGTAGTGATTTATTGAATGGGTCATATGGCATTTTTTATGGTGCTTGAGTCATTATGATAAACGTGTCCTGTCCCGGGGTGACTTGTAACATCTGCAACAGGGATAATATGAGAAGCAGGGATTTTTTAGTAGATTTAAGTTTTTTTCACTACACCACATAAGTATACAACCCACAAATATAGAACCACTGCTCAAACGACAGTTATTTATGCGGTAAAGTATCTGAAAGCCATTAAATCAAATTTGGTTGAGATATCTCAATCGGTTTACAAATTATAGTGAATTTAGTAAAATGACAGTTTTTTTACGAAAATGCGAAAAAACATGCGGCCCTTAAGTTGTTAAAACAACAAAAAAGACAACACAAACATCGTTGCCTTTTTGGTGACAAATTTGGATCGTCATGTAGTGTAGCTATTTCAGCAACATGCCATCATCGTAATTCCTCAATTTTTTTTATCTTTTATATAATATACATATTGCTGGGAATGTAGTTTACGAATGCCTGAAGATGCCGAAAGGAGAAACCCGGGTCGTTAGTGACAAAATACATGGAAGTGTACAAAATCTCAATAATCTAAATTTAATATGTATTTGTTTTATATTATATTTCAAGGGGATTTTACAAACAATTAAACAGGAAACCGATTTCGGATGGCCGAATTTCAAACAGGAAATGACTGAGAATGCAGCCATTATTAAAACTGAAGAATATGACGCTGGCGAATGCTCTTATTCTAAATGGACTCCCAGTCAGGTGATTCCCCGTTGTTAATTATTGTTTAATAGCTTCAAAATCTAGCATTTTTTTGTTATTGTATTGAGCTTTGACCCTTAAAGCACTTTTACTGTAGCTTGTGAAGTTAACCAGTTAAACCGGCAATATTTAACTGATTTTTTTAATGGCTGAAGATACTGAAAGGAAAAACACAAGTTGTTAGTGACGAAATACATGAAAATGTAAAAAATTTAACAATTCAAATATTTATATTAATTTTTTTTTACATATAGGAGAATATAGCCTCCTAATGAAGGTATCTAAACAGAAGTTTTCTGTAAGATCGTTGCTCAACCTCTCTTTTTTCGAAGAAAGTATGGATAGAACGATAGTGTTATGACAGAATTAGTGGTTAGGTAATCGCTCATGTATAACTGTGAACATAAATCGATTGAAAGATCAATTTATGAAGCTGTCTACACCGCGAATTGAACCTGAGACATTCGTAACCGTAACCAACGACGCTACAATTTGTACCACCCACGGACGCCGACAATAATCGAACTATTTTCTAATATATACTAATATCATTAACAAAATTCCTTTTTTTTCCAGTATCTTTCAACAAACAACGAGAATTCTTCAAGGAGTGTCGTCTCATCTTTAGATTCATCAGACATCACCTTAAAACCAAAAACAAGCCTTCAAATCAAATTGGAAGAACAAGAAATGATCCGGAGCATCTTGAACAACGACTCAAAAGCTGTGGTATCATTGGACCGTTCCGTTTTCAACAAACAGAACTTTGCGTGTGGCATTTGCTTTACAGTACTACCAACTTACGAATTACTAATAACACACAAAGCGAATTGCAATGGCTTACATCAGGATGATAATATAAAACCTTACAAATGTGATGAATGTAATCGAAGATTTCCTCATTTTTACAAACTAAAGCGACACCTAATGACACATACAGGAGAAAAACCGTTTGAATGCGATTTATGCGATTATAAATCTGCATATTCTTATAATATAAAAATACATAAATATAAACACGGCGTTGAAAAACCTTTTAAATGCGATGAATGTAACTACATGAGTACGCGTGCCGATAATGTAAGTTTACACAAAAGAGTCGTTCATATTTTAGAATTTGAAGAGTCGGCCGATGATAATTTAGACGCTGTAAAACCATTTAAATGTGATTTATGTCCTTATAAATGCGCATATTCTGCACGATTAAAAACACACAAATTAACACATACAGGTGAAAAACCGTTTATATGCGACGAATGTGACTACAAATGCGCTGCGGCTGATTCGTTAAAGGTACACAAAATGAAACACAACGGTGAGAAACCCTTTAAGTGTACTGACTGTAATTTCAAGTGTGCCAGAGCCACGCATTTGAAAGCGCACAAAGTAATACACACAAGTGTGCAATCGTATCGTTGTGATCAATGCGATTTTAAATCGAATCGTTCAAACAATTTAAAACGACACAAATTAATACATATGAATGAGAAAAACTTTAAATGTGAACGTTGTGACTTTAGATGTAACCGAGCCGGTAATATGACCATACATATGATGACACACACTGGCGATAAACCGTTCAAATGCGATATTTGTAACTATACTTGTGTTGCGAGTTCTGATTTTAAGGTACACAAAATGAGACACACGGGCGAGAAGCCTTTTCAGTGTGATCAGTGCGATTTTAAATGCGCTCGTGCCACGCATTTGAAGTCGCATAAATTAATACACGGAAACGAACAAGCGTTCCCTTGCGACCAGTGCGAGCTTAAATTTAATCGATCCGGTAACTTGAAACGCCACAAAATGGTGCACACAAAGGAGAAGAACTTTGAGTGTGATAAGTGCGATTATGTGTGTAACCGGGGAAGTTACATGAAGATGCACCAATTGACGCACTCCGGGAAGAAACTGTACAAATGCGAAACATGTGCTTACACTTGTGCTTTCTATTCCAATTTAAAAATGCACAGAATGACGCACTCCCGTGAGAAGCCGTTTCACTGTGATCAATGCTCATTTAAATGTGCACGAGTGAGCGGTATTAAAAAACATAAACAACGCTGTCACTCTGTTAAAACCGTGGATATTTCTGAATCAAAATAGATAATATTAAGTATATTCGATGTTCTTCTTGCAAAGTTGCAAGCTTTAACTCAATCCGGAATGTCTGGGACTCACGATTGTACTCGGTCAGAAACGAGAGGCAATTATTCCATGACTCGCAATGCATTCTGCATTGTGTAAAAGTGACGATGGACCTGGCTTGGACACGTGATGAGTCCTGAATCCTGCTTGTCTCTTCTACCAGCCAGATAGTTTATGTTGCCCTGGAAGGCCGCTGATGACCATCCATAGGATGTATTTGACGGAAGCGAAGAGACTCGCAGGGGACAAAGAAGCTTGGAGGAACCGCGTGATGACCATAATATGCTCCGAATAGGGAGAAAATATAGTCACATTTTTTATATTTTATCGTGTCCGCTCCTAATGTACGACATATGGACTCCTAATAGAACTATCTCAACAAAAGTTTTTTTGTACAAATACGGCTCATTCGCTCAACATCTCTTTTTCGAACAGTGTAGAAGACATCACAAAAATCCATGCCTATGAACAGAAATCTATGAATCGGCTTAAAATCAAACTGTCCGTTCCGGAACTTGAACCCGAGACATCCGTGATAGAAGCCAACGACTTTGACCACTGCACCACGTGCCCGTCACTTCGTAAGCAAGTGCACCATATTCTAATTTTACACGGAGTATCCGTATAAATATAATCTGTGCAAAAGGCGCATAAGTTTGTGGTCTTCTAACGGAATTTTTGTACGAGAACTGCTTGTTATTCAGTTGCTCAACCTCTCTTTTTTTTAAGAGAGTAGGGATAGAATGATAGGGCTATAACATTACTAGTAGTTAGCTAATCGCTCTCGCAACGCACCGTGGGGAGGGAGGGCTCCCGCGAATGGGGAGGGAGGACTCAGACTACGAACATAAATCGATTGAAAGATCAATCTATGAAAACCGTCCGCACCGGGAATTAACCGCAGCCAGCGACGCTACCAACTGTGCCACGGACGTCGACAATATTTGTATATTGAGCAGGCTGCTTAGCCTTAAGAAGTTCGAGAGAAAATTGGAAATTAAAATTAATCTGACCGCCGTCCGTTCGATTTCCAAAATCCCTAATGAATGCGTTTATACACTCGACATGTACTGAAGGTTATCTCTCTTTTAATCTATTCAGACCGTTCGTTCAACGCTTGCATTCAGTGCAGCTTTACGGTAATGAAACATGGCACCTGGTGAAGGGGTTTGACTTCTTGCGACACTTAGAGAACAGGACACGTACCAAACAGGGCCCGCTTACGACAGTGGTCATGGAGTGTCATCGGAACTGGCTGGTTCACGTGTTGGAGATGCTTCTTCTACCGATCTGTAGTATTCTGGTTTCCTGGGCGACCGTCGGGCACTATCAACAGGTTGTCATGGCAGGAAGCAAATGCTTTGTTTGCCCGGTGATAGGGAGTCATTGAATTGAATACGGTTAAAGAAGAATAAGGTCAAAAGCGTAATGATCAAGAACATGAAGCTTGACATTCATAAGAATGGGGGAAGGATCATTTTGTTCTCGTATAAGTCGAAATAAATATATGGTCAAGTATAATTTCTCTGAGAGCTTTGATAGTGTTTTCGAATTTTATTTTGATATTCCATCAAGCACCCTCAGTCTATTTATAAGTTTTTATGTATATATTATTAACTAAATAAATAAAATATTCAAAGAACAAATTTTGCACATCGAAAATTATTAATACCGTTGGACCTTATCATTTAATTGCTGTAGGATTTGTTCCTTAGATATGTGTTTAAAGTATACAAATTGTTCTGAAATTGGTTATTCTGACAGGATCACATTTAGTATTAAGTAACTATTTATAATTTAAGACATCGACCAATAGATTCATGTCATGTTCACCTAACAGAAGCCACTAAATGTTGAATGATTGTATATATTCATCCTTTCGTCGAATTGCATCCCGTCAAAACCCACAATGCTATTATAATTGTAAAATCACTGGTCATTTTAATATTAGTTGAAAGCGGCAATTCGCCACTCTGTTAATGCGTTTGTTTACACAACAAAGATTAAGGCGATTCTCGAAATTTTAACTGAGGCATCAGCGTGGATCCTAGACTTATAATATTATTTTATGTCGTAAATAATATTTTTCGTATTTGTATCTTCTATATAAACGTTATAGTCACTTTTAAGGTGTTAACTGTCAATTCTTGGTGGAAAGACATTATATTTTAAAAAATAAAACACAATTCGTTTGTACTACTTCCAAATATTGTTAATGATCAGGACCGGTTTTGCTCATCACGAGCGTTATCAACTGATAAAAATACAAACATAACAGGCTTATTTATATAAAATTGAATTAAAAAATGAAGGTATATAAAACTGATGGTTCATGAACTGAGCTTGTTATATCCGATTCATTAATTTGTATTATACCTGTAAGGTTTATTTTTAACTTTTAAGAATTGATTCTGTCTCTGTAATTTTTGTTCTTCAGATATTAAAATTTATTGGATACTCTTAGCTGCTCTGCTTTCTCCACTTAAGATGGCTGTTTATTATTCATATTAATTACATACTTAATATTTGATTATTTTTTAAATGGTTCATTAATTTTTACTTATAATTTCCCTGAGTAATTATTTTATATTATTAGTATTGTCATTAATAATTTTGTTCAGCTAAATGGACTTTTAATGTAGCTATATTTGTGATTGTAGATTAGTATTTAATGATTTGCAAGAGGTCCATAACATTTTAATTGTAGACTCTTTCATTTGATTTATGTATAATTTGTTTATTAATCAATATTTTCTTGTCTCAGTTCATGAACCATCAGTTTTATATATCTTCATTTTTTCACTCAATTTTATATAAATAAGCCTGTTATGTTTGTATTTTTATCAGTTGATAATGCTCGTGATGAGCGAAACCGGTCCTGATCATTATAAATATGTGGAAGTAGTACAAACAAATTGTGTTTTATTTTTTAAAATAAAACGTTCTACTGTTTGTCAATTCGAGTCCATTCGTGGGCTCGAATGCCTTAAGATGCTGAAAGTGTATAAAATATTAATAATTCAAATTTAATTCATATTTTGTATAATACATATCAAAGACATTTATAAGAATTAAACTGTCCATTTTATTCTTCTTGATATTTTTATCCCGGAGAATATTTAAAATTACTCTCGAAGTTCTCTCTGCTTCGGCGTCGTGCATTCATCTGCTTCTTTCTTCGACTAGCCTGGGTCCAGACGCCGTAAAACAGAAAACTAGGAAAGGGTTGGAAGGGAAGATGGCGTTTTGAGGTAAAACACCCTCCGTGCCCTTACGAAATCTGTGTGTGTGTTCGGTGTTATCGGGTTACTAAATCACATCGATCAACTTATAAAAATCACTCTGCAAAACCAGCTCCAACTTCATTGGGACCAGAATAACCTTTTCAAGAAAAAGGATATCTAAAAATAAATAAACCAACTCTTTATTACACTTTTAAAATGTACTGATATATAAAATAACAATATTGTACATTCATAAAATACCAAGGAATAAAGGAAAGTAGACTTATCCAAGTAGAGTATTAAAATCGACTCGTTCTCCAAAGGAGGCCGCGAAAATTCTGAAATATATTCTTTCATATTTTTTTCTCTCATGTTACATACTGATAACGAATATCGTTGTTACTCGTCGTAAATGAGCTTTACGCTAGCGATCAAGTGGACTTGGGTTCATGTCTCGGCAAGGTCAATATACAATTTTTGACTACCCACAAATAATTGACACTTCGGAATGGGTCTTTACAATGTATTGTCTCCTTGAAATCTACTAAAAAAAAAAAAAGTTCAATAAACCTGGTTCCCTTGCTGTATGTTATGCCAGATTTATTTAATAATTATATTTTAATATGAGAATTTTAACGACTTCAGATACATTAGCACTCTGTCGACCTTTTAAGATATCATCTTTTTTTCCTTGTCCGCTCCCAGCGTGGAGCATATGGTCTTCTAATGGAGGCATCTCTACAGACGTTTTCTATGAGAACCACTCGTTACTCAGTTGCTCGAACACTTTTTTTTCGAAGAGAGTAGGGGTAGAAGGATAGAACTCGCTCTCGCTACGCACCATTTCTGAGGATCAGATGGTTGGGAGGGAGTTTTAGAAATCACTTACAACTTTCATTATCTTACAGATAATAAATATTAATGCAAGAATAATTTGTATTTCATAGTTTTGATCATTCAAACGTTTTCACAGTCTCTTCGCTAGTATGGTGTAATTGAACATGCTTCCGAACGTTCGAGGATTGCGCCGATTTATAATCACATTGACCGCATTTGAAGGGCTTCTCTCCCGTGTGCGACATTTTATGTATCTTCAACGCAAAGGGCCGCACGGATGAATAGTCGCATTGGTCACACTTAAAAGGCTTCTCTCCGACGTGCGACATGCGATGCCTCTTCAAGTCGGACGAACGAGCAGTTCTCAAATCGCACTGATCACAAGCGAACGGTTTTTCACCAGTATGTGACCGTTTATGTTTCTGTAAATCGGACGTCTTCGCCGATTTATACTCGCATTGATCGCATTTGAAAGGCTTCTCTCCGGTGTGCGACATAATATGCGTTTTTAAACAACCGATACGTGAAGATTTATAATCACAACGGTCACATTCAAACGGTTTATCCCCGGAATGTAACATTAGATGTCTTTTTAGATTATATATAACAGCAGTTTTAAAATCGCAATAATCACACGCAAACGGCTTGTCACCAGCATGTGATTTTAAATGCATTTTTAATTGAAAGAAGCGTTCACATTTAAAATCGCATTGTTCGCATTTAAATACCTTCTCGCGGGTATGTAACGACATATGTCGTTTACAGTCAGTAGAACGTGCAGAAGAAAAATCGCATTTATCGCATTTGTACGGTTTTTCACCGGTGTGTGATCTTTGATGCTTTTTTAAATCGGAGGTTTTCGCTGATTTAAAATCGCACTTATCACATTTGAAAGGTTTTTCACCGGTATGTGACATTTTGTGTATTTTTAAACAAGAAATACGCACAGATTTATAATCGCATACATCACATTTGAAAGGTTTTTCACCTGAGTGTATTTTTATGTGCCTTCGTAAGCGAAAAAACTCAGCACATTTAAAGTCACACTGATCACAGATGAAAACTTTTTCTATATCGTGTAACTTTCTATCTTTGTATAATTTTTGTTTGGTTTTTGATTTACCAGAATATTTAACAATTTTTTCTGTGTGAAATTTGTGAATTTTTTTGTGTTTTTTTAGCTTCACAAGCGATGGGAATGTAAAGTAACAGTTGCAGCACACGAAATTACGAAGGTGAAACACGTGTTTCGTCAATTGTATAGCTGCGACAGGGCCGTCGTTTAATATTGTCGTTTTCATATCTTCGATTTTTATTTCATAAGTGGGAAATGGCAGTTCGATTTTAAGTGAATTTTCAATTGGAAGATCACTCGATGGAGACATGATTGGAATCAGAAACTGCAATATAAAATTAATGCATAAATTAGAAAAGGAAAGTGATATTAAGAAGATATGCCTTTTAATTAATTAAAAATAAACAAAAAAAGCCAATTATAATTTGTCGGCTCCGTGGCGCAGTAGGTAACGTCTTGGCTATGGCTACGGATGTCTCGGGTTCAATTCCCTGTGTGGACAGTTTTATAAATTAATCTTTCAATCGATTTATGGATTTTTGTTCGCAGTCTGATTGTTTGTGATGTTTAAAACTCCCTCACACCCAGCCGACCATAAGTCTTGTCCTAACTCTATCCTTCTATCCCTACTCTCTTCGAAAAAAGAAATTATGAGTAACAAGCAGTTCTCATAGAAAAATTCTGTAGAGATACCTTAATATTGTAATTTAGAGTACCTCAAAATTTATTTTATAAAGAGAGGAAAGGAAAATAGTTGGCAACTAGTAAGGTAGTCAATGTAATTGGCTTCGGTGACGGATCTCACCGGTTCGAATCAAAGTACAAGAATTTCATAAGCTGATTTTTTAAGTCGATTTATGGATTTCTGTTTGTAGGTTTTGTTAAATTTGCAAACTTTAACCGTACATGAGAATGCCTGAAGATGCCGAAAGGCAGCACTCGAGTTGCTTGTTTTAAGAGTGACTTAAGTATACAAAATTTGAACGACTTAAATTCAATAAAGAAGATTATATTAGAGCACGCTTGGGCAAACTAAACTACATGCAATCCAATATGTATTTTTGCGTGACTCACCGTGGGTTCAATATTTTTTTTGTTATTATATGAGCAGCTGAACCTTCCTAATTCTCCGCTATTATATCCGATACGTTGAAACACCTAACAGATTTCACTAAATGTGGAATGATTGTATATATTTACCCATTCGTCGAATTACATCCCGTCAAAACCCACAATACTATTATAATTGTAAAATCACTGGTATTTCTAAAAGAAGTTGAAAAGCGGCAATTCGCCACTCTGTTAATGTGTTGTTTACAAAATAAGGAATAGGACGATTTCCGAAATTTTAACTCAGGTATCGGTGTGGCTCTCAGACGTATAATGTATTGCCTCGTAAATGATATTTGTCGCATTTGTATCTTCTATATAAGCGTTAGACACTGTTTACTGTCTCTCAGTTCGAGTCCATTCGTGTGCTCGAATGCCTGAAGATGCCGAAAGGCGAAACCCGGGTCGTTAGTGACAAAATACATGGAAGTGTACAAAATCTCAATAATCCAAATTTATTATAGAATCACTTAAATTCCATTTTTTACTTGTGGCCCGACGTCCAATTCGAACTTTTGATGTGGCCCTACAGCCAAAAGCGTACGTAAATATTCAAATAAACAAAAATTAATTATGGTAAATACGTTTTACAAACATGCTTCTTTGCCAAAAATTTACTAAAAGCTGATAATATCAATGTAGTTCTATAGGAAATTTAATTAAGAATAGGAAAATGTTAAATTATCGTAGATGGGAATCAGGGAGACGCGATTTACGCGAAATATCACTATGAAAAAGTCGTCACATTATGTCAAATGATCGTTTTTAGAACAAAAACTAGAAAAAGTATTGAGTAGGACGGTGGTTTTAGGAAAAAAAAACTTTTTCGTTCGAATAAATTATCGGTTTCCTTGATTCCCATATTTAATATTTTCACACGGTTTGTCTTCCATCTAAGTAAGAGGAATGCAGCTATTGTGCTTATTCTTTTCATATCAGTGAATGGTGATGCGACTTCCTGATGTAATCTTGTTGCTGGTGACACCGAGCGGTAATTCATTATTCTCGAGCTTTAATTTTTTTGGTCAGAGCAGTGCTTAGGCCTCCCGCTTGAAGGCATACGTGCGTTACACTGCCCATTTTTTTCTTTTTATTTACCCTCTAGAAGGGGTCAAACTACCGATGTCCCAGACGGTCTCGAAGTTCTCTCTCTGCTAATTGTCATCTGCTTTTTTTCTGTCTATCCGTGTCCTGACGCCGTCAACCAGACAGGAGGGAAGAAAAAGGGAGAGAATCAGGGGGGTTTGAGAAATAAACTAAAGCTCGAGATTAATTAATCACCGCCCGGTGTCACCACCATCAAGATTACATCAGGAAGCCACATCACCATTCACTGAGATGAAAAGGATGAGCACAATAGCTACATTCCTCTTACTAGATGGAAGACAAATCATCATTGTCATTATCAAGTAAACAATTTCCATACCAATATTATATTTCCTACAGAATTGCATCGTTTATAGCAGTATTAAGTAATTTTTCAGGGATAAAACGAGAAACATGTTGTAAATCATATAAATCCTAAATAAATACTACAATGGGTGGCAAATAAAAATGTTTTCAATTACTTCTTTTGCACTGTCAAGAACACCGCTTTCAAATTCTTCCTTCTTCACTACTGGTTCATATTGATCATGAGTTGAATAACCCTCATTCTTGACATCATTCATATGAATTTGATGATTTTCGTCATAATACGTATTCTCTGATGTATAAGATGACAATAATTCATCGTCCGGCTCTATTTTGATTTCCATTTCAAGATATTACTGAAATATTACGGTAAAATCTTTAGACACCCACACAGAAAACATAAATGAAACCATAGACAACAAGAGAACTGGTCGATTTTTGCTAAAGAATGTTGCATGCTAATAAAGTTAAACGATGGTGTCACCACCATCAAGATTACAGCAGAAAGCCATGTCACCATTCACTGAGATGAAAAAGATAAGCACAATTGCTGCATAACTCTTACTTAGATGGATCAAGCGTTATATTCTTTGAGGAATCGTAGATATGAATTGTTCTTCCTTCCAAAGTGTTGAACCAATCTACCAACAGAACCTTCTTTCGAACTTGGACGTACTTCGCGTGGGAATGAATGATTTCATACGAACACTATTTCTTTATGCAATGAAAGAGATTTTGTCTGAATTTACTAGATTGACTTCTTTGCCAACTATTTTTTTCTATGTTTTCAACCATTTTTTCAGTGAAATAGTTATAATTACATACATACGATTTGAAACTTTTATGATTACAAATTACAAAAACAATGTTTTACAATAATTGACGAGAAATTCTAAATGATTAAAAGGTTCAGTGTGATCAACTAATAATTTTGAATAAATTCGTAAACAAATATCTTGTCTACCTGAGTGTTAAAATAAATTACGAGCATTTTAACAAAATACTTTTTATTAGGCGGCATTACACTTGGTAGGCGAAATAACCCCAGTTGACCGTATTCAAAACTGTTATTTTCAGTTAGTGGTTCTTTCAGGACAAGGTAGATGTTACATAAAATAAATACATATGTTCCTTTACTTCAAATAACAATAACTATGTTCTTATTGAGAAGTTGCATATACTGCACTTGGTAAAGAAGAAATAAATTTTAATAATTGAGCGCTTTTGGATTTTCCTTACGTATTCGATTCGAATAGTTGGTATTTTATTTTGACATCTGAACAAGACGGTTGGAAAATTTGTGTAGAAAAACTTCATTGTTAAAATATAAAAGTTGTTTATTTCACATAAATAACATATGCTATATCTAATTAAAAAACGTATATAATATTATATCGTCGTTGTTCTGGAAGAAGACGCTAACTGAAAAATGCTAGTTTAAAGTAATTGGGCTTTGATGTTTGAAATGCTATAACTTTTTCATTTTGTTTATACAAAAGTGTTTTTAGGTAAAAGTATAATTGATAAAAAAAGTAAGTTCTTCCATACTATAAAGTTTGAAGCATGGAATATTTTGGTATAACTAACTCAATGTCATTGTCGATTTAGTGTTTTTTCCAGAACAATGACGATACACAAAATAAACTTATGAATTCGATATAATCATTAACTATCAATAAAATCCAACATCTCTATTATAAAACGAAAAATATATTTTTAAATCTGTGTCTGTCTGCCACAAGAACTCCTCCCACACTGTTTACGGTAGCAAAGAGAAATTTGCACATGTCATTCTGGTTTTTATTTATAGGTCAACTGTGCAATTTTCAACTTTTAACATTATTAATAATTGGTGGACTATATTTTGTGGGTTACATAAGGTACGGTGCAAGATGGTATTTTCAATCTTTAAAATTATTATTAATTAATAAAATACGTTTGTTGGATATTACACTATACACGGTTGACGGAGATATTTTAAATTTGTAACATTATTACAAATAAATGGACAATATTTTACGGGTGTAACATGAGGTACATATTGTCGGCTTCGTGGCGCAGTTGTTAACGCCGTTCGCTACGGTTACGGATGTCTCAAGTTCAAGTCCCGGTGCAGGTTTCTGTTCGTAGGCATGAATGTCGCGGTGTCTAAAATTCCCTCCCATCCATTCGATCCTAAAAACGAGGCATATCGAGAGCGATTAGTTAACCACTAGTCCTGTTCTAGCCCTACTCTCTTCGTAAAATAAAGGTTGAGCAACTGAGTAACATGCAGTTCTCGTAGAAAAGAGAGACCAAATAATCCACACTTACAGCAGACGTGGTTTAAAAAAGATATATGGTACAGTCCACGGTGATATTTTCAACTTTAAACATTAACTAGCATGAAAAAAACACCAACGTCTAAATTGACCGAATGATACCGCCCTGTTTCCCGTGTGAAGTCAACTAGGAAACACCAGTATAATAAAAGATCTCAACATATTCAAGTGTGGGAATACACGACGTGCGTATCGTAAAATGTGATATTCCAGAAAATGACAGTCGCCAAACGTGAGAAATGTTAGTCAGCAAAATATAATTGTGTGATTTGTTATCGAAGAACTTATGTGACGGTGAGAATCGAGGCGTTACAGCAAGACAAAATAAAAAGAAAGATTTATCAATCTGAAGCCAACCTCCGATCGGGAAGCACCTATTCATCCGTCATCAGCATCGAAAGAAATATACAAACCAAAAATCAATATAGATTCCTTAAGTTATTTTAAGCAACGTAACCAATAAAGTGGAGCGACCGAACAGCAACCAGTTCTCGCGAAACCAATTCTAATAAACGCTGCATAACATGTCAGTAAGCTCCACTTTAAGAGCGAATATGATTATTTTGATTTCTAATTATGTTTCTTGGCGCGTTTATGTTCTTTCAAATTTGAAAGTGACAAAGTTCTATAATACGTTCAAAGTTCTATACTTTAATGAATTAGAATGCGCAGATTTGAAATCTGATTGATCACACTTGAAAGGCTTAAGTCCGGTATTTTTAACGACGTTTTCACAGAACTAACCATATTTTTCTTTATCTTAATATCAATATACTGTTTGATTATTTATTACACAAATTAATGTTTTTTGTGTTAAAATTATTATTTATTTACACGTTTAGGTGTATAATTTTGAATATATTTATAGTGATCGATTGCGCAGGAATCAAAAACTGCTGCATGGCCGCACACGGCCGCAGATTATAGGAGACATTGCTTGGTACCATGTGTGTAATTTTGTAGGGGAGGGAAGGTTTTGAAAGAAAAATCATTTAAATACACCTTTTTATTTATTATTATTATAATTTAAGACATCGACTGAGGGTTCTTGATGGAACTTCAATATCAAATTTGAGTTATTGAGATTTTGTACACTTCCATGTAATTTGTCACTAACGACCCGGGTTTCGCCTTTCGGCATCTTCAGGCATTCGAGCGCACGAATGAACTCGAACTGACAGACTGGTGCGTTTAGTGACAAAATACATGAAAGTGTACAAAATCTCAATAACTCAAATTTATTATTCATATATGAGATATTTTTTACACTATTAATTAATATAATTTAATTCAGGTCGAGTCCATTCGTGCGCTCGAATGCCTGAAGATGCCGAAAGGTGAAACCCGGGTCGTTAGTGACAAAATACATGGAGGTGTACAAAATCTCAATAATTTAAACAATTTACTATTAATTAACATTATGAAAACTCATCCTCTCCTAATGGAGATATATCAACAGAAGTTTTTCTGTTTGTTACTCTGTTGCTCAACCACTCTTTTTCAAAGAGAATAGGAATAGAGTAAAAGGGCTAAGTCAGGAACAGTGGTAGATTAATCGCTTTTGCTGCGTGACATTTTTTAAGATCGGATGCGTGGGAGAGAATTTTTAAACATCACAAAAATCCACGCCTTCGAACAGAAATCCATTAATCATTAATTTATGAACAACCTTCTTTAGGCATCTTAAGCTCTCATGTCTTTGGCTACCAAACTCATGCGTTGCTCCCTCGTCCATTAAAAGGAAGTTCCTCTGAGGGTTTTCAATTCAATTCGTTCTTGTATGAGCTCCTGTCACTTGGAAGCGCTTTAACTGCATTCAACTGGATTGCTTCGGATGTTGAGATATTCTGCGTGGACGTGAGTGAGTTCAGACGACTTCTTCTAATGTATTAAAGTATATTTTGTCTGAACTTACAAGGTTGACTCCCTTCCCGATTTATAATTTTCACTATTATTTTTTATTACGTTGCCAAAACCGTAAACTTATGATTTGTTATTTGTGTCATGTATATAGATTAAATAAATCTTTCAACGAAAACAGTTACAAAATTCAATTCAGGCATTAAAGTGCACGGTCAACCTTAAACGAGGGGTATACAAAACTGTTGATTGTGAAGTATATATCAACAGAAATTGCTTTATGAAAACTGCTTGTCACAATCGCTCAACCACCCTTCTTCAGCTTGAGTAGGGATAAAAGGATATGCCTAAGACACGACTAATGGTTAGCTAAACACTCGTTACAGCCTGATTTGAGAATAGAATGAGTGAGGGGGATTTTTAGACAGCATAGACATCCATGAACACAAATTCAATTAATGAATTTTTTCGTTCTGGGTTTCTGGAATCCAACGGCGTTGAGCATTCGGCTACATGCCCTCTATGTTTGCTTTACAATTAAGTTATTAATTAAACGCAATTGTGTGATAATTTATGCTTTTTTAAAGCATACGACTGGGTAGATTTAAAGTCGCATTGATTACATTTAAAGGGCGTTTCACCAGTATGTTTTCTTTTATGTGTTTTTAAGTGAGAAGTCTGTGTTGCCTTAAAGTCACATTGATCACATTTATATGGTTTCTCTCCCGTATGCGACATTTTGTGTATTTTTAAATGAAAGGAACCGGTACACTTGAAATCACATTGGTCGCACTTGAAGGGCTTGTCGCCGGCGTGTGACATTTTGTGCAACTTCAGCGAAGAGGAATGCGCCGATTTAAAATCGCACTGATCACAAGCGAACGGTTTTTCACCAGTGTGTGTCATTTGGTGCGTTTTAAATTGACACGAACGGGCTGATTCAAAATCGCAATGACCGCATTTGAAAGGTTTGCCACCGGTGTGTGACATTTTATGTATCTTTAAATAAGAACTATGCGCTGACTTAAAATCACACTGGTCACACGCGAACGGTTTTTCACCAGTATGTGACCGTTTGTGTGTCTTTAAGTGACAAAAGCGAGACGATTTAAAATCGCATTGGTCACATTTAAAAGGTTTTTCTCCAGTGTGTGATCTTTTGTGTGACTTTAACGCAGATGAATGAGCAGATTTGAATTCACATTGGTCACAATTGAAAGGTTTTTCTCCAGTATGTGACATTTTATGTTTTTTCAAGTACCACAAATATTTAGATTTAAAATCACATTCGTCGCAAACAAATCGCTTTTTACTTGAATCCAATTCATTATTTAATTCCTTGCATCTTCCGGAACTGCTCTTATGTTTATTTTTACTTTGAACAATAATTGATTGTTTATGAGAAGTTTGATGTATTTTAAGCGTACGCGTTGAAGAGAATATATCAAAACAAATACCACAGACGAAATTTCTTTCATTAAACATTCTTTTTTCCAAGAATATAACAGCGACCAGTTCCTGATTTAATATATTCTCTTTAATATCGTTTTCATAGAAGTTTGATGATAATTTGGTGTCAGAAGACGACAAATAAGGGCGATCGATCGTAGTTGAAGACTCGGTTTTAATAGTAAGGAACTGAAAATAAACAATATCGAATTAATCTTAAGGAGGAAATAATTAGGGTATCAACAAACAAACGGCCTAATAACACAGTAAAAATAAAAGCAAGTACAAAATGATCGACGAGTTATTTGTTTTCCCACTTTTATACTACTCTGTTAATAAAGAAAAGCTCCAGGTTATTGAATCACCGCCCAGTGTCACCACCATCAAAATTACATCAGGAAGCCACATCACCATTCACTGAGATGAAAAGGATAAGCACAATAGCTGCATTCTCTTACTTACTAACATAAAGAGAGAGATAATTTATAGGTATTTTATTACTTTACCTTATCCGGTGTCCATTCAGCATATGAAGACTCTCCGAATTCAATTTTTAGAGGGCCCGCATCGTCAGTAGTTTCAGCTTTACAAGTTTTCCATTGCATATGTTCCTCTTCTTCCTTTTTATATTTTTCAATGCTAATGAATTGTCCTACAGAAATAAAAAGCTATATTATTAAAATTAAACTCATAATTTAGATTATCTGTGGTTTTAGGGTTGTTTAAGAAATTGTTTTTCAGTCGATTTATGGATTTCTTTTGCTACATCTTTCTATCCAAACTCTCTTCGATAAAGAGAGGACACCCGTAGATAAGTATCGCGGTTAGCTTTAACCGCAGGAATAGCAGACACACTAAAGACATTAAGTGCGTACGAATGCACAACACCGATATACCGTGGGTCAAATCGGTTAAATAACTAAGTCTCACGCTCGACTCCCGACTCAATTTCAGCAGACACATAGATGTCAAAAAACGCCAAGCATCGCAAGTCACGGAAAGATTGATTCCTACGATAGGCAGGCGGAGCAACCTTGCCATAAAAAGCAAATTGCTCCTGTAGCAAGATACCTTAACATCGATCCTATATAATTACACAGAGAGTGTTACTTCTCAAATCCCGCAAATTCTCAACCTTCCTGTCGGGTTGACGGCGTCAGGACCCGGACCGGGAGAAGAAAGAAGCAGATGACCGCACGACACCTAAGCAGAGAGAATTTCGAGACCGTCTCGGACATCGGTAGTTTGACGTCCTTTCGATGGTGAATAAAAAACAAAAAAATGGGCGGTGTAACGCACGTATGCCTTCGGGCGGGAGTGCCGAGCACTGCTCGAAACCAAAAACAAATAAAGCTCGAGATTATTAAATCACCACCATCAAGATTACATCAGGAAGCCGCATCACCATTCATTAAGATGAAAAGGATAAGCACAATAGCAGCATTCCTCTTATTAGATGAAAGACAAATCATAATCATCAGAAGTTAACCAACTGTGTAACAAGCAAATTTCGTAGAAAAACTACTATTGAAATACCTACATTAGGATATTTAAATAATTAAATATATTAATTCGTAAAATGAGTAAATCGTCGTTGTTCGAAAAAATGAGATATTGAATTAGTTATATCAAAATGTTTCTTATTTCCAACTCTATCGCATGAAAAAACTAACATATTTTTTATAAATTATACTTTTATAATTTAAGACGTCGACTGAGGGTGCTTGATGGAATTTCAATATCATATTTGGATTATTGAGATTTTGTACACTTCCATGTATTTCGTCACTAACGACCCGGGTTTCGCCATTCGGCATCTTCAGGCATTCGAGCACACGAATGGACTCGAACTGACAGACAGTAAATAGTGCCTAACGTTTATATAGAAGATACAAATACGACAAATATTATTTACGAGGTAAAATATTATACGTCTGAGAGCCAAACTGATACCTGAGTTAACATTTCGAGGATCGCCTTAATCCTTATTTTGTAAACAACACATTAACAGGGTGGCGAATTGCCGCTTTCCAACTACTTTTAGAATTACCAGTGATTTTACAATTATAATAGCATTGTGGGTTTCGACGGGATGCAATTCGACGAAAGAGTAAATATATACATTCATTCCACATTTAGTGACATCTGTTAGGTTTACAAAATAAGGATTAAGGCGATTCTCGAAATGTTAACTCAGGTATCAGTGTGGCTCTCAGACGTATAATATTTTACCTCGTAAATAATATTTGTCGTATTTGTATCTTTTATATAAACGTTAGACACTGTTTACTGTCTGTCAGTTCGAGTCCATTCGTGTGCTCGAATGCCTGAATATGCCGAAAGGCGAAACCCGGGTCGTTAGTGACAAAATACATGGAAGTGTACAAAATCTCAATAATCCAAATTATACTTTTACCTAAAAACAGTTTTGTACAAACGAACAAAATGAAAAAGTCAAACATTTGACAAACTTCAAAGTCAAATTACTCCAAACGAGTATTTTTCAGTTAGAGTTTTCTTCCAGAACAATGACGAAATTGTTCTGTGTTTATCTAACCTCTGTTAGCTCGTGACCATCGTCTTCGTCGAATTGTTCCTGCTTCACATGTACGTTGGCACAACATTCAGTCGAACGACCATCATTCCGGAGTTCGTTCATATTATAATGATGAACCATACAGTCTGATGACAGTAATTCACCTTCTGGTTCTATTGTGACGTCCATTGTGAACAGTTGACGAAACTAAATTTCACCATAGACTAAATACTAAAATATTAAAAGAAAATTTTGCGTTTCTTAATAGAGATGTTCATATTAATAATACAAAGATATTAATATATTGTAAAGTAGTCACTTGCAAATTAATTTAAAATATTCCTTTAATACGGATAATTAAGTTCCTAAATAAAAGTAAATTTACGACATTAGAGGGAAAAGGATAATTTAAAATCACCTTGAAAATAAATTCGTTGTTCTGAAATAAAACACTTAATCGAAAAAACGAATAATTTTATTAATTATAACATAATGTTCCTTAATTCAAACCCTACCGTACGAATGATCAACAGTATTTTTATAAATTATGCTTTTACTTAAAAACAGTTGTTAAAAAGCTATTGGATTTAAAATATTTGACAGACTTCAAATTTTAATTAATCAAAACTGATATTTTTCAGTTAGTGTCTTCTTTCAGAACAACGATGATATATCAAATGCAGAACTTTAAAATAAACCTAAAGGAAAAATTTTAAAATGGTGATTAATTACTTCGTTTTTCGTATAAATTATCGGTTTTCTTGTATCCAATGATTTGTTTTGCCAGTTTTCTATCCGTTATTAAATTTCTTAAAAAATGGCGTAAATTTTAACAGTATTAATTTATTTTTGAGGTAGAACAGGAGTAACATGTTGTAAAGAACATTATTTAAATTAATATTAATTCATTTCTATTTGAAATTTGGTACCTAAGTGTATTTTTTCGAAAGCATGTATTTTAAACTTTTCATTAATAAGTTTATGGAAAAGAGTGCACATAAAATTATGTAGATTAATGAATATTATCATGACAAGATACCAAACCTTTGGACCATCTAACGTTGGACAGCCCTGACTTGCAACTTGTCGTGTTAGTGTAAGCACTCAATCATTCTTCATCAGCAGAAATTATTTACAGCTCTCTCGAGCTATACATAGTCCTAATTTCCCCCTAACAGATTTCTGCGCGGAAAATTCCAAGGTTGAGGAAACCAGAACAACAAATGCGCGACATAATTTCAACCATTTTGCACATATCAATATGTCATTTGAACACTTTTTATAAAAAAAGTGTCATTTTGTTGCTTTACGTTAAAATTGTTATTATTTATTCATTTTTAAATTATAGTGTATACATGATGCTTTAATTTTGCATAAATAATGTGTGTATTTCTTATTAATAATCGAGTCGTTAGTCTACCAAAATCAATGCGTGGGGCCTCAAAACTGCTGCGTGGCCGCGTAAGCGCGTAATTTAGTCAACATATTAGTTTGTAACATGCATGTAATTTTAAGAGAAGGAAATATTTTAAAAGAATTTTCATTTAAATATAGCTTTTTTATTTATAAAACATATACAATATTTTTTCTACACAGTTTGTTCACAATTTATTTACAATACAAAAGCTCATCTCTCATTTTTGTTTAACTAATATCTACCCCCAATGAGGAGCATATGGTTTCATAATGAAGTATCCTAACAGATTTTTTCCCGTTTGTTACTCGACGTCTCTTTCTCAAAGAGATAATGAATGAGTGAAAGGTTTGAAGATTGAATAAGTGAGAGGCAGTTTTAGACAGCATAGGTATCTATGAACACAAATTGAAATTTTTCGTCCTGGGTTTCCAGAATTCCTTTACTCAGCAAGCGAACCCAACGACGTTGAACACTCGGCTACAATCCCATATTGTAAATGTTTACTTTTAAATTGAGTTATTAATTAAACACAATTGTGTGATAATTTATGCCTTTTTAAACCAGACGATTGGGTAGATTTGAAGTCGCATTGATTACACTGGAAGGGCTTTTCACCAGTATGGAATCTTTTATGTGTTTTTAAATGGGAAATCTGCGTTGTCTTAAAGTCGCATTGGTCACATTTATGCGGTTTTTCCCCCGTATGTGACATTTTATGTATTTTCAAATGAAACGAATTCGTGCACTTGAAGTCGCATTGGTCGCACTTGAACGGCTTATCGCCGGCGTGCGACATTTTGTGCAACTTCAGTGAAGAGCAATGCGCCGATTTAAAATCGCACTGATCGCAAGCGAACGGTTTTTCACCAGTATGTGTCATTGTGTGTGTCTTCAAATGAAATGAACTGGCTGATTCAAAATCGCAGTGGCCGCATTTGAAAGGTTTGTCACCGGTGTGTGACATTTTATGTATCTTTAAATAGGAACTATGCGCCGACTTAAAATCACACTGGTCACAAGCGAACGGTTTTTCACCAGTATGTAAAAGCTTGTGTTTTTTAAGGTGGGTAGATTGTACAGACTTAAATTCACATTGATCACATTCATACCGCCTTTCGTTGGAGTGTTTCATTTTCTTATGTCTATTTATATCAGACGAACGAGCTGATTTAAAATCACATTGGTCACAAGCGAACGGTTTTTCACCAGTATGTGACCGTTTGTGTGTTTTTAAGTGACAAGAACGCGACGATTTAAAGTCGCATCGATCACATTCAAAAGGCTTTTCTCCAGTGTGTGATCTTTTATGTGTTTTTAACACAGATGAATGAGCAGATTTGAATTCACATTGGTCACAATTAAAAGGTTTTTCTCCAGTATGTGACATTTTATGTATTTTTAAGTACCATAAATACGTAGCTTTAAAATCACATTGATCACAATCAAATCGCTTTTTACTTGAATCCAATTCAATATTTAATTCCTTACATCTTCCGGAACTGCTCTTATGTTTATTTTTACTTTGAACAATAATTGATTGTTTATGAGAAGTTTGATGTATTTTAAGCTTACGCGATGAAGAGAATATATCAAAACAAACACCACAGACGAAATTTCTTTCATTAAACATTCTTTTTTCCAATATTATAACAGCGACCATTTCCTTATTTAATATATTCTCTTTGATATTGTTTTCGTACAAATAATGGCGATCGGTCGTAATTGAAGACTCCGTTTTAATAGTATGGAACTGAAAATAGACAATATTAAATTAATTGTATGAAGGAATGAATAGAGTATAGACAAAAAACTGCCTAAAAATATAGTAAAAAAAACAAAGTATTCAATCCTATAATAATTTATCAGGTATTTCGGCTTCACGCCATCGTCAGAAGTATATTTAAACTAAATAACCTTACCAATACATACTTCTTTAAAAGAGATAGAGAATATTGCAACATCACGTTGCTTTATGAAAGCAGGACAACAAATAACTCGTAAAGAACCGAATTCAAAATGTTGTCAATAGAAGGCAGAGTAAGAATTTAATAACAAATAAATTATACGGTCGTCGAACGTTTTCCCAATACATCAATTAATAATAAAATATCTTGAAAAGAAATTGCATAGAACTTTTATTATTTTACTTTATCCGGTGTCCATTCAGCATATGAAGACACCCCGACTTCAAACTTTTCAATTTTTAGAGGGCGCGTATCGTCAGGAGTTTCGGCTTTACAATTTTTCCATTGTATTTGTTCCTCTTCTTCTTCTTTTATATTTTTTAATACTATTGAATTGTCCTGCAGAAATAAAATTTAAATTAATCTTTTCATCCTCTTCTAGTTTAAAATTGGGTAAAAGTTCGTATTAGTGGACATTGTCTCAAAATGGATTTTTTTTTTCACAAAACACTGCGCGATATGATAAATTATAGGTTAGAATAGTCTTTTGCCAAGCTAAATATGCTAAATCAACGACGAAAGGAAGCATTATAAGAGTGGTTTATCGCGTAATATTTGCATATAACAAACTTTATTTTTTCAGCCATGTTGGATAAAAAATCAGAATAGCCAACCTAAAAATGAAACAACACATTAACAGAGTGGCGAATTGCCGCTTTCCAACTACTTTTAGAATTACCAGTGATTTTACAATTATAATAGCATTGTGAGTTTCGACGAAAGGGAATTTCGAATATACAATCATTCCACATTTAGTGACATCTGTTAGGTTTACAAAATAAGGATTAAGGCGATTCTCGAAATGTTAACTCAGGTATCAGTGTGGCTCTCAGACGTATAATATTTTATCTCGTAAATAATGTTTGTCGTATTTGTATATTCTATATAAACGTTAGACACTGTTTACTGTCTGTCAGTTCGAGTCCATTCGTGTGCTCGAACCCCGCGTCGTTAGTGACAAAATACATGGAAGTGTACAAAATTTCAATAATCCAAATTTGATATTGAAATTCCATCAAGCACCCTCAGTCGATCTCTTAAATTATACAATTATGCGATAAATCACTATTCCAACGTTTTTTTTCATCATTATTGAATATTTTCCATATATTTAGCTTGATAAAAGACTGTTCTACCCTAAAACAATTAATTTCATATGCTTTTTAATGAAAAAAATGCATTTTTAGACAAACGTCCACCAATAAGAGCATTTACCAAAGATTATTTTAACCTAGAACATATCATTTAGTGTGATTTCCGAAGAAAAATATCATTTTTAGCTCTTGTCCCGACTATCCGACATTAACCCAACACATGAAATTCTTTATTATAATACTTTTTGCCGCAAACGAATTACATTGTAAATAACCTCTTTCGCTCCGTCATGATCGCCTTTGTCGAATTGTTCCTGCTTCACATGTGCCTCATCTCTGCATTCAGTCGAATGACCCTGAATATTGTTGTCATTCATATTATCGTCGCCATGATGGGCGTTCTCCGATGACAGTAATTCGTCGTCCGGTTCAATTTTGATATCCATTTTGAGCTGCCATCCAAACAGTGAATTTTTAACTCATAGACTATGATAATAATTTTTACCATAGACTCATATAACAATAATAGTTTCTAACCAAAATTAAATGCTTTCAAACTATGTATGTAGGTATTGCAGTTTATTTTATCAATTATAAATCCTTCAGCTTCTTTTAACGATTTTCTCTTAAATAAAGCAAAATAATTTAATTGATAGCTATTTCGGCATCCTGACATCGCTTTAACGGATTTGTGTAGATCTATATTATCATTTATGGACCCATGGTGCAAAGTTCAGCGTTTTTGTCTTCGGTTATTTATCTCACGGTTTCAAATCGGTAATTTTATATTTATTTTTCAATATGGGTTCTGAGTAGGTTTTGTCCTGTCCTAGCCCTATTATTCTTTCCTACTCTCTTCAATAAAAAGAGGTTGAGCTACTGAGTAATGAGATACCTCCATTAGAAGTTCATATGCTCCACATTGGAAGCGGACAAGGTTAAAAAACGATATAAGGATACGGCTACACCCCGTTTTTAGGACTGGATTGGTGGGAGGGAATTCTAGACTCAGAAACATCCATGCCTATAAATATAAACCCCTGATCTATTGAAAAATCATTTTTTTCTTTTTAATGCGATGAACTTGTTTGTATCACACCAGAAATCATGTCTCCTCAATGATACATTAAGTTAACAATAAATATTTATTAAATACAGTGATAATAAGAAATATTAAAATAAAATTTAAAGGAATATGAATAGTACACTATAATTATATTAAAGTCATCAAATAACAATTAATTTAAATACACAAAATGGCTGTGGTGAGGCAACAATTAAAGATTAGAGGTGAGGGTAGGGAAGGTAAACTTTTTCTCCAAAGGAGGCTGAACTGACTTTGAACTGATGAAAGTTCTTTAAAGAAGAAACCAGATCCAGATGTCCAATACGAGCGATTCTTTCTGCACGACAAATACAAAATATCTCTTTCAATGGACATAATTGGGTAATCCCAAAGAATATGTTCAGAATCTTGATTTTTATCACCACACGGACAATATGGGTCTGGTTTAATTTTAAGCTCATATAATTTGGCATTAAGCACACCATGACCAGTGATAAATTGGTTGCATTCTGACGAAAGAGTATTTGAGAAGAATAAATGCGTAATTCTGCCCCGAGGAGACATTGACCACCATCTTTGCCAAGTCATTAGAACGGTTAGTGAGCAGAGTTTTTTCACTTTAACTTTGAGAATCCAACGGCTGAAGAATTGTGCTGCCAATTTGAGTTGGTTTTCCGAGCAATAAAAGATGTATTGCAGCTCTTCTTTAAACTTCTAAATCTAGAGGAATAAGTTCTAACATAACAGGAAGACATTCGGTTGAGCAGGTTTGATAGGCTTTGGACATGGCAAGAAGTGGTAACCTTTGCCCCCGAATAAGTATTTGATATACTTCCTGTCGTTGGGCACATCTATATGCCCAGCAACTTGCAGCATGACACGCAATACCAAGGAATATTAATTTGAAGTAGAGTCGCACCGTAGTAAATTTTAAGCCCCAACTTACCCTAGCCATGCATGCTGCTTTTTCAAAGCTTATCTTAAAGCTAGCTGTGGCAGTTTTAACGTGGTCTAAGAAATATAATCTGTCATCCAATATTACCCCAAGATTTTTTCTGGTTCGCTAGACAGCAACTGTTATTGTGTTAAGCCTTATTATTGGCTTTCGAGACAGTTTTCCTTTAAACATTATGCTGCATGTTTTATGAGGTGCAAAGTTTAATTTGTTGCAGTCTCTTTTTGCCTTAAACAGTCAGCTGATAGCTGTAGTAGTGTTTCTATTGTTTCCTTGAATAAGAATTATTGCATCGTCAGCCAGTATATGAGTGTTTTGAGTGAGTGGAAAGTCCAAGATATCATGGAATAAAATATTCCATAGAAGTGGTCCAAGAATCGAACCTCGAGTGACTCTTAACTTGAAAAATAGCTCAAGATAATTTTAAAGATATGGAATCTGTTGACGCTTCAATTTAGTTAAGATCATTGGCCACTATGCGTTGTCAAATGTTCTTGAAATGGCTAAACCATATTTAAAAGGTGAGCATGCCACCACTTTGAGTAAACAATTAATGTCATCATCTACTGAAATCTTTGACCTGAACCCAAACTGATTTGCAGATATTGGGTTATTAGTAGAAATGTGTGTGTCAAGACGTCTATAAATAAGTTTTTCAAGAATATTACCTAGCATTGAGAGGAGGTTAGAGGCCTGTACCCTTTTCGATCAGTTGGTGGTGTTTATCACATCGTTTAGGAATGTGAGGAGACCCCGGATCGAAGAGAGGCGAGCGGCTGGTTATCTAGAGTCCTGGAAGGGCTATGATCTCAGACAAACACCATTTCAAATCCGGTTCAAAACTTATTTATTTTCCATCAAAGATGCAGTGGTTTACATTACACAAACATATAAATCCTAACAAATAAAATTGATTCTACATTTACATTTACTTAGCAACTGAATTTACTTTAAGTTAATAAATAATACAAATGGCACGACAAACGATTTTCAATTAAGTCCAACGCAAATCAAAACACAAACAACTCGCATCGTTACCTCCGCCGCAACTCGCCCGGCTCGGTGGATCGTAATCGACTGTTTTTTAAATAATTAAAAAAACTCCCTGCATCGTCGGAGCTACCCCTTTCCGTCAAAATGGACTCGTCCAGCGGTCGTAGTCGGCGGCTATTGAACGCTTGGTAACAAGAAAGAGCCGATTCTACGAAATATTGCTGTTGCCGCTGGGTGATTTCAGTTCTGGACATTAATGACACTTATACTTAACATAAACCAGGATGTGTCAAATGATTATCAAAAGGCCGATTTTCCAGCAATCTGGAAAAACACCCAGTTTTAGGCAGCTTTGGTATAAACAGATGAACTCACATCCATGCTCTTTTGCAAAATTCAGCATCAATTTTGTGGATCCCTGGGGATTTAGCAGAATTAGGATTTTCGAAGATACATTCCAGCTCTTGCTTGGTGACTGGTGGAGAATCATCTTCCATATGGTCAAGGAATCCAAAGGCATCTTTCCGGATTCTAGTGTGTTCTATTGAATTGAGTGTTGGATCATCTGTGAGAATTAGTGAGTCCAAAAAGGCTTCGGCAGTTACTCTCACCTGTTTTTGTGATTTCGTCTGAATTTAGCATTCCACTTAGGATTCTGGAAGTATTCTTTTTTGAACAAGTGGGGTGAGTCACATATCCACTATATGCGGCGTTACTTGCTGTGACTTTTCGAGTACAACAATAATCTGACAATTTTAATTGAAAACTTAAGCTGTTAAGTTTGTTAAGCTTAAGTTTTAAAAGAATCCAGTACTAACCGCAAACAGCTTTAATGACAATGATTCTCGGTATCTAATTATTTAGTCGAACCGATTTATGGTCGTTAAAAATAAACCGAAATTAGAAAGCAGGCGCTCGTTAATAGTCTTGTCTACCTCACAACAGTTGAAAGCCATTGGCAAAATGGAGGGGGCCTACTTTTTTGTTTGCCTAGTTTTAATTTTTATTTTTGGCACATAGTCGAGATGTTTCAAGAGGCCTCGGCGGGTGGTTGACCTGGCCGAGGCGTTGGCCGCATCGGTGTCATTTAAATTGTTTTGAAACTGGATTTAATTTAAATTTAAAATCATTTGCTTGTGTCAAATGCGTTCAGATTTAAATGTAAATGTAGACTCAATTTTGTGTACTAAACCACTGCGTTTTCAATAAATGAGAGTTAACCGGACTGAAGTTGTGTTTTGATTGAGACCCTATAGTTCCTGGATGGTGATAACTAAGCATTCACCGCTCTTCGACCGGCCATTTTCAGTTTACTATTTTCTATAGCAGTTCTGCTGGGAATTAAGGAGCCATTGCGCCAAGTTAAAATTGATAATATTTAATTTATTCTTTATTTTGACGACATTTTAATACAGTGCGATTTCTTGTGCTTTGTTAAATGCGAAGAATAAACAGATCTGTAATCGCATTGATCACACTTAAACGGCTTTTCTCCAGTATGCGACATTTTGTGTGACTTTAACGAAGAGGAATAAATAGATTTAAAATCGCATTGGTCACACTTGAAGGGCTTTTCACCAGAATGTAGCATTTTATGTGTCTTTAAATGAGACGTTTTCGAAGTCCTATAATCACATTCTTCGCATTTGTAAAGCTTTTCGCTGGTATGCGTTAATTTCACGTGACTTTTTACATCGAACAAACGCGCGGATTTGTAGTCACAATAGTCACAATTAAATTGCATTCCATGGGTGTGTGATATTTTATGTTTTTTTAAATAGGAAGAACAAGTAGTTTTAAAATTGCATTTATCACATTTGTGTTTTTTTTTATTCGCGTGTGATTTTTTATGTGACTTCAATGAAAACGGATACAACGATTTAAAATCGCATTGGTCACATTCGAAAGGCTTAACGCCGGTATGTGACAGTTTATGTGTCTTCAAATGAGCACGATAAACAGTTTTATAATTACACTGGTCGCATTCGAATGGTTTTACACCACTGTGTGACAATTTATGTGTTTTTAAATGTACCGAATAAACAGTTTTATAATCGCACTGATCGCATTTATGTGTTTTTTCACCTGAATGTGACATTTTATGCCTTTTTAAATGATAAGAACCAATGGTTTTAAAATCGCATTGGTCACACACGAAAGGTCTTTCGTTTGTATGCGTGACCTTGTGTGACTTTAGCGATGAAGAATACGTAGATTTAAAATCGCATTGGTCACATTTGAAAGGCTTTTCACCCGAATGTGACATTTTATGAGTCTTCAAGTGAGACGGTTTTGTAGACCGATAATCACACTGATCACATTTGTAACGCTTTTCGCTAACATGTTTTAGTTTAATATGCCTATTAACGTCACACAATCGGGCAGATTTAAAATCACAATATTCACAGTTGAAAACACTGTCACTTGCATGTGACAGTTTATGTGTTTTTAAATGAGACAAACGCGTGGATTTAAAATCGCATTTTTCACAAGCGAACGGTTTTTCACCAGTATGTGTAATATAATGTAACTTTACCACGGATGCGTGCGCAGTTTTGAAGTCACATTGGTCACAACTAAAAGGTTTCTCTGTTGAATGTAATATTTGATGTTTTTTTATGTAGCATAAATACGGAGCTGTAAAATTACATTGGTCACATTTAAAACGGTCTTTTATGGTTCCAAGAATCTTTTTCTTGCCTCCAATAACACGTTTTGTTGTATTGTGATCAATTTCGTGTAATTTAAGTAAACTTGACGACTCAAATATCCCACAACAAATACCACAAACAAAGTTTCTTTCATGAAAGACTTCTTTTTCCAAGATTATCACGGCAACCAGCAGTTCCTGATTTAAAAACTCACTTTCTTTGATTCGATTATCTTTATACGTAAATAATGAATCGACTTCTAATGTACGTTCATTTTTTAATGAAGACTCGTCTTCGATTTTAAGAAACTGAAACATAAACAAATCATTTAAGTTATGGACAGAGGGTGCTTAGTGTAATTTCAATATAATATTAGAATAGTTCAAATTTGGTGGTCAGTTCAAGTTCATTCGTGTACTCGAATGCCTGAATGGAATGAACAGAATTTGAATGATTCAAATTTGATAAATAAATCATAATATTAAAGAGACGTAAAAAACATCTGACTCTTATATTACATGATAAAATTAGTATGACCAGTTTCAGGCCTGAAGTCGAGTGGTCAACGCTATTAGCTTCAGTACGGACAGTTTCCGCTTAATGGATTTGTGTTTGACGGTATGTTTAGTGCTGGGATTACGCAACTATCAGTCCTGTTCAAGCTCTTACGTTATATTTATACTCTCTTTAAACTGTTTGACAATCAGTCTTCGCAGAAATTCTTCCTTTGGTATCAGTTACATAACAATTCTATATACTCCACATTAAAGTAAAAACTACATTTTACGTTTTATAGAAGTGTTTGGCTAATCGCTTCTTTTTTTTTTAGGATCGGTTGGAATGAATAGAATCTGAAGCACGACAGACATCCATGATATACGGACCGTTTTACGTGGATGAAGTCTTCGAGAATGTGAAGCGGTGCGGCGTAGCTCGAAAATATTAAATGCGGCACGCCGCTTATGGAACACGATCAGATCATTTGATATTGCGCAGCAGTGTGTTTAGCCTTGAAAAACATGTGTTTTGCACTTTTAAACAGAAGATTTTCGTAATATATGGATTAAAATCGCACCGACATCGCCGCACACTGACCTCTTCCACATAAGACACGATGTAACTGTTTCACTGGGACTCGAGTCCGTGATCACCGCAGCCGAAGCCAACGACTTTAATCACTCGGCAAATAATGAAAACTTAAACGTAACTAAGACAGTAATATTATATATGTTACGAAGGGATCTCCATTAAGTAAATACGATCATATCTTTGATCAAACCTATATGACGTAATATTATCATAACTACATTGTCTCTGTCACTGGATTTACATTATGACATAATACATTTTTGTATTGGAAAATTACCTTATCCGGTTTCTGTTGAGAATACGAACATTCCCCGACTTCAAACTCTTCAACTTTTATATAAATTGCATCATCAGCAACTTTGCTTTCACAGTTGTTTCTTTGGTTACCTTTATCCTCTTCTTGTTTAAAATGCTTTAATTCCATTGAAACTACCTATAAATAAAAAAGTATTTTACTTGATAACGCCGAGTCTATAATGTCTTGGTTAACATCGTTGGCTTTTGTTAACACGCTCACGAGTTCCAATTCCAATACGGACAGGTCTTAAAAACAAGTTTAACGAGATTAATTAGCTAACCAATACTCCTGACCTATCTTTATCCTTACTGTTATAAAAATATAGGTTAGAATGTGGGCAGAATATTAATATTGTTACTGGTTGTGTTACTAAATGTGACACGTGTCACCTTTTTGAGAAACATCTTTAAATTAAATCGCAAGATTATTTATTTCTGAGGTGGACAGAATCGAAAATACTAGTGAGTACCCGGCATGCGTTGCAATGCCACTTAAAGAAAGAATTTGTGTTTTAATTCTGTTTATTGAAGTGCTTTTGGATACACAATATTTTTTGTTTTTCTATCTGGTGCGTACACGAGATGTCACTATTTGTACGAATTTGATTCTTCGTTTTGGTTGTTTAATTTATCTGGATTGCGGGATTGATTTTTATATATAATAAGACCTACTGTAAGTTAAAAATTGGCCGCGAGTGCAAGCAATAACTTGACAAAGTTTTATCGGAATCGAATGAACGGTATGGCAATGCATAAGATACGAACAAACCTACATTGATTTTTGCATATTAGATGTGACGTCACTTTGACGAACCAAATTTGTACTGTCACCAAAACATGCGCAATGACGACACAAATACAAAAATGGAGACTGCTATTTTTTATCCCACGCACCTATACTTCTGACATTATGTGGTGGGGAGGGAATTTTTCTTCCTACTGGACGTAGGGAGGGGATATTAAGTTTGTAGTTAGTTCAATTACCGTTTGTGTCTAACCCGGATTAGTTAAGCTGAAGATTCTTCTCAAAATCACGAAACACGTGTCGTATTTAACAACACAGCCAGTATAACAACCAAATTATCAATTATCAAATTAATACAGGTAACTTGAAATGTATGAGGACCTAATTTACTTGTCAATATTTATATCCAATACATGGTAAATATCGCATAGTCGGTACAAGGCCTAAAAATGATATTTTTACCGAAAACTGCACACAATGATGTATTAAGTTTTAGTAGGTTGTGTTAGGCTTGGTCTGGTGTGGTTTGTTCTACCCTAAAACATTCAATTTCGCATACTTTCACGTACTTTCCGAATCGATCGCAAGCTGTCATGCCACTCACCATATTTTCTGCATACGATATGTGGAGTTTTGTTAGGTTGGTACTTAAGAGTCATGAAAGTTTGCGACATACCATCGTTAAACTTATATTCCAACGTTTTCTTTCGTGATTCACGAATATTTTTCATATATTTAGGTTCATAAAAGATTATTCTACCCTAAAACATACCATGTTGTGTGGTCTTCGATATTTACCCAATACATGACATGACATTCTTTATCATAATACTTTTTGCCACAGATGAATTATATTGTAAATAACCTCTTTCGCTCCGTGATGATATTCTATGTCGAATTGTTCCTGCTTCACATGTGCTTTGTCTCTACTGTCAGTCGAGTGTCCCTGAATAAAATTATCATTCATATTATCACCCCCATGATAGGCGTTCTCTGATGGCAGTAATTCATCGTACGGTTCTATTTTGACATCCATTTTGAGCACTCATCCAAAGAGTGAAATCTTAATTCATAGACTATAATAATATTTTTTACCATAGAATAATTTAACAATAAAGAGGTTTCTGACAAAACTTTATTTTATTTACCTAGGTATTGCAGTTTATAATAAATTATAACTTATTATCATATAAAAATTATTTGATAGCTATTTCACCATCCTGTTATTGTCAGAACTATGGTTAAACTAATTTTGGTAGACCTATATTATCATTAATTGGTCCGTGCTGCAGTGGTCAGCGTTGTTGGCTTCGTTTAGGTAGCTCGCTGTATCCAATAACAGTAAGGATAATTTCATATTTTGTTTTTTCAATCTGGGTTCTAGGTAGTTTCTGTCTTGTCCGAGTCATATTCTTTTTTTCTACTCTCTTTGATAAAGAGAGGTTGAGCTATTGAGTAACAAGGTTGGCATACCTCCATTGGATGTTCATATGCTCCACATTGGATGCGGACAAGGTTAAAAAGGGATACAAGAATACGGCTAGGAAAAGATTAGTGATGGTTCGTGTTACGTACTATTTATTTAAATGAATGGGAGAGAGTCTCGACAAAACAGACATCCATGCCGTCGAATACAAGTCCATAAATCAATTCATAAAACTGTCTGGGACTACAGGACTGGCGAAAACAATTCAAGGTAAAAAAGTGAATAATTCTTCAGACGGTCACGATTTAGGAGCAGGGATCGGGACACGCTATCAAAGGGTCGAATAAAAAAACGTCAAGCATATGGTACAATATTTTTTATTGTGCATTGTCATTGACCAAAAACAACACCCGTTGCCGAAGAGCAGAAAGGGCCCCCCACGCAAAAAGGGGGGCCCGATGAGACAGTCGAGGCGGCAACGGTCCACGAATGTCGAAAATAAATACACACCTAAACAAAATGCATGTATTCAAAACGTATGTGTTCAAAACGCAAATTATCTGTACTTTGTGAAAAATATCTAACTATCATTGAATCTAGCATAAAATCAGATGAATTACATATCTATCAATATTTTAAAATGCTCCGCCTGTTTTACAGTTCTTGTAAAATTTTGCAAAGGTCGATTGATGTCTAGAAGTATTTAGCAGTCTTAAAAATCAGGACAACCAAACGAAAAACGAAACAACAATGAAGTTGATGTCGTGTTCACTATTGGCCTTCCTGATTTTTACTCTTAATACCGTACAATTTAACGTCGCAGGCTTTCGAATAAGCAGCCGACGGCTAAAAGCCAGTTTTTTTTATATATACAAGTTTATAAAAACTGAGCGATAGCCGTTTTTACTTAACATAAAAAATCGTCCGTAAACGATTCGGTACTCTTGCGGCGATAAACCGTGTTTGTTTTTCGGAACGATATCGTACGCTTAAACACAGTATTAAGGAATACGTTTAGACGGGCTTTTGTTTCAACGAATGCGCGTGCAGAAGACGGCGTTAATTTAATAACATCGAACCGAACGCTAGACATACGTTTGATAGTATTCGTATGTTTTTGGCTCACATTTATGTGTAATTAATAATAATTTTGTAATACAGCTGTTTTGATGAAATTGTGTCACAAGCTGAATTTACAGTACAAAATTTTAAAAAAATCAACCGACTTGACGTGAAGAGCATGTTAAAACGTCTCGTCAAGTGACACACGTAATGAGCCAATGATGATTGCTCGATTCGATTAAAAAATACAACGGTGACGTGTTGAGCGCCTTACGAGAATTGCACCCGAATTCGTTTTATATCGCAGAAGGGCGTCTAAACGTTTTAATGTCTGTTACACCGACGCCCCCAAACCAACTCTCGGGGCACGCCGTTACAGTGCAAGCTTTTAGTAAGCTTTGCACTTGCTCTAAGCACAACGATAACGCACGAGACACACGAGACGCACTACGTATTGTAAATAAGCGACGCGATACCGAAACCGGTTTCGCGCCGCGATATCACCTTGTTTGTTTATTTTCAACACGAAAAACGAAAAAAACATAACAAACAAAGCGTACAACGATAAAACGAATTCGAAATCAACGAACGCGCCCGGGTTTTGTATATTAAAATGGAGGAATGCGACGAAACGCAAACAAAATGGTGGACAACTAAAAACACGCGCACATAATTTACACTCTTACGACCCTGGCGTTTGATTAAAGAGTTGCGGAACTCGACCTCGCTTTTACGCGCATCGAAACCGATTCGAAATCATGACTGGTGATTGTTTTACGACACGTAAATTCAATTAGGTGTCAACCGTGCGGTATTTTCTTCTAGCGCTAGGCTGAAAAAAATTACGGTACCCGGGCGGGCTACCAGCGAAATTTTAGCGTTAATTAAAAATTTACAATACGAAATCAAAAAACGCGACGGTGTCACGAATTAAAATTAAACAACCTATGATTATTAATAAACGCGAAATTATGATAACGCTGAAAAAAAAATTAGCGCCATTAACGTGGGGCTTCGAAAAAAATCCCGTTATAACTGAGATATTCGCAAAGTATTCTATCGAAATAATCAAAAGAAAATATATAATTAATGTACGAGACGGGTCGAAAAAAACATGCGATTAACGCATAAGCATGTTGTTGTAATATTTTCAATGAGGCTGGCGATGATATTGCTTTTCAGACATACAAGAGAAGTGAAAATTATTTTAAAAAATTGATAACAATATTAGCTGATCTTAGATAGCATCCAAAAGATTGCTGTGATATTTATGTACAAAAGATCATTTATTGTTTTGATCGATGTTTTCTCCGAAAAAGGTGAAAATTATTATTTATTGATTTGCAAGACGTCCTCAACATTTTAATTGTAAAATTCTTGTCCTACTTCATGAACCAACTGTTCTATACACTTTGCAATTGTTAACATTCAATTTTATACAAAATAACCTTGTGATTATTGTATTTTTATCAGTTGATAATGCTCGTGGAAGTAGTACAAACAAATTGTGTTTTATTTTTAAAATATAATGCGTTTTCACCGAGAATTGACAGTTAACACGTTAAAAGATAAAAATTAGTAACAAAACACCAAGTTACAAAAGGATTGCCACAGAAGGACGATACCGCAAACCTATGGATCGTTTTTAGTTCAATTTATTTGTACAATATACTAGATGGATGTTTCTATAGAAATATTGAATAAATGTTTTTAAAATTGCATTCTGCGTGTAGGTGTTGTTACTGGGGGTGAGGCGACTAGACTTAGCGGGGAACTTGGAGATTGGAGAGTGCACCAGGCTGCCCGCTGTTACGTCAGTGATAATGGAGAGACGTCGGAACTGGTTCGGTCACTGTGGTGCTGTGGATTCTTCAATTCTGCTCGCCTCTTCTTCCGACCGTCGGGTAATATCCACAGGATGTACTCGGCAGAGCTGAAGGACTCTGGCATGTCGTGGGAGGAGGAAACAAACCGATTTGTGGATGACAGCGAATCACGGAATGCAAATATGGTCAAAGAAAACGAAATAACAAAAGCGTTCGGGTGTTGTGAATCAAAATGGAAAAAGGCGCCGAAACGCAAACAAAATGTTGGACATAATTTACACTCTTACGACCCTGGCGTTTGATTAAAGAGTTGCGGAACTCGACCTCGCATTGATGCGCATCGAGACCGATTCGAAATCAAGACTGGCTTTTTTTACGACGCCTTAATTCAACTAGGCGTCAACCATGCGGGAACAACCGCCGCGTGGTGACCATATGCTCCAAATACGAAGCGAATACGGTCAAAGAAAAATAACGAAGAACAAATAATTAGTGTGAAACGACTATTTATTCATATTTCTTTAGAAACGGTGAAGGAAAAATTGCATAGCGTATAAATTTAACTAATTACGATAGATAGGATTCAGTAATTAGGTGTTTGTTAATATTTTTTTCCTTTACAGAATTAACATGAACAGTCGGTTTTCTCTTGTATGAATAATTGTCGATGAATTATTAAATCAAATGGATTACTAATATTAAATGTTGTATCAAGAGCGTCGAAAACGAGGATTCCATTTTGAAATAGATTAGTTCAAGGTATCTTGCCGAAACCACTGAAAATATCTAACACACGTATGCTTACTCCGCAAATCTCGTAATCGGTGGATATCTACCAGATGAACTTTTGAGATAGGAACGCAATTCTGTATTCATTAAACGTGTATTTTTCAACCACGCCTCGTGTATATATAATTTAAGATATCAACTGAGGGTGATTGATGTTATTTTAATATCAAATTTGAAATGTTGAAATTTTGCACATTTCCATGTATTTAGTCACTAAACGACCAGGGTTCGATACAAATGAGCTCAAACTGACATGCAGTAGTCAGTTCGAATTCATATGTATCCTCAAATGCCTGAAGATGTCGAAATGCGAAACCCGGATCGTTAGAAACGAAATACATGGAAATATACAAAATTTCAACAATTCAAATTTATATCTATATTGTCGTTCGCCATGCATCACCGTGGCGAAAAGTAAACTGGTGCTACAAGTTGCCTACAAAAAAGTTGATCAAAACGTATACATGACATTCTATGAATGCACGTTCGCGGAAAAAAATAGGTTTTGTAAACACGGTGCTGCATGGTGAACGATGTTATATCGTCGTCGCTGTTCTGGAAGAAAACACTAAATTGAAAAAATGAACTAAATAAAAACAAACAAAATGAAAAAGGTATGGCATTTCAAATATTTGACAAACCTAAAAGTCCAATTACTCAAAACTACTATATTTCAGTTAGTGTCTTCTTCCAGAACAACGACGATATTTATGGGTGAGTTATGTGTATATATATATATATATTATGATTCGTAAATGTGTATTTAATAGCTATAAAGATATTATTTATATATATATATATATGAAGTTAGAAGTAAATCAATCGAGGAATATAAACAAAACCTACTTCCAAAAATACAAAATTCGAAGGTAAGTAATAAAACAAATAATGGCCCAAAGATGTATTTTTGAGGCACACCACGTATTTAAAAACGTTATCTCTGAAATGGCATCCAAAGATACGTGATATGAAGTTACTTGTCTATTACACCATAAGCAAGAGGTTTTTGAATTTTAATCAGTTCGCCATGAACTCCAAAACGGAAAGAGTAGGGTGGAAAATGTGGAAATTTTGAAATTCCTCGATCGATTATCGAATATATAATATTATATTATATTTACTAAACTATTTTTATATTTATTACGAATTATAGTAACGAACGTATAAATAATTGAAAAGCGGCGCCATTTACGGGTTCTGCAATACGGAATCCGCAAATGGCCAAGAGGCAGTTATGAAAATGAGCAAAAAACTAGCGTTGGGGGTGTTCACATGGATAACGTGTTTTCACAAAATGGACACTCGATCTATCGTGTTTCAGCAGGAGGCTGTCGGTTGCTCCACCTCCACACGTTGTGTAAGCAATAATAGCGGTCAAGAAAGAACACGAACATCGATAGATCGAGGAGCCACTATACATATATTATATATAAATTAAACATAGTTTTTGGTACATCTTAAACAATTAACATTATACATTATTTACATAATAATCTTCTATACACCATTTGGAATTATTAACTTTACTAGTCTTTTAATTATGAAATTTTACAAACTGTTGCTGACCGTCGACATCGAATTGTTTTCCAGGGAAGGTAAAAAAAAGGATACTTTAGAAGATAAGACAGGAAACTGATGGTTGGAGGGGGTTTTTGAAGGATATTTGTTAGTCTTTCATTGCGCTGCACAACAGTGGCACTCCAATTTTTATTAATATTGTCAGTCTCTCAGCCAGATTCCTAACTTTCTTCACAGTGGGCACTGTGAGTTGCAAGTGAGAATAATGCAGGATGTGAAATAGGTAAACGTACCATTAGTTGACCGCTTAAGAGAAAAATTCAACAAAAATAACAATTAATGATGACAAAGCAAGTCTATTCATAATGGATCAAATGTCTTAATTAATATGATAAGACACAAATTAGGAATGGTTTCAGTTGATTATTCTCATGATGAGTGATACCGGTCATGATCATTATCAACATTTGGAAGTAGTATTTTTTTTTTTTTTTTTTTAAATAAAATGGTTTTTAGTTTCAAACTAGCTTTAACTCAGGTCATATTGGTCTGAAAATAAACCAATGTGACGTGTGACCAAACCTGTCATGACTCTGATAGGACCCTGACTGACGAGGGACAGATCATCGGGAGCGTTGACAGCTTCAGGTACCTCAGTGTACACATCCCGGAAAATGGTAACACAAAGAAAGAGCTCGCTATTCGTTTAGGAATAGATGGAGACAGATTTAATTCAATGCAGATCGTCTAATGTAGACAATTAAAACCAAATGCCATTCGTTCAACGATTGCATTCTACCTGTGCTGCTTTACGGTAGGCAACTGACAAAGACTCAGAATAACCGTATAATACTGAGCTTCGAGAATAGAAGCTTGTGTCGGATTCTGAAGAAGAAGTGGTTCAACTTTGTGCGCCCTGTTACGTCAACGATCATGGGGAAATGTCGAAACTGACTGGGTAAATGCTGCAGATGCCTCTTCTTTCGACCTGTGGGATCCAGGTGTCCTGGATGACCGTCGAGTACTATCCACAGGATGGACTCGGGCATGTCATGGGAGAAAGCAAATTGATATAGTTCACACAGGTAGCGAATATGGTCAAAATTGAAAATGGTTTTTAATTTCACATTGACTCTCTCGTTTCGATTCTTTTATCACAAGAATGGGTTAATGTAGACAAAGTTTTGGGGGAATATGGAGATTGGTTGTTTGCCACTGTATCGACGCCACGTTCACAGTGGAATGAAAACGTTCACAAAAAAAGTGTCAGTGGTCCGACGGCGACAAATTACGACTAGTTTACAACCCGATGACAAAAATGATAAAGAGTTTACATCCTAATTACGAGCTAATGACATAATGTAATTACATTGTAACGTTACGTTAATTTACAATATTATTTTAATTCAATGTTCACATCGGTAGGACAGTGAACCCGACGGATCTCGGCATGTTTTCAGGTTTGCCAACCGCCACAGAGCAGTGGCGATGCACGTGCGCTACCTGGGATCTTCGCATGTATTAATTATTTTGATTTCGCAGTAGATTTTTAAATTTACATCTAAGTGCGTGGGTGTCTGCATTGGCTAACAACATCATCAAATTAAGTCAATATTTTATATGATTAAAAATATATGCTTAGGAGAGAATTTTTACGCACCACAATTTTAATCCCACTCAGCCATAACAGACACCCTTGCTCTTGAACCTAAATTCATAAATTAATGAACAGTATAAATACTATTTGTCTACTAAGTGGTGCAGAGGTTAACGTCGTTGGCTACGGTTACGGATGTTTCGGGTTGCGGTCCTGTTGTGGACACTTTCGTAAATTGATCTTTCAATCGATTTATGTATTTCTGTTCGTAGGCATGAATGTTGGTCATGTCTAAAGCTCTCTCCCACCCATCCTAAAAACGGGGCAAAACGAGAGCGATTAGCTAGCCACTAGTCCTGTCTTAGCCCTATCCTTCTATCCCTACTATCTTCGAAAAAGAGACTGAGTAACAAGCAGTTCTCATAGAAAAACTGCTCCACACTGGGAGCGGACATGGTAATAAAAAAAAAACTACTACATACACCCTTGCCCTTGAACCTAAATTCATAAATGAATGCTTGCAGGTAACCACATGCACACTACCACTGTATTGTGGCGGTTGGAAAAATTTTCAGGTGTATTTCATATGGCAATTTTAAAGTGACCAAACCATAAGGTCAAACTTATATGCCGTCTCGGTCTAATTGTAGTGTGCTTCTTATCTGTTTATTGCATGGAATTTAGCTACAATCACCCCGGCGCTTTTTGCAATCCGATCGAGTTCATTGTTCGATGATAAACACGCGGGGGGTTTAGGACCACAGGGACCTATCCGCAAAGACAAGTGCCCCTTTGCTTTTGGGGCGACATTTGTCCAACCTTATCTTATTGCGGGAACCTGGTTTAACTCAAAACACGCATTTCGTAGTTAGACCCCTGTGATTCTAAGCGTCCGAACAGTTGTCTCCCTCTAGTAGAGATTTCGAGCTTCGTCTTAATAGTAATATTATTTTGTTTTTTTCTTTTTTGGGATCAGCTTTGCGGCTTACGACGCTGAAGTCTCCTTTCTCGCGGAGAACGACACGATGGATCTGATTCCCTTCACGGAAGTCTGAAAATTAACAAAAAATGAATTAATCATATGTAAATGTACTCTTAGAAACGTTTGGATAAGAGAACAGAAAGTGATGGGACCCAAAAAATCCAAATCTCTACTATATAGCACAAAATACATGTAGGAATATGTATGTATGTCTGTCTGTCGGTCACAAAACTCCTCCCAAAGGGCGTACACTCACGACGTGAAATTTTCACATGTCATTCTGGCTAAAATTGTTAGATCAACTGCGCTATTTTCAACTTTCAACTGTCAACATTTAGCTTTTAACCTAAAACTGAAAACGCGATATTTTTGACGTTTCAATGCACGATGAAAAAAGTAATAACAATAGTTGCCTAGCAACAGCTCAATACTAATATATTCTGCAAGTGACAGTTGAGATAAATAGTAACGCTAACGTAGGTATTTGTGTTAAATATTGAGTTTCATGTTTGTGGTTTGGTAGAAAATGAGTGGTAAATTCGTACAACTTGGTGTGCATCTGGAATCGTCATCGAGAATTACCGTATGACTCTGATTGTATGTTTAATTTGTGGCGCTGCAGGAGTCATTATTAAATGCAGATCAACAAGCTGTCTATCGGGAAGTTTTGCGGCGCCATAACAAGAGTGCAGGTGGCAAAATTGTCATCTTTTATTTAAGCTGGTTTCAACTCATAACATTATTATTGATTGGTGGACTATATTTTAAGGGTGTAACAAAATAGGTACGGTTAATATTTTGAAATCTCAACATTAGCTAACCAACGTGTAAATTAAATAAATTTAAAAATATAATAAGCGTTCACCATCTTGGGTAAAAAAATACTACTATCACATATTTAGGAATATAATTCCAATGTTGAATGCGTGTTGCGATCAAACAGTAGGACAGATGATGAGTTCAGAGTTTGTTCAGCGAGTGATGACAGAATTCACATTCAGAGGGCGGTTACAGAATGAATCCGGTTCTTCATTCTTTATTTATTTATACTGCCGCGTCGACCTACTTTAATCGTCATGACTTGCTTTGATGAGTGCTTACCTGTTACGCAGCGTCTGCAGAATATCGAATATCGGTCAAATAATATTTTTTTAAATTAATTATACTTAGTCAATAATTGTGATGAAAATGACAATTGTAATGATTCGCTATAGGCGAGTATTATTTTTCGTAATCTGCAGCGTCATGTATCCCTACATATAATAATATCTGACACACCCTGGTTTTTCTTAAGTATAAGTGTCATTAGTGTCCTGAACTGAAATCGGCCTGCGGCAAACAGCAATATTTCGCAGTATAGGCTTTTTCTTGTTGCCAGGCGTTCAAATAGCCCCCAGCTTCGGCTGCTGGACGAGTCCATTTTTGCGGAAAAAAAGGTAGCTCCGACGGTGCAGGGAATTTTTGTTTTTTTTTTGTAGACAGTCGATTACGAGCTGCCAAGTCGGACAAGCGAGGTCTCGTCGCGACGAAGGTGACGTGACGATGTGAACTGTTTGTTTTTGTGTTTTGATTTGCGTTGGATTTAATTTAAATTCGTTGTGTTATTTGTATTATAACTTAAAGTAAATTCAGTTGCTAAGTAAATGTAAATGTAGAATCAATTTTATGTGTTAAGATTTATATATTTGTGTAATGTTAAACCACTGCATCTTGAATGGAAAATAAATAAGTTTTGAACCGGATCTGAAATGGTGTTTGTCTGAGATCAGCCCTTCCAGGACTCCGGATAACCAGCCGCTCGCCTCTCTTCGATCCGGGGTCTTCTCATATCGTAAGGGGTTTTTCAAGTTCTTTTATGATCACGCATATTTTTTGATACATGTCTTTGGTGCTGTGACTGTTTTCGTGTTTTTTAAATTCAAATGATGGATAACCTTTTTAGTCGAGACACATTTTAATTCGATGCAATTTTAACAGTAAAAAATTACTATTTGTATTATTCATAGATTATGAAATTGGAAAAGGGTGCGGCATTTACCTTTTTCTTGGATCCATTCAAGAAGTCTTTGTACATCTCGGATCGGAGATATCTTGAATAGCTGTCCGATTTCATCAGGTGGTACACGTGGGACTGAAAAAATTGATACAAATTCAAGATACCTCCATTACGAGACCATATGCTCCACGTTGGGAGTGGACATGGAAAAAAAATACATATATATATACGACAATCGTATAGTATCTATATCTATATATGACTAATTCATTGATTAAAAAATCCACCATTAATCAACTAATTTCTCAAACCTATTATGGAGACATTTAAAGTATTAAGCGGAATGAAACGGTCAATAGCAGACCTGAGCATGGTCGAAGCTCCATCTGTCGGCACCGTTCTGCACATTGTCCCTGCAAGCCGTCCGGCTGGAGGAATCCACGTTGACGGGGCAGGGGGCGTCGGGCGCGAGGTACTCCCGCCAGATCTCTGACGCCCGAGTTCTCACCTGACGCTGGGGCAGAGCCTTCAACTCTTGCACCGCTTCCCAGAATCTGTATTTAAATTTTTTTTTGAAACTTTTTTCATGAGGAATACGAATATAAGTCACAAATACAAAAATGGTAGATAGGTTCCATTAGTTTAAATAGTGCCACCAGTCAACATTCACTCTATGATTCTATTTGAGGAAATTCTATGCACAAATTAAACTGTTACCCCGTGGAATACACCCTGTAATAAGCGTGTGAAACAGTAGCAGGTGGTGGAGGGTACAACGTTGAGTACTATAGATACAGTACTAACTTTTTCTATATTAGATACACGCTAATAGAAAAATGTCAGCTCACTTGAGATTCTCTCCGGAGAACTCCTTGTCGAGGAACCTGGTAAAGTGGTCCCTGCCGGCGGGGTCCTGGAGAAGCTCCCGCAGCCCGAAGGCCCACCGCCGAACTCTCCGCAGCGGAACCTCCTTACTGTGGACACGAATACAGAGTAACGAAATACGTTAATAGAGGAAAACCAATGACTTTCGAATCAATTCACATTAGATTCTCCGCGAGTCATTTGTTTTCTCAATGTGCCCGCTATTGACAAGGCAGTGGAAAAGCAAATATAAAATTGAAATTAATAACTTAGTTAATCCACTGGTTGTGTTACTAAATGCGTTTCGTTTCTATAAGAAGCATCTTTAGACTAACTATATCGGAAGGTTATTTATTTCTAAGGTAAACAATGATTTTATTTCTTAAATTAAAAATGAAAGGTATGGTGGGTTTCTTTCCTTCTACTGGGGAGGGGGTAAATAATGACACAAACAATGATAAAACTAATTACCATAACACTACTAATGACATATTAATTACTAATGTTTGGAGGTGAAAATCCCAAGGGAAATAAATTTAATAGTGGTGAGGCACCTGTCCTATTCAAAATTTTAATTTCTTATTAAAAATTTATTTCCAAAAAGTAAATGATTAGCAAAGATTGTAATATTTTCAAAGAGAAACGAGAACTCGTCTAACGATGTGGTTTATTTCTAATTATATCGTATATCGTACCTCTGTTTATCCTGCTCCCACAGTTCGATGGTGTCGGCGAGCCAGGGGTTGGGCCATTCGGGCGCCGTGAGGAACCCGTCGTATTCCACATATTGTTCGAAATAGTTTATACACCTGCAAACGAGAGAGGGATTCAATATCCACAATCGGTATTGCCTTTATCAGGTCCTTTCTTTGGTGACGTGTGTTATATCAAAACCATGTTTAGAAAAATGGTTTAGGAATTGAGTTCCATTCACTTTCCATTGGACACCGTGAACTCTTTGAATGCCTTGTAGTTTGTCGGAGATGCAACCAAGTCGGCACGATCGACAGATCCGACTGATATTTGTATCGTCTTGAGCAATTTTTCCTGTCCATGTCTGGACATTCCCAAAGGATGCGATCAGCATACTGAATCATATTGCCACATTTACATATTGGACCATCTACCAACTGGATGAGCTAGGCAGCAAAGTGACGATGGCCAGTAATGAATTGTCTGAGTCAATCTCGACTTGCTACATTATTTTCAGAAAGAATATGTTAACCCTTACAGCGCGAGCCGTTTTCGCACGAATTTATTTTCAGTCAATTGATCTGTTAAAACGCTCACTATGGCTAAAAATAGATCAATTACAGCATCAAAAAATGGTTATGAGTTATTTGGAATACATATTATCTCAAGAACATCAAGAAGTAAACTAAACTCGTCGCAATCTCGCTTAAATAAATCCAAATATTGCAAGAGAAATGCAAAAAAAAAAACAACACGCACACTAGCAAGCGCGTAGCCGCATAAGGATGTGTAATACATAGTGCTGAGAATTAACCATGCGTATTGGCAGTTCAAACCTGAAAAATCATTCGAAAAACTGAATATCAAGAGCTCTTTTCAAAAATATATTTCCTCATGTTCTACTTGACATTTTCATGATCTGTTGCCTAATTTCTCTATCTAAAGGTTTGAACTATTTTTTAAAGCATATATCCACACGTGTTTTCTTCAAGTTTGGCCGTAAATACAAGATAAAATCTTGGACATGAAAACACTTTCATCGGGTTAACCTTACCCCCTGCATTCTGATAAAGTTAACACCAGTTACGCCAAGTGATAATAGATATATATCAAAAACTCACGCTTCGGCCACTTTAGAAACTTTGATGTTCCGTCTCTCGATCCTCTGCTTCAGAAGCGACACCTGCCGCCGGGCCGCTTCAAGTCTGGAATCCGTCGTGGCGACCCTGCAATCAAACGCAAAAAATATTAACAGGATAACGTCAAACTAGGTTAATCATATTATGACACTTGTTGCCCGATAATGATTCCAATGAGATCACGGGACTTGACTGCATAGAGCTGCCCATTTCTTAGCATCTGGCATATGATTATTGTCAAGCAATATTCCTGTATAACCTCCAGTATGTCAAACTTTTATTTTCAGAATCTCTTGAACAGATTGTGTTGAAAGTTTTATTATATAGTAATAATTTAAGGTGACATCAGTAGGTGTGGCAATGCAACCTCTATTGAAACCATGGTAACCAAAATATAATAGTATAAATGAGGGATACATTTAGATATTGAAACGATTAAAAATGAGGCACAGCGACAGGGATTAACTAACCACTAGGCCTGTCCTGGTTCTATCCTTTTATCCTTACTCTCGTCGAAAATGAGACGTTGAGCAACTGAGTAACAAGTAGTTATCGTCTGAAAACTTCATCTATTATTTGGCCATATGCTTCACATTGGGAACGGACATTGTTATAAGAAAAATAAAATACTCCTTACGCTTTCATAGAGAAACAATGAATTAGTACCTTGAATCGGTGCCGGGTTGAGCTGTCCCGGGGACTGGGACAGCTGTGGAGGCCTCGTCTCCGACTCCCGGAGCCGTCACTGTTACAATGGGCATCGCTGGACCCACCTGAATACAATTCAATATTAGAGATAATTTAAACTTTAGAAATTATGCAGCCTTATAAACAAAATCTGCAACTAACAAAGCGGCATTTAAAGAGAATATAAAGTAAAGCACTTTTAAGGTGTTAACTGTCAATTCTTGGTGGAAAGGCAACGTTTACTGATAAAAATACAATCAAAACATGGCTATTTGACAATGATTTAAGAATGGCTCGCGAACTAGTGACTTTTGTACACTTCAAAGATTAGGTTGTTTGGATCTGTTCATTCATGAACGATGTAATGTATGTTTTACAATGTTTGTTTGAATGATTCTTCCGATTCGTGATTTGCTCAAGACAGGATTGTTTGGATTCGTTCGTTAGTAATTGATACAAAGATAAAAGTCAAATATACGTACAGATGCATTCTTTGACGCGGGCGTGGGAGCTCTGCCGCCACCTCGGCAAGCTTTCTTGATGTCCACCTCGGTTGTGTTGACGCAGCCAGGCTGCGAAAGGTAGACAAAGAATTTACATACATATTGCTCATCGCGGTCTGAAATTAGCCATAGAAGCAGAAGATGACAATTTGATTAAATTCTGGGAAAAAAATTACACAACTTTATGCATGGAATAACTCAATCTTGGTGCAAAATAAAGTCAGTAACACTTGTTTGATTGAGGAAGAAAAGTTTTACAGATGTAGAAAGAGTTTTTTTGGATTCTTACGATCCAAAGACATGTGAAATATGGAAAGCTCATATAGATGCCGCTAGCTAGTTTTAATATTATTGAATTTATAACCTTTTCGCTGATGGCGCCTCTGTCGTATATTGATCAGTAAGAAATGTTGTAATGCGTTTATTGGCCTTGTCGTAATTACAAATATTTTTACATTTCGAAATAGATTTTTGTTGTCAACCGTGCAGTCGGCGGCTTAGTGAAATTATTGTTGCCTTTCGATAAGAGTTACGCCGAGCGACTTTGATGACGTTCTGTTGTATCGCCGGCTTCCGTCTATGGTATCCGGGTAATGTTCAATGTTGTTAACTCGTCGGTGTTGCTTGCCGTATTCATTCGTTTCCCCACAAGACTACTTCACCAGAAATCAGGAGGTAATTTCGTTAGGTTCTCTTTCGTCCTTACAGGTCCTCCCCCTTCCCTCTTCCTTCTTAATAAATGGTCGGTAAATAATTATGTTTGAATTTTACCAAATAAATCCGTGCGCAAACGGAATGGTAAGTTGCGTCTTAAAAATTGAAAAATGAGTTGAATATTCCAAAATCACTACAATGGATATATGCATATAAGAGAAAAGGTACGAATCGAATCAATGCTGCAAAAGACTTAATGCACTTTTTCTTTCGCACAGAAATGTTAGGTTAGGTTTAATTTAATAACTGACCATGTATCGAATTAGTTACTGATCGTTTATTAATTCTTACTGACCGAAAGTTGAAATAGTTACTGACCTAATAAATGCAAGCAATACACGACTTTATAAATGTGTAAATAGTGTTATAGTCATCCGGGCGCTGAAACTCCTGAAGGTGCCGGAAAGCGAAGGTTTGTTAGCGGCAAAACTGTGTAGAAAATTTTCAATTTGATATATTGAAGTTCAATGAAGAACCCTCAGTCGACATCATAAATAATTAATAAATATACTATTTGAGCAATACAAACCATCGGCCTGTGGACATCCCAGAACGCCCGTTCTTGACTGTCGAGGACTTTCCTCTCCAGCTTATCGCGTTTCTTGTCAACCTGGAATGCATACGATCAAATAAATTAACTATTTCTACTTCCGCACATGTTTAATACAATTATTATTTATTTATTTAATGTAATAATACAATACAAAAATTACAAATTATAAGATTATAATGCAAAAAAAGTTTAAAACATAGTAAAATATAAAATTGTCAGGTTCATGGTGTAGGGGTCAACGTTGTCGACTTCGGTTACGGATCAACCGGGTTCAAATACCACAGACAGTTTCATAAATAGATTTTTCAATCCATTTTTAGACATCTCTCTGTAATGTCTAAAATTCTCTTTCACCAACCGAAATTTGAAAACGGCGTTTAGCTTGGCTAACCACTAATCATGTCCTAGCCCTATCATGCTATCCCTACTCTCATCAAAAGAGTAACTGAGTAATAAGCAGTTCTCGTCGAAAATTTGTTGAGATAAACTCCATAAAGAGTACATATACTCCACATTTGGAAGCGCACATGCTGAAAAAGAACTTGTCTGTTTTATTTTTCATCAGTTGAAGACGCTAGTGTCGTGTGAAAACAAGATTAGTGTAAAAAAAATATATTACAACAAACCAGATATATATTATAGGTCAATTAACAATACCTTGCTTTGGGCTTCAGCCTGCATGAAGATGAACTCCCACTTCCTGGAGAACATCTTCTGGAGTCGTGCGAGGCTCTCCGCCTCGTAGTCGGCGAGCTCCAGCCTCGTCTTGTTCTGCATTGTCCTCTTGCAAAGGTAGACGGCTAAGATGGAACATAAATTTGAGTATTAATTTTCGTTCTAGTAAACGATTTTGTGCAGTGTTTTTTTATGGGGGGTTTTTATATTTGTAACATTTGTGGGGACCACATTAGGCAATCGCATCATTACATGTCATCAATGATGCATTCAGTAATCTCTGCCATATATATATATATATATATACATATATGTGGGACACTAAATTCTTTGTGTCAGTGTAGCCGCGTTATTCTGCATTAAAATTTTACACACGTGACTTGCAATCAAGTGAACAGATATCATAATGTCATCGCAAACATTGCTCGGCTTACGACTAATGATTCAGAGTGAAAAATAGAAATATAGTGGAAAGGTTCAATCGTGTTTCTGTACTCGGGGATTCCCACATTCATCGATTTTTGTGCGACCTTAACCTTTTAAGAGCCAGGCATATTTTACAAGGTGGAGACTTGCAGGCCAGCTATTTTTGCAATAAAATAAATCTCTTAAAAAATATGAAATAAGCATAAAATCAAGTACATCCACAACCTCAATTAAAACCAGTGTTCTCCAACCTTTTTACACCTGCAGACCGGTAAAAAAAAGGTAAACTTTTTCGCGGACCACTAAAACTGTAATAAAAATGGTTTTTTGCAATATCTTTTTAATCTTATATTGCGCCAGATGGACATAACTATAACTAACAAATATACATACGAAATTCTTGGAAATATATTATGGTAGGGTTTTGCATCTGGGTTCACTATCCAAGAGCAAATATTTCCGTTCTCTCTGAGTCTATCTGAGAAGTTCATGACTGGCGATTCTGTGAAAATCAGCGACCATCGTTTCGCATCATCGTCGAAATTATTATTATTTAACAATAACTAAAAATTCAAGTAAACGTGTAGGTGAAAAAAATTCTATATTTAATATTTTTGGATGGCGAATTTCTTGAATTTTGGCATACTATTTGCGGCCCGGCACTGGGTCGCGGACCACCGGTTGGGGAACACTGGTTTAAGCCACATTACCCAACTAACCACTTTTTACACATTTTATTTTTCTAACGAATTGTACATTTCAAAGCAAGGTTCCACACATAATGCTACATTAATTTGTTTGCATGTGTACCTTATGTGCAAACGAATTTGCGATAGCCCTCACAAGCGTCAAGCTGCAGCACTTATCAAGATTGCAGATTACATCGATAATATCGATATTTGACCTGAGGAAAAAAATTCACTACTTGTCAATAGATGGTACTATACAATTTTACACTACAAAAGTCTACAAAAATAAATTTTTGATGACTTGCTATGTAGATGATGCATTTACACTCACCGTAATCCGTGTTTTCCGGCTCCCACTGATTGGAGGGCCAGAAGTAAGGTGTCTGGAACCTATAGTGGGTCCCGTCATTCTTCACAGTCAGGCAGTGGTCGTCGACGGGGAAGAGATAGCCGTGGGCGGCCAGCAGGTGAGCGAGGTGCAAGGCCTCGGCTCCCTCCTCCAGGGAGAGCTGCTTGGTGAGCCACGCCACCAGATCGCAGCCGGTGAACACCTGGTGACATGTCGAGAAACTGAGTAACAAACACTTCTGTTGAGATAAACTCTATTTAGAGTATTTATGATTCCACATTGTAAAAAAATCTAAGCCGCTCAAAGGCGGGGTAATTATATTTACGAAACAAAGCCTTGGAAATAGCTTACCGATGGAATTTTTGACATAAAACTCTTCACAGTGCGCACCGGTACTCCTGTCTCCTCGTCTTGCATCTTCTCAACCAGGGCTTCCATCTGGAAACATGGTATAATATGAATAATTTTTGAGAAAATCAATAGAAATACTCCAATGTATACATAATAAAGTATTGGTAAAACACATATTAAATCATGGTTTATTATTCCCTCCTCGCTATTAAATTTATATTCCATTGTAACCTCACTCGTGTATCAGCAAGTAGGATAAAAGAGCAAACACCAACATGCTCTTACATCTCGCTTGCACCTTTTACTTTACATGTGACAGAGCGAGAATGAGAAAGATTCACTGCAATGCACTAGATGTACACAGTCACATTGCAAAAGCAAGAAACATTGTATTTATAATTTTTTTTTGTTTTTATGTTAAATAAATTGAAAAAAGCCAGGAGTAAGTGCAATAGACAATCAATAAAAATTAAGCCCACCTTCTTGTAGACCAAATAATTGGGCGACTCCTCCTGCTGGGGGATCTGCAGGGTAGGCTGCGTGGCCGGCTTGGCGACGGCGTCGCACGACCCCCTCGATCCGCCCTTCTCCGCCGAACTCACGGTAACCATCTTCAATTCAGTCAATGATTCCGAACAACGGACACTAGCTGAGAAGCCTTCGTTTGATACACTCACAATCCATAACAATTATCGACCAAAACTATACATGCATTATTTTTAAATGTTCAAGTATTACTTCGATTTTAGCGGTCGAAGTATCCCTATTACAATTGTTTCACATTTTTCTATGCACGAAACACTGGCTTCTCTTTCTAACTTATCACATTTAACATAGTGTTCTTTTTAAAGATGATCATCTGTCCTTTTCTTTTATGCTTCAATATAATTTTATTTCACTACAATGTATTTATTTTAATAATATTATTTGGCTGGTAATTCAAACTTATTTTAAATTGTTACTTTAATTTTATATATATCTATAATACTATATAGTTTTTGGTTTACGGCATTGAGAAGACATTTTCTTTGTATTTATTAAGCATTATTTGTCTCTGGTATTTGAAATATTGTTTTTTTTTAACTTGACTTTGTCTTTGGTCTGTGGAATATCATCTGTGTTCCATTGTCCTGTTAATCAACGATAAAAAACAAGATATTAGTTTTGAAGTAAAGAATACACCGATTGTTAGTCCTGTAGCTAAATAGTCAACGCTCTTGGATGTTTTTAAAATTATTTATTCTTCAATCTGTTTTTAAATCTGTATCCAAAGTCATGGATGTCGTCTGTCTGTAATCTTTTTTGAAAAAAAAATACTCTTTCTAGATTTGGTAGACAAATTAAGAATTATCTAATTTGGATTATTGAGATTTTGTACACTTCCATGTATTTTGTCACTAACGACCCGGGTTTCGCCTTTCGGCATCTTCAGGCATTCGAGCACACGAATGGACTCGAACTGAGAGACAGTAAACAGTGTCTAACGTTTATATAGAAGATACAAATACTGTCTCTCAGTTCGAGTCCATTCGTGTGCTCGAATGCCTGAAGATGCCGAAAGGCGAAACCTGGGTCGTTAGTGACAAAATACATGGAAGTGTACAAAATGTCAATAATCCAAATTTGATATTGAAATTCCATCAAGCACCCTCAGTCGATGTCTTAAATTATATAAGAATTATCTGTTGGCAACTGTTTGTTACCAAGCCTTTGGCTGAATGGTTAACGTTGTTGACTTTGGTTTCGGTGGTCATGAGTTCAAATACCTTTACAGTCAACTTCATAAATTGGTTTTCATTTATCAAAAACTTTAATTGAACTGCCAGTTCATAGTTGTTGGGTTCGTAGTGCAGTGGTCAACGTTGTTGGATTCGGCTACGGATCTCATTGGTTCGAATCTCAGTACGAACAGTTTCGTGAATTGATTTATGGATTTTTGTTCGAAGGCATGGGTTCTTGCGATGTCTAAAAATTCCCAACTTTCAATAGCTCATATTACATCTCTCTGGCACCTAATAATTAAATTAAGTACTAAAGATGATCCCTAAACCTTTTAGAAGACTTTGATACCAGGTCCAAAGTTATAACTGTGTAATCAATCTTGAGTCAGCTCATCGTTGTAATCAACAGGTGGCAGTGTCAAACGATTAACTGAGAATTTACTTATCTGCGCAGAGACCGGCAGATTAAATCAATAATTTTTTTTCTTCGCACTTGAGATATATTTATGACTCAAATTTAAGATTGTAGATTATACAATCGAAAAAAATGATTACTTCCATCATTCAAATTTTGTCATGTCTCTTTATCAGTGGCAGGTCCTTACAGAGACATTCAAGGAATAATATTATATCGTCGATATAGTGGCAGAAGGCAGGAAAAACTTTTTTTTAGAAGATCGACTTTTAAGAAAATCATGAAATTGAAACCTTTCTACTTATTCACATAACCTAACCATTGTTTATTAAACTTAACACATAATGAGATTCGTTAATCATTTACAAATTTTGTCAACTCTGTGGCGCAGTTGGTAACATTGTTGACTACGGTTATGGACGTCTCAGGTTCAAGTCCCAGAACAGACAGTTTCATAAACTGATTTTTCAACAGATTTATGAATTTCTGTTCGTAGTCATGAAGGTTTGTGGTGTCTAAAACTACCTCCCATCCATCCGATCCTAAAAACAGGGCGTAGCAAGAACAATTTGCTAACCACTAGTTCTGTCCTATCCCTCTATCCCTACTCTCTTCGATAACGAAAGGTTGAGCAACTGAGTAACAAGCAGTTCTCGTAGAAAAACTTTTGTTGAGACAACTCCATTATGAAACCATATGCAAACCCGTTGAAGCGGACATGATAAAAAAAAATATTTTCCAAATTTGCGTCAGATATATTTTTTTTTCCATGTCCGCTCAGAATGTGGAGCATATAGTCTCTTAATGGAGGTATCTCAACAGAATTTTTCTATGAGAACTGTTTGTTACTCAGTTGCTCAACCTCTCTTTTCACTTTTAAGGTGTTAACTGTCAGTTCTTGGTGGAAAGACATTATATTTTAAGAAAATAAAACACAATTCATTTGTACTACTTCCACATATTTATAATGATCAGGACCGGTTTCGCTCATCACGAGCATTATCAACTGATGATAATGCTCGTGATGAGCGAAACCGAACCTGATAAACCTCTCTTTATCGAACAGAGTAGGGATAGAAGGATAGGGCTAGGACAGGACTAGTGGTTAGCTAATCGCTCTCGCTACGCCCCGTGAGGATGGGATGGGTGGGTGAGGAGAGAATTTTAGACAGCACAAACACTCAGACTACGAACAGAAATCTATAAATCGACTGAAATATCAATTTATAAAAGCTGTCCGCACCGGGAATTGAACCCGAGACATCCGTAGCCGTAGCCCACGACACTACCAACTGCGCCACGGACGTTTTTAGACATGTTATATCTAATTTTGTTATATTAAATTTTGACAAAAAAATTAAAATCCTGTTGAAAAAAGCACCGGAATGCCGTTCCACCGCGTTAAATGGAAAAAAAGCCATATATATATTCAGTTATAAATAAGACGTACACGGCACGAGACTAACAGATTCCAACAATTATACTTTGTTATCGGTACTTTAAGTATTAAAAAATAGTATATTTATTGTCATTAATAAAACATTTACACAGCGATCTTCGATCGTGTTTTTCTTCGTGTCAAATCGATACAAACAAAAAAAGATCGACAAAAAAACAATAAACACACAAACGGCTGTTCCAATTGTAAATAAAAACAAAAGAACGTGTTTACATTCGTATAATGGTGGTAAAAACTGGTTTATAATGCGAAAAACACGAAAATTAATACGAAAAAAATGTTCGTATGTCATTCGTTAAATTTGCATAATTAGGGGGTTGAAAGCTGACTTATTTGGCATAAAAACATTCTAATTTAATTATATTTTCATTTTACTATAACTAATGCACGTTTTTTCTTTGTTTTATGTAAAATTTTGTCGAGAATGATGAATATAAAGATTAAAAAACATACTTTTTTTTTCCTACTAATATCCGGGATGGGGTGTCAAAAGTCCACGACTAAAAACGTCCATTATTCACATAATAACGTATCACAGACGGGTGATTAATATAAATAAACGTTTGATTTGTATTAACTTTCGGTTAATATAGAGAAATCACTATTAATTTACACATAAATGTCGTATTTGACTCACAATTTCACAGGAATGGAGGACGAAGAGTACCGACTTCGGGAAGCGTTTATTTCATTGATTTTCCGTCGTCCACGGCGCTAATTATAGCAAACGCTTCGATAAAAGAACAATTACTTTCGAGATGAGTTATTTGTTCCACTTGATAGCACATATTACGAGCATAATTAGATAATTTCCGACCGAGAGAGTCGACCTGAAAATCCAGCCATTGACACCTGGATGCGACGTACGTCACGTCGCCGGACCAGGGTGCGACGTCCCGACTGAAATCAGAGCGAGTCCTTTTGAAGCGAGATAGATATATACGTTTATACGCGGAGCGAGTGAAATGGAATACGTGTCCAGATATTGAAATGAGATCCTGTGCAAAAGAGAGGCAGCTCCGTTTTTATGCGGAGTTGGAGTGAGATGGCGGATATCCAGGGCCGATTCGATAGTTTTTACAATACAGTAATGGTGGCCGTATGCATCTATATCACATAAGACTATTAAATGAACCCATTTGAAGAATCGAAAGAATTATTTGAATAATTTAACGTAAAAAACTGAAATCTGATTTAGACTGTCGTGCCTAAACCGCCCATCCCTTGTTCCTTATATTTTACATAAATTATCTCAAAACAAAAAATGTATAGCTAATGTAACGACAGTACGCCGAGGAGGCTTTCCATTAGAAACCAATTCTTCATTTTTAATTGCTCCTGAGATAATCCCAATAATCGTAGCTTCGTTTCCAAACTTCAAAAACAAACAAACTTTTATTTATAAAAAAATTGTGACGTCATATGGTGGCATGTAGATCTTAGCTGACATCACCTACTGTAGGTATACCAATATTTTTTTTTTGTCAACGGCATAGTGTTCATTGATTGCTCCTGAGACACTCCCGTCAATCGTTAGAAAGCTTAACTAAATCTCCTGTATTGGTACACTCTCCGTGTAATTGGTAATTTTTAAAAAAATCTGGCATTACAGCTGACAGCCAACGTGCCAAACATTTTAAAAATTGAAAAATCATACGAGATAAATTCGAATAATTTTTATAAGCGACTCATGTCCAATATCACACTTTTAAATTGAAAAATCTGAATCTTATATTGACCTTGCTGGGACTTGAAACAGGACCCACCTGATCGCTAGAGCAAAGTTTTTACCACTAGACCAGAGTGGCCGATCTTGAGTTGTCTCATATTAGAACTGATGTAAGTATCGATTTGGAGATTCGAGCCCTTAATCGAGTAATATTAATTAATAATAAAAATTAGGCACGTCTCAAAAAATATTTGGCAGCCCTTGCCCTTCATAATTACCACTCGCCCACGGTGATTGACATTCTATGCCAAAATCTAAAAATATCGCACGACACGGCGTTCGTAATTGTCGGCAATAATATGATTCTCATTTATGCAATAGGTCAAACCGCCTCCAGCCATGGCAAAGTAGACGAAAGGTCATACTGCGAGATATTGCACCACAAGTTGACATGTTTGCAACAATAAATAATTGGGGTGCCCGGTTGCAAAAGTTGATACCGATTTTGTAGGGAAAATTTATTTTGATTGAAAGTTAAATTGAATCAGTCTTAATAATATTAATCGCATATTATGCTTCTCGAAAACGCGAAACGCGCATGTCACAGTTGGTACAGGGCCGTCCATTTATGAATTTACACGATTTTGGCTTGTTTTTAATGATTTAAGACATCGACTGAAGGTGCTTGATGGAATTTCACTATCAAATTCGAATTATTGAGTTTTTGTACACTTCCATGTATTTTGTCACTAACGACCCGGATTTCGCCTTTCGGCATCTTCATGCATTCGAGCGCACGAATGGACTCGAATTGACAAACAGTGTCTAACGTTTATATAGAAGATACAAATACGACAAATATTATTTACGAAATAAAATATTATAAGTCTGGGATCCACTGCGCTGAGTTAAAATTTCGAGAATCGCCTTAATCCTTATTTTGTAAACAACGCATTAACAGAGTGGCGAAATTGCCGCTTTCCAACTACTTTTAGAATTACCAGTGATTTTACAATTATGATAGCAGTGTGGGTTTCGAAGGGATGCAATTCGACGAAAGGATAAATATAAACAATCATCCCACATTTAGTGGCTTGTGTTAGATGATTCAACGATAGGATACAGCAACGGAGAGTTTGGAAGATTCAGCTGCAATGATGCAATTTTTGCAATGATTTCCTTCATACAATTCTCCACACTTAATAGGGTTATAAATAATTGCACTTCGTGTTAGATAGTAACATCTTGGTACATTTGAACTTCTGTTTCGATAGTTAACTTTTAACAAAGTGAGTTAAATTGTAGTAAAATAAACGGTCTGGTTTGGTTTGTGTAATGTATTATAATGCGTGGAGCAAAGACAATATAGGCGGCCTAATATATGGTAGAGGAATAGGTGACATTTCATTACGGCTTCGTGCAACTATCAATTTCTAAGTGTGGGTATTTATATGGAGTGAAAACTATTTTATCTATGAGAACATATTTTTTCGTAAGTGTAATATATTTCTTCAATGTTAAAATATATTTTGTTATGTGGGATCCCACTTATTCAACGCATGCATCCTGACGGTGTTGCTTTGCGGTTGCGAGTCATGGCACCTCACCAAGGCACAGGGTAACCGTATACGGTGCTTTGAAAACAGATGTTTGCGGCCAATACTAGAGGTACGGTGGTTTGATTTTGTCAGGAACTCGGAGGTAAGAGAGCGGACGGACCAGCCTCGTATTACGTCCAAAATAAAAAAGTGACGATGGACCTGGCTTGGACACGTGCTGCGGATGCCCCAGGGGAGTCTGAATCCTGCCTGTCTCTTCTACCAACCAGATGGATTCCTTCGCCCTGGAAGGCCGCTGTTGACCGTCCATAGGACGTATTCGGCGGAGCTACGGGACGCTCGGATGACCTGGGAGGAGGCGAGGAGACTGGCGGGGGACAGAGAAGCTTGAAGGAACCGCGTGATGGCCATATGCTCCGAATACGGAGCGGATATGGCTTAAAAAAAATGTGGGATCACTTTATTTTTAGTGAAATGTATTTGTTATAAGTGAAAACTATTTTTACGAACATCTAAACAAAAGTGCATTTAATTGTAAGCCTTTCTTTTTGTCTTTTAGTATATTTATAAACACAACATCTGTCTCATTGAAGTTTTTCTCCCCCTCTTTGTTTTTTGTGATAATACTTTTGGCAATAGCTTTCGTAGTTGGTAACATTTTATTTTTTTATACAATATTAACTATAGTTAATGTTTACGTAATGTATAGAAACAAAAAAGTGTTAGAATGTGTTTATTGTGTATTAAAAACAAAAATTTGCAAGTGACCTTACTGTTTATTTTATATAATACAAGGCCCTTTTTTTTAAATATCTGAAAATCATACGATGTAAACTCGATGAGAAGTCACTTTTGTGTATAATCATAAATTTAAAAAAATCTCCATTGCTGATCCGAGATTTTTTTTAAATGAATTTAAAACAATTTCAATGAGAACTGTTACGCAGTTGCTCAACTTCTCTTTTTTCGAAGAGAGTAGGGATAGAAGGATACGGCTAGGACAAGACTAGTGATTAGATAATCGCACTCGCTACTCCCCGTGAGAATCGGATGGGTGGGAGGGAGTTTTCTTAGACATCACAAACACTCAGACTACGAACAGAAATATATAAATCGATTGAAAGATCAATTTGTGAAAACCGTCCGCACCGGGAATCGAACCCGAGACCCGTAACTGTAGCCGACGACGCTACCAGCTGCGCCACGGACGCCGACACATAATAATGTTACGCAGTGATTAAATATATTATTTATTTCTTATATATTCAATAATAGATACGTCAAAAAAAAGTATTTTTAAATTGTTCTGTTTAGTCATGGAACCATTTTGAAACACGCATTAAAGTCATGCACGGATAATCCGCACACGGATAATCGGAAGTTTACTATAATGTGAAATTTTAATGATAAAAAGTTATTAAGTAAAGGCTTAAAAACTTGATTATAAAAACATAACCATTGCATGTCGCACATATTAAAACAAATAGTGTTACTTTGTGTTTACAAATTGATTAATTTTATTTTTGCAATTATTAAGGAAAACATTCAATTCCATCTATTCGCATTTGCAAGGGCTTTGACCTAAGATATCTCAAAGAGTAAACAATTTACAATTACGTAAATACAAATGGCATACAAACTTCAGTCGAATATTTGCTCTGCACTACAATATAACGTTTGCAGTATAACATCGGTGTTTCTCAACAATGTTAGACCTGCGGACCACTAAACGGACCCACTTGCCGTCTTCCACCCACCACTGCTTTCCCATCCGTTAATTGTATAAGGCAGTATCCAGTGGCGTAGCAAACTTTAAGCGTATCTATAGTTTTTAATCAGAGCAATTGCCCAAGATTTGGCGGCGTGCACTCAAGTGTGCAGAAAATCAACCCTCAGTAGTTCCTACGGACCCCCTGGGGTCCCTGTAACCGCTGAGGGTGTCTGTGGAAAATTAAAAATAATTTGGGGGTCTGTGGACAACTTCAGGGGGACCGAGAAAGGTTTAATGTAAAAAATATCTCATTATTATGAAAGTTGTAATAAATTAGTAGCGATTTGTTGGGGGGTTGGACCATTTTCTAAGCAGACCCACAAACTCAAATGAATCCATACTAATACAGGAGCAAATTATTGTATTATCTACAAATGAGTAGCGGATACTAATGTTTGAACAAGGATACCACAATTTCTGGTTACAAAAACAGATACCAATTTTATATCCGGCGTTATGGGTCACTGTACAGAGGCTGTTGATTGCTTTGCCGTTTTCCTATTTAGTAGAACGTGGATTAAGTGCAGTTATGAACCTCATCATACTTTAAATATCAAAATGTTTTATTTACGCTTTACTTTTACATCACCACTTACCGTTCAAGACATCAAAATTAATGTTACAATTTTTCTATTATGTAGTTATCAGGCGCGTGTGGTGAATTTATCTCTTTTTCTCTCAATCACATGAAAAGTAAAGGTGCAAGGGCATGCGGCGCATGCTCTTGTATCCTTCTTGCTCATACCCAAATTAGGTTGTGCTATAGAGATAGTGATAAGTCCACCGCACGCCGACAGTAGTTATGTATTATACTTGGGGGTTCATGGTCAGGTTATTGCTTTAAAAAGGGGTCCACGGGTATAATTAGTTTGGAACCACTGTTTTAGATAAACGAAAAGCTCATATAAGTTTAGGTCTACTTAATCTCCGTACAACGCTGCAAATTTTTTCAAAGGCCTGGTTATTTTCCTTATTCGCCACAGTCAGCGTGCACAATCGGGTACACTGGAAGTTTGGACCGATTAACACAGCTCTTCCATTTCTTTATGCATTAAGTAACACTTCCAAAGGATGTGCTTAGCATCTTTCTTTATATATATAAAACACCTACGGACCACTAAAATTAGAAGAAATATTTTCCGGACCACTGACGCAGCAATAAAAAATATTATTTAGTTATATAGTGGGAGCTGAATTGCCCGCCATTGCTCGGGTGGATAAAAGCCGTTTAGTTAATTTTCAAATTAAAAATAATTCTAAAAAAATCGCGTATTAGTATTTGAATATTTAATTATAAAATAATGCTCAACGTAATGAGCTTCTGATACAGTGCTCATGTGTTCGAATCCCATTACGCAAAGTTTCCAAAATTGATGTTCCAATTAGGGCTTGCAATTCCGGGGATCCCGGTCAATTATTCATACCCTTAATCCCGAGATTGTCTAAATATTAATTCCGGGATTTCAGGATTTACAGTAAACGCTAAAAATTGTTTTTGTTTCAAATTAAATACTTCCTAATTAACAACAACGCACACCTTGGTTTGTTCATGTGCATAATTTTATTATAGTACATAGTATATCGTCATTGTTCTGGAAGAAAGCACTAAATCGAAAAATTACATATTGGGTTAATTATAGGTACCAAAATGTTCCTTAATGTGAACTCTACCGTATGGAAGAACACACTCTGTTTATAAATTATGCTTTTACTTAAAAACAGCTTTCTGCAAACAAACTAAATGAAAAAGGTATAGCATTGTAAAAATTGTAAAAATTACTTAAAACTTATTTCAGTTAGTGTTTTTTTCCAGAACAACGACGAAATATAATTAATATCAATGTATCGTGATCTCCTTCCTTCCCATATTTCGTAACAGCCGTTTTTAACAAGCTTGAAATGGAGGACGAAAGAGAACTGCTTTTTTAAATATTTTTTTCGATGTCCGCTCGTAACGTGGAGCATATGGTCTCCAAATGGAGGTAATGGAGGTTGTAAGATCAATTTATAAAAACCATCCGCACCGGGAATTTAACCCGAGACATCCGTAACCTTTTTAAATAGATCGAGGACAATAATGTAAAGTCGAATCGAAGGACACACCCGTTTTCTAAATACCGTCTAGTCAAACCTACCTTATTATTAAGCAATAGATAAAGTAAAATATAAAACTATTTTGATAGTTACGTCTTTTCGTCTCTTCCAATCCCAAATTTTTTTTTAAAAATTATATATACATACATTCCAATTGCCGCACTAATTGACACTAATTACATTTTAAATACTATACAATTTAAAACATGAAATTATGCGCAATGACCAATCCCAGAATCCCGGGTCATAAAGAGGCTCAGCGATTGGATGCCCTAATTACAATCGAGCTACGGCTTTCTATAAGAAGACATGGATGTTTATTATGTCTAATATTGCCTCTCACTATTCCCTCGTGTGAATGAGCGCTAATGCAAATATTTGTTTGCAGATTTGCCGTGATCAGAATATTAAAACTTATCCTTAATACTTACTCTATGGGGGCAGCCATTTTGTTTTGTTTAAAAAATATTTAATAAACAGTTTTATATTTGGGCGGACGCATTGAGCGTTAACTTTGTGGGAGTACGTTAAAAAAGGGCATGTGGCCGAATTGTGAACGTCAATGGCTTCAGCTGCGGTGATCCCGGGTTTACATTCCACTACGGACTGTTTAAAAATTACAATTTTCTATCCGAGGATTTCTAAAACTCTCTGTCACCCATCCGATCCTAAAAACGGGGCGTAACAATAGCGATTAGTTTACCACTCTTCGTGAAAAAAAGGTTGAACAACTGAATAATAAGCAGTTTTCCTAGAAAAAAATCTGCATATTGACAGCTGACATGGTTTAAAAAGAATATATAGTATCTCAACACTTTATCGACCTCTGTGGTCTAATGGTAAGAGCTTTTCCCTAGCGATCAAGTGGGTCCTGGTTCGAATCCCAGCAAGGTTAATATCAAATTTAAATGTGTGATCTTGGACACGAGTTACTTCTAAAAAATTCTCATCGAGTTTATCTCGTATGATTTTCTAATTTTGAAAACATTTGGCACATTGACTGTAATGCCAGATATATTTTTTTTTAAATATAATTTAAAAAACACAATTTGTTTTTGAGAGAACTATTGTTTATTCATTCGCTCAACCTCGTTTTTTATAAAGGATAAAGGCCTAGTGTAGTTCACAAATCGATTTCCCAACGCCCTGTTTTTAGAATATTATTGAGTGGGAAGGGAATCGATTGAAAAAGCGTCGTAAAGAAAAAAAATCAACACCCACCTTCTTGGAGGACAGCCGCGAACACCCAGCCTCTTGAATCTGCCGTCTGTCTTGTAGTGAAACTTTTATCACAATGGCCGTTGGAGTAACAACAACATAATTCAGTAACGAAAAATCCCTAAATAAATTTGCAATATGGCAATAATTCGATCGATTCGTAGTCTGAACGAATCGATGAGTCCTTCGCTTTTATTTGACATTTATAGTTATTCGGCTGTTTCAAGTCGGCGACATGATGCTGTTACCCCAACGACCCCATTTTAACTGCAGCTGAACGGACTACATCCCAGCCGGGAGCTTCCCCTGCCGATACAGGGGAAAACCCTGAGGAGAGATGACGGTCTATCGATTGGCGCTGCACTTCTAGGCTAGGGCTACCACCGGTATCCCAAAGGACACGTTCGTACCAATTCTGCATATAAACAGGTGCAACTTGGTTGTGAAAGAGACAATTTGACAAGGCTTTAAAAAAATTGCGGCGTCATACCGAGAACGAGTAGACCACAACTCGTGGAACCTTTCCGTTTATCTAGAGCAGAATCTGCCAAACTTTTTCATTGCACGTACATTACGTTATCTCGACAATATAATATGCTGTAGTATTACCAACATTACTTGACCGCCGCCGAATTTGGAACTAGAATTGTCAGTCTATAATTAATTTCTCCAGTTGCCTTTTTATCTATCTATATATATAAAAATGAATGTCTGTTTGTTGGTTTGTTGGTTTGTCCGGATCTTATAGGCTCCTAAGCTACTCAACCGATCGCGACGAAACTTTCAGGAAGGACTTATTGTGATCATGCTGGGAAATATTATATAAAATAATGTTTGTTTGTCCTTTACGCGTTCCTTTAACATTCATACGATTTCGATGAAACTTCGGTGAGTTGTTGTGCACACACCCGTGAAGGGTTCTGAAGAAAAAAAATTGAAAAAAAAGAATCAAGGAAATCTAGGAAAAACCTTCTGATTTATTCGTGTACGCACCAGACGAAAAACAAAAATATTGTGTTATAACAAGTGTGATATTGAAACTCGGGTTCGGGTCGGGCCAGACCAAAAGCAGTTCAATAAACAGAATTAAAACACAAACCCTTTCTTTCTTTGAGTGGCATTGCAACGCATGCCGGTTACTCACTAGTGCAAAATAAATTTCTTGTCTACTTTTAATAACCATCGCTAAAATTTCAGTTTTGGAATTTATTGAATTTTCAGTTTTGGTTGAGTATGGTAACATTCTTAATGTGACGTTGGCGCCCTCACTAGCGCCCAAGTTAAATTGGTGCATCTGTAGTATAACCGTACCCGACATAGACAGACGACGGTATTTAAATTGAAATACTGAATGTCTAAAGTAGCTAGTAACATTTTATTTTATATACACTACGAACGCTTACGTCATGAGAATTTTTTTTATAATAAAACGTCTACAGAGCGGTCTGGGCTATTATATGCAAGATAAACTTATATATATAATTTAAAGGTCTGCACGGGCCTGGGCTAGGCCCGTGGGCCGTGTTCGGGCGGATAGAGACAATTGTCATTCGGGTCCGGGTAAGGGATTTGTTTGTCATGTCTATTGAAAACTGAATAATGTTGAAAACAAAAAGGTAATGATAAAATAATTTATTACGTTTTGAATACTATTGGAAATCTTTTGTTTGAGTCATACGGCGGCATCATTTTGTAGCCCAAAGTTGAGCTCATGAAATTGTGTGTAATTGATGCAAAGTCTGAAAACAATGCTTTGTTTATTTAAGAATCACCGATAGCAAATTAAAATATTTGTTCGTACATAAATAAAGTGTGATATTTTTCAGTATCTGGTTTCTATTGGTTTTAGATAATTGACAGTTCCATGTGCCAAAAAATGTATTAGTAAAAAAAACAACAGATTTCCTAAAAATGAGTGTCAACGATATAAAGAAAAAGTTGAAAAGGGATTACTGGGTGCGTTCAGTGTGTTAAATGTCGATCAATTATATGCTACTGTATTTTTTTATTTCTAAATCAAACTCTTTTCGTGCCGAGAAATATAAATTTAGGCTTCGGGTCGGGTTCGAGTATTAAGTTTGGTATTAAGACTCGGGTTCGGGCCGGGTAATTTCATCAAACTTCGGCCCGTGCAGACTTCTATATACAACTGCATTCTACAATTGCCTCACCGACAAAATTTAAATAAAATCACAGATTATGTGTTTTTATATAAAGAATATATGCATATCGACTGTGGAAAGGAAAAGGGACGTAACCCACACACAAAAAATATTGTGTATAGACCAAACAAAACGTGTATTAAATTGTATGCTATTGTATAGGAGTGTATTAGCACGCTTAGTGTGATTTATGCACAATGTTTTTTTGGTGTGGGTTATGTATTTTTCCTTTCCACAGCCGATATGTATATATTCTTTGTACAAGAACACATTATTCGCGACTTTATTTATATTTGAAAAAATGCATAATTAGCACTGCTCCAGAGGACTAGATTTTCTGTACGCTAAAGTGCAAGCCAGCTGTCAGTTGCTCCTAAGACACTCCCAGTCAAGGTGAAAAAAGCTGTAGATACGCTTAAAGTTTCAGCCGTATAAAATCAACGGATGGGAAAGCAGTTGTAAAAAATATTCTATTTATATGGCGGGACCGTGGTTGAGTGGTCAACGTCATTGGTCTCGGTCGCGGTTCTCACGGGTTCGAGTCCCAGTACGGATCGTCGATCGATTAATGGATTTCTGTTCGAAGATTCTCAGATCCTAAAAAAATGGTACGATTGCCTAACCACTAGTCCCGTCCTAGCCACATCCTTCTATCCATACACTCTTCTGAAAAATATGAACTGACTAACAATCAGTTCTCGTAGAAAAACTTACATTGATATAAATTCCATTATGAGTCCATATACTCACATTGAGAAAGGAAATGGTTAAAAAACATACATTTATTTTTTCACAAAAACGAAATGTGCAACAGAAATTATTTTGATGAAAATCAAATTAATTTAGATTTTCCAAATCCATTTATGGTACACCGTTTTTGGTAACCCTGTTCTAAGCGCAGTCTATGGGGGTTGGGGGGGTAGCCCAGGCAGGGTAGCCTATCTCGTTGCCTTGGCGATAGCCATAGCCATGAGCCCCATATAAAGGAGCTACCCTCAGTGATGAACTGTGTGACGATAGTTTATCAGCATTTAATCAAAAAATATTTTTACGCTTGGGGACGCCTTCAAAGTTCATCGAAAATATTTTTTTATTTTCGCATAATAGTTAGCTTTTTTTTAATTAAAAAAAATTCGGGCATTACCGCTAAAATGTCAGTGCGCCGAATATATTTTAATTTTTTAAATTACATGAGATAAACTCGTATGAAAATTGGTTTTCAAAGTTACTCGACAAGAACGCGAGTAGAAGTGACAAACAAAACAAACACCAAGGGGTGGGCCGAAAGGGACTCGCACGTGCTAAATTTGACTTGGGAAAACATTTTTTTTACCATGTCCACTCTAGTTTTTCTGCGGGAACTGCTTGTTACTTAGTTGCTCAACCTCTCTTTTTCAAAGAGAGTAGGGAAAGAAGTATATGGCTAGAACAGGACTAGTGGTAAGCTAATCGTTCTCGCTACGCCCTGTTTTTAGAATCGGATGGGTGTGAGAGAATTTTGAACATCATAAAAAGTCATGCCTACGAACAGAAATCCATAAATCAATTGAAAAAACAATTATTTATGGACTTGAACCCTTGACATCCGTAACCGTTGACCACTGCACCACGGACCCGACGAAGGCTAAACAGGCTAGCCCCTAGTTAAATTAACAATGAACAATATTCTCATAGCAAATCAGTACTTAGATGCTATTTCTGCAGATGGTTTAAATGTGTAAGACTGTTTCCGTTTGAAATTTCTCGTAAAATACATTTATTTCGGATGCATAATATAAAAACGCCCTAGCTGTTTTTTTGTCTATAGTATAACAATCTTTAAAAAAACAGACGATTGATATATTATAGTGATTTAAAAAAATCCGCCCCCTCCCCGAAACACTGCGAAAATCTCTGAGAATAACCGAGCCCCTCGTTAACGTATTCGCAGCCCACCTCTGCAAAAATACATGTCCAAGATTTCAACTCAAGCCCGATTGATCGCTAGAGGAAATCTTTGACTACTCGACCACAATATAGACTTCATACAACAATGTGAGGATTTTTACAGAATCCTAAATCCAAACCGCATACAGGTGAACACATAAATTGCCGCCCCCACATGGTAAACAAATAATGAAATATTCCTCTCGAAGCTCGCACAACAAACACAGTACGGCTCTGTTTGTTTTTTCAATACGTCTGCTTCCACGCAAGCAATACCACCGACAAAGCAAGACAGAATACATGCTTTATAACGCGTAAGAAGGAAACAAAATATTAATTCGTTGTTCAAATAAATCGGAAAAGGCCTTGCCAGTGAGCAGCTGGAAATCAGCTGTTGTGCGCTTGCGTGGGAATATTGTTTTATTGAACCGGAGAATTTGGCGGGAAATTTTAATTATAGTAATAGTGTTTGAATATCTTTTTTAATTTGCTATATTATCATTTCGTTACCTTACTATAAAAGGTTCTAATTGCACTTGACCATGTTTTTAGATACGAGCGTTTGAAGTTTTGAATGATAATATTTTGTATTTTTAAGGAAAAAATGTATTTTTAATTAGTGAGTTAGCATATATTTATAGCATTCTACTGCCATGGCCTCCAGCATTTGTTTACATATCATGGTGTAAGCGTATATTCTATGCATTTTTAACTGTAGCATGAAAACGGTATTGTTGGGTTTACCAAAAACAAGCATTGATGAAGATTTATGTTATCTGAGTTTTGATACTATAAACCATCATTTCTTAAAATAGGGATAATCAGAATACTTAAGTTCAAGTCGCTGAGTCTTGGACGGCTCCCGAGACAATCCCAGCTCAAAAACAGAAATAATACGCTTCACGTTGTTTACGCCACGGGAAACGTTTTCTAATACCAGAACGAACGTGTCGGGTGGTGGTGGGGATTGTAAGGTCCTACAGCCGAGTGGACAATGCTCTGTGACTTTCGCCCTATTCGTTCATGTCGTATCCCCGTAAGGACACTGAATTTTCAGTGGATTTATCAACTCGTATTTAATGACATGGATTTTTTTAACCATGTCCGCTTCCAATGTGGATCAGATGATCTTAAAAGAAGTTTTCTACGAAAACTGCTTGTTATTCGGTTACACAACTCTTTTTTTCGGAGAAAGTAGGGCTAGGACAGGATTAGTTGTAGCGAATTTTAGACATCTCAAACATCCATGCCTACTAACAGAAATCCATAAATCGATCGAAAAGTCAATTTATGAATCTGTCCATACCGGGATTCGACCCCGACACGATGTTGACTGCTGCACCGCAGATCCGACAAGATCCATTAGGAATTGTATTTTCCGTTGTGGTAGCGGTTGAACAAATTGACTTTATTCTGTTATGTAATTGTTTGCCCGTGTTCACTAAACAACATTTATATTAATATCTGGCCATTTGTAGCACTGTGAGCAATGTTCACGTGTGCATTTGTCTTGCCCGCCAATGTTTGGTCACAGAGATATAACATCTATTATGATTTTTAAGAGACCACGAAAAAAGTGAAATTCTCTCATGCGACGAATTTTGCAATATAATGAATCGGGACACCAATTTCGAAACGTTAGTTTTCTTTAGTGTTTTGTTGCCGAAAACATCAAATCATAATTCCGCCATCACGTCTTATTGTTTCGTGACATTTTTCTCTCTCTCGAATTGCATCAATCATTCAGTGTCTTAGTGCCAAATAAAAAAAAGTCTTGGAGCGCTGATTAATTATAATATATTAAGGTTTACAATTAAATGCACCTTTTTTAGATCATATTCACTTTCATAAAAATAATTTTCACTTATAACAAATACATTCCACAAAAAACAAATTCTTTCAAAAAAGCATTGACGAAATATATTGCACGTACGACAAAATATTATCACATCGTTTTCACTCAATATAAATACTCACACTTTGAAATCGATAGTCGCACGAAGCTGTAATGAAATGTCACTTATTCTTTACTACTTGCCTATATTGTCTTTGCTCCACGCATTAGAATACATTACACAAACCAAACCAGACCAACTCTAACACAACCTACTAAAACTTAACTCACTTTGTTAAAACAATCCGTGACTAAGTGGAAACTATTAAAATCAAAGTTTGAGTGTACCAAGTGAATACTATCTAACACAAAGTGCAATTATTTATAACCCATATTTTAATACCCCCTTCCCGCAGTGATTCAATTTCCACACTAACAAATTTCCAACAAAGAGTTGATCTTTCAATACACAGTAACAAAAAATCATCTAATATATAATAGCCCAGAGAACTCTGTAGACGTTTTAGTGCTCGGCCAGTATCAACGCGTGACGGTGGGGCGGGCGCGGCGTTTGAAACTTAAATGCAAAACCGCTCAAGACAAGACGCGCGAACTTGCGCATTAACTACGGACATTGCAAAAGCATGATATGCATTAAAGTTTTAATCGCCGCAACCGCCCCACAGTCGCGCGTTGACTCAGGCTGAACACTTGTTATTATCACATATCACATTTTTTTTATTCCATGTAGGTATCGAGAGGAGCTAAGTAATTTGACCTGTTTGTAATTTTTTGTTGAATACTTAGGGACACAAAGACATATCTCAATCAATTTATATATATAATTATTTTTTACTTATATGGTCGTACAAAATTATAAAAAATGTTTGTTTCTAGAATTGTGATAAAATGTGCTTTATTTTTCGAGTTTCATAGCACGAAAACCTTTATTTGCTTTTATCTCAAAATTCTGTTTTTTTAGATAGGCCCATGTGATCCTAAGCCCCCGACATGTAGGTATGAAATTTTCCCATTACCTAAGCGTCAGCGTCCGTGGCGCAGTTGTTAGCGTCGCCGGCTACGGTTACGCATGTATCGGGTTTAATTCCCGGTGCGGACAGTTTTCATAGATTGATCTTTCAATCGATTCATGGATTTCTGTTCGTAGTCTGAGTCCTCCCTCCCACCCATCCCATCCTCACGGGGCGTAGCGAAAGCGATTAGCTAACCACTAGTCCTGTCCTAGCGCTATCCTTCTATCCCTACTCTCTATGAAAAAAAGAGAGGTTGAGAAACTGAGTAACAAGCAGTTGTAGAAAAATTCTGTTAAGATTGGGAACGGACATGGATTAAAAAAAAAAAAAAGCGTCGCGGTTCGCGGTGTATAATATAATAAAATAAAATGTTATGTAATGGACACGCAGTTCCGACGTATTAGCTAATTTAGACATTCAGTATTGCAATTACAATACCGTAATTTATGTCGGGTACGGTTAGACCAGTTTTATAATATTTACACTGAATTCACTGTCTTGCTTGACGATAGAGCTTAAGTTTTTTCATTAGTATTGAGCACCAGGAAGAAAAAAGGTCATAATTTATTCCATAGTGTCTTTTATCTAATTTATGGAAACCATTTCGAAACAGATATCACGATATTACTGATGCATTTATTTGTATAACGTTTTTTTCGTACTTTTTAAATAAACAATATTTTCAAGAGAACACATTGTGAAATGTGTGGAGGTGCTGCAGTTATTACATCAAACGTCAAACTTCATCATTTTGAAAATTGGAACAAGCGAAATGATGTTACATAATTAATTAATTACCTGCGATGACGTAAGAGATCTAAGATGGCGGACTGCCACTTCGCAAATATAATCTTTTTATCTGTCAGATGATCAATTCGATTAAAATTAATTAACCGTCCATTAAAAGTAAGTTTTAAATGATACGCATTTATGATAAGAGACTTCGCTACTTTATCAGTTGTCGGTGTGGGCTAAAAATGACAAAACATGTATTTATAATTAGACTTTCTAATTAAATAAATTAATGATAAGAGGTGTGCTTTTTCCGAAAGTCGGCCGTCGCCAGTAGTCGGCTTTTTGAGCTTAAAACTTAAATAATAGTGAATATATTAAAAAAAAAACAGATTTTTTAATTCGGTAGTCTTGCCACTTGCCAATTTATGTCTGCACTATACTGACCTATATGATGCAATACGCAATTGAAAAAAAAAACACATTTTTGCTTTGCAAGTTTCGACAAATTCATGTTGTATGGAGATCGCTAACAAAATATACTTTATATTGTCATGCTTTGCATTATTATGTTTTTTATTGTTCTGTTTACTATCAGTAGGTTATTTCGCGATATTCATGAAGTTCCATAGTGTTGGCCGAACACTGGTAAACGAAAGGACGATAATTGAAAAAAATTTTTGTAAACTTCTAACATTTTACGCTTGGTACAATATTAACTATTTTATTTTAAGTTGGTTACATTGCTTAATCCCTGTTAAATGGAATAACACCGAACAAATATGTATTTATCATTCATTGACCTTTTGAAAGTACACATGTCGTTGACTGGCTGAGCACTGACGAAACGACCCTATCAATATGTATTTAGTAAACACGATTCTCATTTTGCACGGGGGATACGTGTCAGGGACTAGCTTGTAAAAAAACATGAGGTGCCCGTTTAAAAATGGGAAATACGTTTCTTTACTAAAAATACCCGCAAATTACAAAATTCTCGAATTAAAAAATTATTCGAATTTATTTTTTATTTATACATGAAAATAGTTTCATGAAACACATATTTACATTAGTAATAAATTTTCTTGATTTTCGATTTAAATTAAGCCGGAGAGGGAATAAACTTGAAATATAAAAGAGCAAGATAGATGTGTCAAAACAATAACAAGTCCTGCATGACTCATGAACACCTGTATCTTAAAATTCGCCAAATGGCAAAAATGACGATATACATATACTGTCGGCTCCGTGCTGCAGTAGATAACGTCGTTGGCTAGTATTACGGATGTCTTGGGTTTAGGTTCCGGTATAACAGTTTCATAAATTATTTTTTCAATAGATTTGTAAATTTCTGTTCACAGGCATGAATGTTTGCGACGTCTAAAATTCCCTCCCGCCCATCCGATCATATAAACTGGGCGTAGCAAGTGCGATTAGCTAACTATTATCCCTATCCTTCTTTCCCTACTCTGTTCGAAAATGAGAGTAACAAGCAGTCCTCGTAGAGAAACCGAATCGAATCCCAGTACGGACAGTTTCATAAATTGATTTATGTTCAAATGCATATAATTATCAAATTTGGATTATTGAGATTTTGTATACTTCCATGTATTTTGTCACTAACGACCCGGGTTTCGCCTTTCGGCATCTTCAGGCATTCGAGCACACGAATGACTGTCAGTTCGAGTCCATTCGTGTGCTCGAATGCCTGAAGATGCCGAAAGGCGAAACCCGGGTCGTTAGTGACAAAATACATGGAAGTGTACAAAATCTCAATAATCCAAATTTGATATTGAAATTCCATCAAGCACCCTCAGTCGATGTCTTAAATTATAAAACGGTATTAAGTCATTGTTAATTTTTTATTCTGGCAAAACGCACGATATAAATTTAACTCATCGATACCAAATCTTAATGTCAGTATACCCTTGATATGTAATATTGAAAATCATTAATAAATGGCAGCCATTCCTCCCCTGGAACTCTAAAAATCACCCCTAAGGGGTAATTCCTGTTATAGATTAATTATAGCATATAATTATGTTCAACATAAAAATTATAGTGTACAATTGTACTGTGATTAGCAAAAGAATATAAACAGCTGCACGAGGTGTTGTCCCGTGAACCTGTAGGTAGCAGTAAAGGGCAGGTTAAGTAGTGCATTACTACAGATAGCTCGTTCCGTCAGACGTGTGATAACGCTAGGCTGATAAAGTTTTTCATATTAAAAATCGGTACGTAATTAAAATAAATAGAATTGAATTGTTGCAATGTGAGATGGGAATCGATACCATGACCAGTTTTCGTTTATTACGGCACCGAATTTTTAACAAATAAATAACCAGCTTTGCTGAATTTACCAACCGATCAGCGCCTGTCGAACTTTTTAGCCTTGTCCCCACCAGTGCAACATGTACCACTTGGCCGCTAGTGAGGGCGCAACCGTCGCGTTGGAATGTTGCTATACTCAACCAGAACTGAAATTTCAATAAATTACAAAACCGATATTTTAGCGACGGTTTTTAAAAGTAGACAAGATATTTATTTTGTATAATGAGAAATTTATTCTAGACTGACAATTATAGTTCCAAATTCGGCGGCGGCCAAGTAATGTTGGTAATACTATACATATATATATTTAAAAATGAATATCTGTTTAAATTTGGATTATTGAGATTTTGTACACTTCCATGTATTTTGTCACTAACGACCCGGGTTTCGCCTTTCGGCATCTTCAGGCATTCGAGCACACGAATGGACTCGAACTGAGAGACAGTAAACAGTTTCTAACGCTTATATAGAAGATACAAATGCGACAAATATCATTTACGAGGCAATACATTATACGTCTGAGAGCCACACCGATACCTGAGTTAAAATTTCGGAAATCGTCCTAATCCTTATTTTGTAAACACCATATTACCAGAGTGGCAAATTGCCGAAGGCGTTTGCCGCTTTTCAACTTCTTTTAGAAATACCAGTGATTTTACAATTATAATAGTATTGTGGGTTTTGACGGGATGTAATTCGACGAATGGGTAAATATATACAATCATTCCACATTTAGTGAAATCTGTTAGGTGTTTCAACGTATCGGATATAATAGCGGAGAATTAGGAAGGTTCAGCTGCTCGTTCAAGATTGGTAAGGAGTATAACTGGCCTCTATTAATTTCTAAAATTTCCTGATAAAATAATTTATGATCCCCATGTTTTTATGCAACAGTTTAACCCCATCATCCGCATTAAACGTATGGTTCTCCATTAGCAAGTGATTTGCGAATGTCGAAGTTTCTTTTTTAATCTAAAGGCAGCTAAATGTTCTGATACCCTTATATCTAATGTACGTGTGGTTTTACCCACATAGAAATGTTGGCAATCATTGCATTGTAATTTATAAATACCAGATTTGTTCTTAAAGTTTACTCTATCTTTATTGTTAATAAGTAATTTGCCTAGAGAGTTTTTGCAATAGAACGCCGGTCTAACACTATCAGCGAGTTGTTTTTTAATTTTAAAGCTTGTGCAACCTAAATAACTTATTCTAGATTCTAGGGCGGTCTATGTCTTTAGACAAGTTCCCGAAATATAGCATCTTTTCTGCTAATTTACGTTGTTTTTTTGATACAAGACTATCTATAAGAGACGCCTCATAGCCATTATTAATGGCAATTTGTTTAATAATGTTTAGTTCGTTTTCAAAATTAAATTTATTTAGAGGTATAGTGACTAATCTGAACCTGAGAATGGAAAGCAGCCAATTTATATGAAAAGGATGGTCTGACTTAAAATGGATCGTGGCTTCTGAAAACGTCTGTTTTCGGTAAATTTTAAATTCATGAATGGAGTTTTTAATATCAATATTAAGGTCAAGGAAATTTATATTCTTGCCCCTACTTCTAAAGTGAATTGAATTTTATCATCTAGTGAGTTAAGAAAATTATGAAGGTTAGAAACTTGTCTCTCAGTTCCATTGAATAGACAAAGGATGTCATCTACGTAACGGAACCAATAAACTACGTTTCTAACTTCTGTTTTATTGCTGAAAATAAGGTTTTCTAAATGGTTCATGTAAAATTCTGCTAATAGTGGTGACAAACAACTTCCCATTGCAAGGCCTTCGGTTTGTTCATAGAATCTATTATCAAATTGAAAATAGTTCTGGTCAACGCAAACGTCTAATATATTAAGTAATTCCGTAGTAATGACAGGATTAACTCTACGCGTATTAAGGGTATCTTGATGATTTGTTTACATTTGTTTACAGGTACATTAGTGAATAAGCTAACAACGTCAAAAGAAATTAATTTGGCGTTTAACGGAATGTTATAATTTTTAATTTTATCTACTAACTCTAATGAATTTTTAATATTATACAATGGCTTGAATTTACTGTGATTGCGGATGAGAGAGTTAGCTCTTTTGGAAAGTTTATACGCTGGAGCATTCATATATGAAACTACCGGGCGGATTGGTATTGAATCCTTGTGAATTTTCGGTAGCCCATAAAATTTGGGGGCTTGTGGATTTCTAGTGGATAAAAAGGACAAATCCTTAGGGTTGATTGTAATGCTACAACTATTTATAACCTCTTTAATATTTTTATTAAATTTTAATGTAGGATCTTTTTTCAATTCGACTATATCGTTATTATCGAGAAAGTTATTAAACTTATCAACATAGTCTTTTCGCGTTAACAGGACCGTGGTATTTCCTTTGTCCGCCTTTGTGACAATGATATCATTATCTTTAATTTTAGTTTTAATATTTTTAAGAGTAGCCAACTCCTCATTAAACTTATTGTAATTTTTGTTGCTGTTTAAGTAATCTTTCTTAAGGATGCGAGAACAAATATGTTTGCTGGTTAAATCTTTATGCAATGCAATTTCTAAATCTATAGCAAGGTTTTCATAATCCGATTTTCTATTTGGCAAAGGCGGACAATATTTAAGACCTTTTGATAAAAGGCTCTGCTCGTCTTTTTTTTAAATTGACGTTAGACAAATTTACAACTCTATCAAAAAATTTTATAGGTGTTTCCTCATTTATAACTAGATTAGATTTATCAGCTAGACTTGCCTCAAGATGCCGAATGCTCGAATGCCTGAAGATGCCGAAAGGCGAAACCCGGGTCGTTAGTGACAAAATACATGGAAGTGTACAAAATCTCAATAATCCAAATTTAATATTGAAATTCCATCAAGCACCCTCAGTCGATGTCTTAAAGAATATCTGTTTGTTGGTTTGTCCGGATCTTATAGGCTCCTAAACTACTCAACCGATCGCGACGAAACTTTCAGGAAGGACTTTTGTGATCATGCCGGGAAATATTATATGAATAAATGTTAGTTTGTCCTTTACGCGTTCCTTTATCATTCATACGATTTCGATGAAACTTCGGTGAGTTGTTGTGCACACACCCGTGAAGAGTTCTAGAAAATCTAAAATTGAAAAAAAGAATCAAATACGTACATACAGCGACATCTAGGAAAACCCTTCTGATTTATTCGGGTACGCACCAGACGAAAAACAAAATTATTGTGTTATAACAAGTGCGATATTGAAACTCGGGTTCGGGTCGGGCCAGACCTGAAGATGGTGGGCTCGAACCGAGTAAGTCTATGAAATTTGACAGCAGTTCAATAAACAGAATTAAAACACAAACCCTTTCTTTCTTTGAGTGGCATTGCAACGCATGCCGGGTACTCAGTAGTATTAAATAAAACACTAAATTAATAAGTGTTATAAATTATTGCACTTTGTGTTAGATATTATTCACTAATTAAAATAATTTTGTTGTTTCATGTGGTAGAGTTTGAAATAAGGAACATTTTGGCATAACTAACTCGATATGTCATTTTTTCTATTTAGTGTTTTCTTCCAGAAAAACGACGATATGGTTCACATTGGAAGCAGATGTGGTTTAAAAAAAATAATTAGTTTTCATCCATAGATGTCAGTCACTCAAAACCAGTTCACTCACCTTGAACTTAAACTTGATAAAAATTGTTCCCCAGGTATCTAACTATTTAGCAAAAGTCTTTCGGCCAGACATCAATTATTATGTAAAACTATTCACGAATAAAGCTATTCTTTTCTGGAACAAAATAAAACTTCGCTGACTCCCATGCTAAATGTACATCCAAGGCGGCGCCGTTGCCGAGCATTTTGACAAGCTCGACCATACAGTATTCAATCGTGATTTCGCAACAATTGGTTGAAATTGATTTCGAACTGAAATACCATTTCCGTGTTTTCTTTCTCATTGCTCCACACTAGAGGTCTGCACAGGTCTGAGCTTGGCCCACGAGCCTCTACCATCGGGCTGGTTTCGGGCTCCGGCAAGGAATTTAATTTTCGGACTGTTTTCTGGTCATGCGTCACCTATACGGCAATACTATTCATAACAAAACTTTAATAACTTGAATATGGTCATTTTGCCAGTCGTCAGCCAGTTAAGCGACAAATATATTTTCAAAAGGGATTTTGAGTCAATGAATGATAAATACATACTTTTTTCGCTGTTATTCCATTAAACAGGGATTAAATAATGTAACCAACTGAAAATAAAATAGTTAATATTGTAATTTCTCCCCGTGGTTGGCCCCCAAAATCCAATGGTCGGCCTTTCGTTGCCCAGTGTTCGGCCATCACTATGAAACTTCATAAATATCGCGAACGAATGTAGTGAGAGTAGACAGAACAATAAAAAACACAATGATGCAAAGCATGACAATATAAAGTATATTTTGTTAGCGATCTCCATACAACATAGATTTGTCGAAACTTGCAAAGCAAAAATGTGCTTTTTAAAATTGCGTATTGTATCATATAGGTCAGTATAGTGCAAACATACATTGGCAAGTGACAAGACTACATATACGAATTTAAAAAAATCTGTTTTTTTAAAATGTATCCACTGTTATTAAAGTTTTAAGCTCAAAAGGCCGACCACTGATGACGGCTGACTAGGAACACTCACTCTACTTAATTTATTTCACATTTGTTATGAATATTGTTGGAAAGATAGACACAATAACACCTGTTTTGAAAAGTACGGCGTCATGCCAATATTTTCTCGGGAACATGAAGCCGAGGAACCCATAAAAAACCCAAAAAAGAGACAATGGCATCCTTTATTAACGAATGGTTAATAGTTAGGTTACTCGTTCGTATGTACATAAAGTGTCGATTAGTCAGTATCTGCTTTCCAGTGAAAAAGATGGTTGACAGTTTGTTGTGCCAAATAATATTCATTTTCTTATATACATATATAATAGCCCAGATCGCTCTGTAGACGTTTTATTATTATCACATATTACATGTAGGTGTGAAATTTTCTCATAACCTAAGCGTTCAAGGTATATATATAAAATAAAATGTTATGTAATGCACACACAGTTCCGACATACTAGCTACTTCAGAAGTTCAGTATTTCAATTTCAATACCATAGTACGGTTAATAGTCAATAAATAAAATTGATTCGTTAAAAATGAACTTCAACAAAACGGGCTTTTTTCCGGCTGAGAAAAATAAATCTGGGGTAACAAGTGTGATATCGAGACTCGGAATCGGGCTCGGACCGGGTAATTTTTTCGTCCCGCACAGAACTCTACTCCGCACATAGTACAGCTATGGAGCAAGTTAACAGCAACAAAAAAACTTGATTTTGTTGTTTGTAGAGTTTTGACAAATCAATCGTTTGTAAATTACCCTAATAATTAATTCAAGACGTTTATTGATTTTAATCGATTGAAAAAACAGTTTGTGAAACGATTAGATCCCGTGAGATCAGTAACCGAGGCAAGTGATGTTGACCACTGCACCATGGATCACGTAATGACATATAATCTTAATTGGGAAAATAAACACATATACATAATTTAAGACATCGACTGAGGGTGCTTGATGGAATTTCAATATTAAATTTGGATTATTGAGATTTTGTACACTTCCATGTATTTTGTCACTAACGACCCGGCTCGCCACTCTGTTAATATGGTGTTTACAAAATAAGGATTAGGGCGATTTCCGAAATTATAACTTAGGTATCGTGTGGCTCTCAGACGACGTATAATATCTTACCTCGTAAATAATATTTGTCGCATTTGTATCTTCTATATAAGCGTTAGACACTGTTTACTGTCTCTCAGTTTGAGTCCATTCGTGTGCTCGAATGCCTGAAGATGCCGAAAGGCGAAACCCGGGTCGTTAGTGACAAAATACATGAAAGTGTACAAAATCTCAATAATCCAAATTTAATATTGAAATTCCATCAAGCACCCTCAGTCGATGTCTTAAATCATTTTTATGAATTACGCTTTTATTTTGTACAAACAAACCAAATGAAAAAAGTATGGCATTTCAAACATTTGACAAACTTCAAAGTCAAATTACTGAAAACTGGTATTTTTCAGTTAGTGTTTTCTTCCAGAACAATTACTCGATACGTTAAATCACATACATTTCGACATTTAAAACACAAAACCATCAAAAAATGACTTCTTGCATTTTGTCAGCACCCTTGATTTGAACAATTAATTAAATAATTGAAAATCCATTTTCGAAGTGTCCACAGTAATGGATTTAAGTTTTATCTAATCAGTTTAAAATACCAAACACAATATGACAACATTGTAGATTAAATATTGTTATTTTCAATCTACAAACATGCAGCTATTAAAACAATTATCGTGATACGACAGATTAAAAATTGCTACAAATGAAAAATTATCGAGACTAGACGTAAAAATAAAAAATGAGTGTGTATTTGAAATTGGAAAAGGCCTCTTAGAATCACTTTTAAATCAATTTTAAAGTGGGTGCTGTCAATATTCGACACGTGGACGTGAGCGAGTTCAGACGAACACTATTTAATAATGTAATCAAGTAGATTTTTTTAAGACATCGACTAAGGGTGCTTGATGGAATTTCAATATCAAATTTGGATTATTGAGATGTTGTACACTTCCATGTATTTTGTCACTTACGGCCCGGGTTTCGGTTCGAACTGACCGTCGAACTGTCAGTTCAAGTCCATTCGTGTGCTCGAATGCCTGAAGATGCCGAAATGCGAAACCCGGGTCGTTAGTGACAAAATACATGGAAGTGTACAAACTCTCAATAATCCAAATTTCAAGTAGATTTTGTTTAAGCTTACTAGGTTTAGTTCCTTGCAGGTCAAAAATTCTCGCAATTAACGAAAGTGGTCAGCACCAGTTTATAAAAATACAATCGAGAAAACACCAAGATTTTTTTTTAAAAAGTGATATTGAACTTCCTAGGACTTGAACCCGGAACCATTTAATCGCCATGTCTAGTTAGACTACAGAGGTCGAATTACTTTAAGAATGAATAATTCAATGATGTCTTATAATTATCGATAAAAAAACACAATGCTATACTGTGCATGTCCTTGCCGTAAGTTTTCCGCATAAACAGTAACGTTTTAAACGGAAGAAAATTTCTTATCGGTTTTTTGTTCGTCTAACCGGTTTTTAATGGTAGTATGAATTTCGTTCCGGTATTTTTTGCTTCGATAAACGATTGATAACGTTCTAAAGATTTCGGAACAGTGAAGGATTTTGAAATGCATGATGGAGAAGCATGCTCCGAATACCATGTTCTGCCAAACGCACAATCACATCAATCGTGAACGAGTTACATATCCAGGATAGACTCTCGGCTGTATACGCAAGACGCTTACCGACAATCTTGAAAAGCTCGTTGTCACATTAACAATCGAAGGTAAAAGTGACCTAGTAAAAGTGACCAAGTGACCAGGTGAAGAACGCCACAGGCCTCTCCTTACCGATGGCCTTCAGAGCAGCGGAGTGCAGAAGCGAACCAGTGAGGTAAACAAGGAAACGTAAAAAGTGCGAAACACAGTTTCAAATGGCTTACTTCGTCTTAATAACGCAAAAAGTTTACTAGCAAATTCTAAATATTAATTATTTTAGAAGAAAAATTATTGTGAAAAAATCGATTAGTGAATAACTCTGCGGGCAACGTTTTAATAACCCGAGGATCTCGTGCAGTCCGCGAGCCACATATGACTTATCATATCGATAGTATACTGACAGAAGACATTAAGTCATAAAAACAAGTTGTGAGATAATCGCGCTTAAAACATTATTTGTTATTCAGAATACTCTGTCTCCCAAGTACTATTGCTTGCTTTTTAAAAAGACATGCTTTTCATACATTACAAAGAATAATCTTTTTGGTATACAAATCATAAGATTTGGTATCGATGCGTTATAAAATTTGCTAAAGAAAACTTTCAATGAACGGATAATTTCGCTGAATGGAATTATGAATTAACACCTTTGGACTTATTTATGTGGGGGTATGTAAAGTCGCAAGTCTACGTCGATAAACCTGCAACACTTAATGACCTTTAACTCAACATTCGCCGCGTTATCGTCGATATACAGCCGCAGCTTCTTCAGAAAGTGCTTGAAAATTGGACTTCGAGATTGCGCTTTAATCGAGCCAGCCGTCGCACCCACATGCCGGAAATCATTTTTAAAAAACTAACGGCATTTTTTGGATTATTGAGATTTTGTACACTTCCACTAAGGATTAGGGAGATTCCCGAAATTTTAACTCAGGAATCAGTGTAGCTCTCAGACGTATAATATCTTATTACCTCGTAAATAATATTTGTCGCATTTGTAACTTCTATATAAACGTTAGACACTGTTTACTGTCTCTCAGTTCGAGTTCATTCGTGTGCTCGAATGCCTGAAGATGCCGAAAGGCGAAACCCGGGTCGTGACAAAATACATGGAAGTGTACAGAATCTCAATAATCCAAATTTGATATTGAAATTCCATCAAGCACCCTCAGTCGATGTCTTAAATTATAACGGCATTTAATGAACTTTTCAATAAATCCAATATTATAGCATAACCACAATTCTACACCTCTATCAAAAACATTCTTTAGTTATATCGTGCTTTTTTCCAGCATAAAAAAATAACAATATGAATTAATACTGTTTATATTTCAAAGCCGTTATATCGTGTGACTTCACGCGTTCGAACAGTACGTTGAGTGTTAAACTGCATACATTTTGACATTTAAAACAGAAAATTGTCAAAAACTGACTTAATGCGCTCTGTCTGTATTACCCTCCATGTGTAGTTATGTGTTATCAAATGTATGGTTTTGTGGTTTCATTATTGTGACGTATAAATTAATAGTAATTATTTTAGTTGCTGCATTTCTTTGTCGTGTTCTTATTTCCTCGTTCAAGCTCAATTCCTTGTTATTGTTTAGTCTGTTCAACTATTCGCTCGTTTTAGAAAGTAGTCTGTTGACAAATGCACTTATGTATGCGCGGACGATAATGTTCTTGAAAAGTAAGAATTCAAATTATACCGGTCTGGTAAAAGTGGTTGACCTCTCTCGCAATTCGTTTGGTAATACTGCCACAAGGTATTTATTTATCTTGATTAAATAATTTTAGTTGGTAAAAAGTCGCCATAATATACGGAGTTAATGATTGGATCTCATTTTAAAGACGACAGAGCAGGTCTCGGCCAAATTATGTAAATTAAAAAAATAAACTGACCACTTTTGGAAAGGAACACATCATTTTACGTTGGTTTTAGGTTTAAAATTCTGACCCAGCCATTTGATTTAAGCCACTATTATATCGACACTCCCTACGTCAAATCCCGTATCTGAAAATGTGAGATTTTACATGAGTGCATTTCAAAGATTCATAATCCAACTCACAGTATAAAGTATTTTTCGATAAAAACAGTTTTTACTCTCTCCTGAACAATTTCAATTTAGAGGGTTACGTCAATTGCCCAAAACACCGTTGATATGTCAAATGTAACATCTTAGAACAAACCATAGAGCAAATTTGACGACTAAATACTGACGATTTTATTGCAATAATATTACTTATATCGCATAATTTATTGGATGAGATGAGTGCGAAGGAATTTAGACATCACAGACATTCATGTCTTCGAACATAAATCCATAAATCAATTGAAAAATCTATTTATGAAACTGTCCGTACTGACATTCGAACTCATTCCGCTGATGACTCACCTATGTAAAGACTGTTAAACCGTCTCGCGAGTCGGTCAGTGTTACTTTTTGTCGGGTACAAATTATTACTATCATTATGAATTATTCTAACTAAAATGCCACCTATGAAGAAAGTCAGGACTCTACCTGATACTGAAAATAAATATTCCAAGACTTTCCCGCATTTATCGTTTTTTTTCAGGGTCCTTTGCAAAACTTAAAAATGGGGGGGCAGCTGGTTTCTGTATTTTATTTCTTAAAATTGATTTAATTGCATAGCAACAACACAATATAATAAATTGAACAAACCGTTATGTGTCAAAATTATGTATTTTAATTGTGTTCCTAAAACGAATTTTAAAAAGCATTTACCTATTTCGATATGAGAGGTGTCCTTCAGGTATCGTTCCTTGGTGCACACCTATTTTTTTTATCAATACAGATAAATAAAATGTGTTGCATTTAATTAACAGATAATTAAAAGAAGCTTATCGGTATATTGTTTTGATAGTTATGTGTTGTTATCATTCATTTCTACTACGAAATTTTACATTTCACCTAATTTACATTTTAATTTAGACTTTTGACTTTCAAGGCCACCATTTGTAGCACCGGCTATAATAGTGGTCAGTAACCTTTTCTCACCCACGGCACACCTAAGCACTCATTCATATTTTGCGACACACCACAAGCCAAAATATGAAAATTTCATACGCAAAACTTACAATTTATTAATTTGTTTTATTTAATTAATTTAAAATGGTGACCAATATATTTTTTAATAAAATCACACTGGTGGTGGTGTGCACAACTTGGAGTACTGTAGAGAATATTAGACAGAATAACGACCGGCTTCATGGCGGACGTGATAGGGAAAAATCGAAAGACCTGTTTTTATTTTTATTTTTTTTATTTCTTATTTATATAATAGAGTATTTGAAGAAAATCAATAATGAAATAAAACAATATACATATAACATTAGGTAAAAATAAAATTACATTTAATTAAGTACAGTTCTTTCACTAGGGAATGATTTTTTTTTATATAATCTTCACTATAATAATTATTATTAATATTGCTCTTTTTCCAGATATATAATATGTACAAACATTGCATGTCGAATAATGAAAAATAAATGAATTTTTTGAAAATAAAAATTTGTGGAGAAAATACAAAAATTATTACGTTCGGCGAAGGTGTGTCAAGTATTACTGACGGGTCTCTAATAAATTTGAGAATTTAATCCGCTTCCCGTCGCATTCTCAAATACGTGATATTAAATTGTAATTCAACAAGCAAGCGATGACGTCAACAGATACAAAAATGGCGTTTGTCATTTTTTTTTTGCTCTACTTTCGTACACATCTTTAGGACAAATTAGTAATTATGTACGTAAGTCGAGGGCTGTCAGTATTTAAAATAATTATTATAAACATTGCATAGTTCAGTAAAAAGGCCGTATTTATTAAATTAAACATTGTGTCGATTTTCAAAATAAATTAAAAAATACATTATTTAAGTAGAATTAAATCACAATGGTTAAAATGAGTGGTCGAAAAACAAAAGTTAAAATTTATCTTAATTTATTTTTACAGCAGGGGAGAGAGTCTCTGAACTATAGATGTACCAATTTAACATGGCCGCTAGTGAAGGTGCCACCGTCACGTTAGGAATGTTGCCATATTCAACCAGAACTGATATTTCAATAAATTCCAAAACTAATATTTTATCGACGCTTATTAAAAGCAGGCAAGATATTTATTTTGCATAAAATGGTAATTGTAGAAATATATTCTAACCAACAAGGTTTTGTTTTTCAACGACTCAATTTTCTTACGAAATGGAATGATAAAACGCTTATATATGTCATTAATTAAAAACGTAAACAAAAGTAACTTATAAATAAACATAGATATAATATATATATATAGCAAAATATATGAATTACTATACTAGACACTTTCACCGCATACATGTGTCAGGTATAAAGCATATATAAATTAATATTTAAAAAATTATAAAAGAAAAAATGGCAGACTTTTTGACGAATATATTAAAAATCTGAATATAGAGTAAAATTTAATTAAGCAATATTTATTAACATTTAAGTGCACAACAAACAAGACACTCTTGGCTATCATTTGAAAGCGCTTAACGCTGCTGTGTAACGGGTGATGATCTGATGATTCATACCTATATAGTTGGGCTGTACAGCAAAATTATTTTTATGTCACTTTTATGGAGTCCGGAAGGGTTAATATCAAACTACAGTTTTTTTCTTTCTCCCTTAACCGGGAGTGTCTCAGGAGCAACGATATGAGGCTTGTATTTAAGTATGTATGCAGAAAGTCAACCCCTCTAGATCAATGTGAAATTTATTGAATTGACTAACTAACGCTACCGGCGACCAATAATTTCAGTAAATTAAACAGATGAATACACTACACAGAAGCAGAAAAAACTTCAAGACCGTCTGGTACACCGGTTGTGTGACCTCCTCTCGAGGATAAATAACAACAAAATAAAATTGACAGTGTAATGCGTGAATGCCACCGGGCGGGGGTGTGCAGTGCACCGCTCAAACCGAAAAAATAAGTCACGCGATTATTGATTCAGGAAACCACTTCAATAATCGCATGATAGTATTAAAAAGAATACCTTAATCAATAAAGACGTTTTCGAAATTCTAGCTCGGCGAATGTTACAGTAAAACAATGTTTGTCACTTTAACAAATACTGAAGCTTTGCTCTCGCCCTTAAAAAAACAATAAATAAAAAGTTACTTGAGTTCGAATCACCGTTCATGATTCATTGTTCAGAAAGCGCTGTTTTTAAATATGGTATTTTGAGCATTATGTGATTCGGCATATTGCCTTTTTTAATGCAATATGTCGTAAGTCAAGAATGATTAAAAATTATATCGTAGAAAGTGGTCAAAATACATATATTCACGATGCGCATGTCAATTATCATTTATGTCAGCGTGTGGTGCGTGTAAACACAGCAAAACATCATTAGCAATCTTAAGAATGAATCGATACCTCAGTTCCAAAGTGTAACAAGTCAAAAAATTGCAATTTTAAGATAATTATGAAGAAATGTTTAGAATACCATTATCTTTTATTCTTTTTTCCCATGTAATCAATATAATGGAGGTATCTTAACAGATTTCTTTTCTATGAGACTGCTTGTTACTCAGTTGCTCAACCTCTTTTTTTTAGAAGAGAGTAGGGATAGACGGATAGAGCTAGCACATGACTAGTGGTTAGCTAATCGCTCTCGTGACGATCGGATGCGTGGGAGGAGGTTTTTTAGACATCGTAAACACTCAGACTACGAACAGAAATCCATAAATCGATTGAAAGATCAATTTATGAAAACCGTCAGCACCGGGAATTGAACCCGAAATATCGGTAACCGTAGCCAACGACGCTACCAGCTGCGCCACGGACGCCGATAAAAGTTTATCTACCAGTTCCAAAATGTAACAAGTGGAAATCTGTGGTTATTTTAGAATTAAAGTGGTTATTATTACTTAAGGTCAAAACTGTAAAAACTACAAAAATTCTGTGGAGACATCTGAAGACTGTATTACAAATATATTTTTTAGGTAATCAATGAATAGATGCACAGTAGAAGATTAAGCCTGCCCAAAATCTTGTTTCCTTATTATGACAGAACTACGCTTTCTGAGTTGTTACACTTTGGAACTGATGTATCGATATGTTTCGGCATATCGTCGTTGATACTGCAAATACGTCGCATGTCAAAAATAGTCTAGAATGAATGATATTATACCGTAATATTGATCAAAATACATATCTTCACAACATATCAAAGAATCGCGTATCAGCAAGTGATGTAGGCACAGAAAATATTGAAAATCTAAAGAATGTATGTTTATCGTAAATAAACGGCCACGTTTTACACACTTCCCGAACACTTGGGGTTTCTTGACAGACGCCCGTTTTCAGTATGAAAGACTATGTCATATTATAACGTCGGCGTTCTAGCAAATCATGTCGGAAATTTACGAGCTATAACGATATAACAAGCAATGAGTTGTAAAAATAATAAATTAAGTATTTTAGTCAAAAATTCTATATACTACCAACTTTGAGTTTGTTTTACATTAAATTAAGTTTAAAGGCACCTTTCGGTGTCATTAAGCCGTAAGATAATGATATTTAAATTGCATGTTCAGAGTTTTTCCCTATTAGCAGTTTCAAAATTGTTGTCTAATTTATGCTACTTCAAAATATCCGTGTTTACTGCAATTACGTATTTGGGTGAGGTTATGTTAGATGAATTAATCGACAATGATGGAGTTGATGAATTTCTCGCATTTTTTAAGTTGCAGTAAGTGAATAAAAATAAATCGAATGTGGTAACATTACAAGAAACAGCACCGCCTTATTAACACAACGAAATTCCCAATAGACACTGACAACACTTGAACACTAGCGGTGGGTAACAATAATCTTCTTTTTTTTTTTTTAACGAGACAATAAAACCTTTCAGTCTGTCTACGACATTTCACTTTGGTCCTTCAGCAAGCTAGGTGAGGTTTTGAACTCTTTTCCTTTCACAATATCACGGAGACCCTCTCCGGCGTACGTGAGAAGCGGCGACAGCTCCACGTCGACGTCATCGGCGATGTCACCTCCGGCACTTTTGACGTAGCCCCTGTGCAACGAGAACAGGTCATTCCTCGATGTCGTAGGGCAGTCTTTTCCGGCGCTGTCCGCGTTCTTCAAAGCGCTGAACTCAACACTGCGCGGGACTTCGAAGATGGCGAAGTTCTTCGCAAACTGAAACACGTCGAAGACGAACTTTTCGATCTTTATCCCGTTGGGTTGCGACGGGGTGTTCCGCGCGCCGGTCTTGTCGACGAAAGCGATCTTCTTCTTCGCTACGTGGAGCTTCAGCTCGTTCTCGTGCTCGTCGGCGATACTCCTAAGGAACGACGCCGAGAAATAGTGATTACAGATGTTGCCAGCGTTGAATGTTAGTTTTCCATCGTCGTTTCTAAGCTCTGCTGTCTTTTCGGTTATTTCTGAATACTCGACAACCTGATACTGTCCGTCTACCATGCACACAACCCCGACGGCTTCGGTAGGGTAGGCTTTTTCGACAACTTTCGCAGCACAATCGGCGTTTTTGCTCATACAATACCCAATAAAAACAGGGTCAGCAACTTTGATTAAAATATTATCAACAGAATGTGCGTGTAAGTGTTTAATTCCTCGCTTTTCAATATCATCCAAAATACCTCTTTCATATAGAGCTCTGTAGATTCCTCCGTTACCGTCAGGAGCCATGGCAACCTTGTGTTTGTTATCAAGAATTATTTTACCGTCAAACTGAAAGCAGGGAAGGCACCCTTGGTTGTACATTTTAATATTATCCTTGCTTAAACCGAAGTAATTATTCTCAACGAAATAATCCAGAGTAGGTTGGGCGGTCGGTTCCGATGTCATGACGTACCAAACTATATTCCCTTTGATTCCTGTCTGCTTTTCGGCGAGACGTTCCAGTTTTAAAATCCTCTCCGCTTGTATTTGGAAAAGCGATTTTTTCGATGGCAACCCAACGTCGTACATTCCTTTTGGGAAAGCGAAACCTAGTCGGGTCCCTTGTCCACCGGCCAGTAACAAAACGCCGACTTCCCCTCTGGATATAGCTTCAAGTCCGTTCGCTTCATATTCTTCAAGAATCTTTACATCGGTCGACACTGCAGATCCAAATTGTACAGACGGTACCGGCTTTAATCTATCATCTAATTTCTCGCCATCAGCTTCTAAGCTTTCAGTAGCTCTTTTAAAAAACACATTAACTTGACTTAAATTAATGGTTTTAATATCACCCAGTAGTGATTCTTGTTGATCTTTTGTTAATTCGTCCCAGAACTGCAGCAAATGGTGTTGGTTATACGTGGTCAATTTGACACGCAGGGCTTCGATGTCGGAACTCATTGTCGATGCTTCACTTTTTCAAAATTTTAAACTTGGAACGTTCGAAAGTTATCTCGGGTGTCAGTGTAACACGGCCGGCGCGGCGAGAGGTCGGCGACTGTTTGAATTCACTTCGCGGGCTCGCGGACTAATAATGCAGATATTCCTTTATCTGATAGCGGACGCGGAACGGCTGCCGTTCGATCTGCGTGAAAGTTATGGCTGGAACCTTGAGACGCGCGGAGGGGCCGGTCCGGCAACATTTCACTGTATCTCCCACCCGGTTTAGCCAGCCGGCACACGTTTCATTCGCAGTTTGACGTTTCGTCAAAACAGAAAACATAGATTACAGTGCTGCCAGACGCATATAAAATTTTCCCAACATCATTTAAAAACATGTTTATATAAATATGGTACTATTGAAAATTGACTAAATTTCGCTTATAACAATGCAGTTCTGTAGGAAATTTAATTAACAATACGAAAACGCCAGATTATCATGTACGGCGTGAGTCTTTAACCTTTCGCAGCCTTCGGAATCCTTTTAGTTTATAATATTCCATCGCGACTGCAGCATCTGTCACGACAGCATGTTCTGCTGATCAGCAGCTATGGATATTTGCTTCTAAAATTGCTTAATTTTATCTCAGTAGTCTGTCCCGTAAGTCCGAAGAAACCCTTCGAGACTTTTGTGGAACCCAGGTTGACAAACGCAGATATATAGGAATCTGAAAAATTCGTTTCAAAATGTCAATTGCTTCATTTTTTTAATATAGAAGAACAAATCATAGAACAAAATTAAATATGGTGACGTTTTCTTACTAATCTTTCATAATTCCCATAAATTAAAGCTTTTTTACTCCAATGTTTGAATTCTTGATATTTTATTATTGGTAATTAAATTTTCTAAAGAATTGCACTGTTATCTTTGGGTTGAAAAAGAGTAGCTTGTTGTAAAGCATATTTACTTATTTAAAATTGTTAGTTTGTTCAATACTAGGTATACGTTTTTTAAATTGAAAATAACCGTTCAAATAAAACTCAATGCAAATTCGACTCCCAAATGGAACTTTGGGAGTCGAGTTATTAATAAATAAAGAACTCTCTTACATTGATTTTTTGAAAGGTGCTCAAAACGGGTGCACCAGTTTTAAGTTTCTCTTGATAGGCTGCATTTTCTTTGTTACTCGTCAGGTCCAAGTCTTATATTGGTACGTCATGACGATTGATAAGATCGCGATTAATATGCAAAATTGGTACCCAATAGATTAAATAAATTCTGCTAAACACCTTATACGATTTTAGTAGTGTAATAGTTCCAGATAATACTGGATACATTAAAAATGTAATTTGATTTTTGTAATAAGTAAGAATTTCAATTAATAGTAACCCCCGTATCTAAAACATTGTCACTACGTTTTGTCACTATCGACCTTTTCGCCTTTAGGCATCTTCAGACATTTGAATACACAGATAGACTGTGTTGCTAAATGTGACACGTACTTCACTTCTAGAAGCAGCATCAGACAGTTTCGTAAAGAAGCTAAACACCTTTAGTAAGCCAATGGAATAACACAGTCATCAACTTTAATTTTATATTTAAATTGAATTACCGCAAAGCTACAGCTGAATCCATCGAAAATACTTTTTGATGCTGCTAATAACAATTCGTGTCGGCGTCCGTGGCGCAGTTGGTTGCGTCGCTGGCTACGGTTACGGGTGTCTCGGGTTCAATTCCCGGTGCGGACAGTTTTCATAGATTGATCTTTCAATCGATTTATGGATTTCTGTTCGTAGTCTGAGTCCTCCCTCCCACCTATCCCATCCTCACGGGGGGCGTAACGAGAGCGATTAGCTAACCACTAGTTCTGTCATAGCCCTATCCTTCTATCCCTACTCTCTTCGAAAAAGAAAAGAGAGGTTGAGCAACTGAGTGACAAGCAGTTCTCGTAGAAAAAATTCTGTCAAGATACCTCCATTCTGTCAAGGAGACCATATGCTCCACATTGGGAGCGGACATGAAAAAAGAAAAAAAAAAAAACAATTCTATTCTCCAGGAAGTTTACGTTCGCATTAGTAATTGTCGAAAAATCAAACATTGGAGTCAACGAAATCGATAAATAAAGCAAAATATGTTCAAATGATTTGTTCTAAAAAGTTCCATTTCACATATTTATATTATTATGATGATTATCATACTAATATTATGTTCGCATTTCACGTAAATTATACACATATTGGTTTCCTTAATGCCCATATATGATAATTTGGAATTTTCATATTTGTAATTAAATTTCGTAAATAACTGAAGAATAGAGCAGACACAGAAGAATAGCATCATGGTGTAAAGCAAATTTACCAATACTTCTCAATAGAGAGAATTATATTCTATTGACAATGTAAGCATTATCTGATTTTATTTTTATTTTGTGACATATATACAAGTAATCCGCAATATTGTTGTCAATAAAAGCGGGTAGATGTATTTTTAATAAAGACTTCTTAATTCTGGCAACACAAATCTTTTGTTGTGACATTTGAATAGCGAATCGTATTCCGAATTCTGACAGCTATGTAATGTACACAAAATTAAATGTCAACATTTACCTTTTATAACAGTAATTGCACAATTAATTATAGAAAAACACCTGAACGTACGTAAAAATGGCGTTTCCTAAAATAGAAGGCTATGTCGTCGTCGAAAAACTCGGGTCCGGCAGTTATTCCACGGTTTACAAGGCATTTACGAAGGTAATATCGATTTTTTTTTAATTGGCCATGTACGGTTATTAAACTGCGTCGTTCTAAATTCAAAAGTTTTTGGCCGGTGGGTTGTTGTAAAAATCGATTCAATTGTTTTTGTAGACGTACTAGCCGCTTTAAAATCGAATGACATTTTTGAATTTGGAAAGAAATCGATTTAATGTTGCTATAATATTGACGTAGTTTCGACAATTGGATTTTTAGCAGAAAGGGTCGGGTCTGTGGTGCAGTGGCAACGTCGTTCAACATCATAAAGTATTCATTTATTGTTACACTACCTTAAGATTTTAGTAGATAAATATGTAACAATACTAATCTATAATTAACTAATTAATTACACTATTGAAAAAATGAATTCATACATTAAAAAAATATCGTATTATGCCAGTCCTGTAGTTGAGTAGTCAGCGTTCATCAAATTTGGTTGAGGCTCACGAGCGTGAATCCCTAACTGGAAACTTTAATACGTTAATTAATGGACTTGTTTCCTAAGGCTGCCCTATATAATTTTTTTTCGGCACCTCGTATCCATCCAGAAAAAAAGTAGGACATTGAGAGCGGAGGTGGTTTAAAAAATATTAACAAATATTGATTTTCATATAATTTAAGACATCGACTGAGGGTGCTTGATGGAATTTCAATATCAAATTTGGATTATTGAGATTTTGTACACTTCCATGTATTTAATGCGGATGATGGGGTTAAACTGTTGCATAAAAACATGGGGGATCATAAATTATTTTATCAAGAAATTTTGGAAATCAATAGAGCCCAGTTAAATTCCTTGCCAATTCTGAATGAGCAACTGAACCTTCCTGATTCTCCGTTATTGTACCCTATACGTTGAAACACCTAACAGATGTCACTAAATGTGGAATGATTGTATATATTTACCCTTTCGTCGAATTGCATCCCGTCGAAACCCACAATACTATTATAATTGTAAAATCACAGGTAATTCCATAAGAAGTTGGAAAGCGGCAATTCGCCACTCTGTAAATGTGGTGTTTACAAAATAATGATTAAGGCAATTCTCGAAATTTTAACTCAGGTATCAGTGTGGCTCTCAGACGTATAATATCTTACCTCGTAAATAATATTTGTCGTATTTGTATCTTCTATATGAACGTTAGACACTGTTTACTGTCTGTCAGTTCGAGTCCATTCGTGTGCTCGAATACCTGAAGATGCCGAAAGGCGAAACCCAGGTCGTTAGTGACAAAATACATGGAAGTGTACAAAATCTCAATAATCCAAAATTGATTTTTATGTCGTAAATAATTCCAGACTGGAGCCCGAGACGTAGTGGCGGTAAAATGCATCGAAAAATCCCTAATGAAGGGCTCGGCGGTGGACAATCTCATCACGGAAATAAGACTACTGAAGACTCTTAAGCATCCGCACATTGTTCTGATGAAGGATTTCCAATGGGATGACAGGTGTTAAACATTATTCATTTTCAACCATGCTCGCCCCAACGTGAGTACATGAACCCCTAATGGAACATGTCCCAAGCTCAGATATCTTATCCATGAATTATTTATTAAAAAAATCTGTTTATTGTTACTCAGTTGGCGTCCGTGATGCAGTTGGTAGTGTCGTTGACTATGGTTACGGATGTCTCGGGTTCAATTCCCGGTGCGGACGGTACCCATAAATTGATATTTCAATAGATTTATGGATTTCTGTCCGTAGTGTCAGACATGTAAAAAAAAAATTGTTACTTGCCATCTCTGACACGTGTGGACTAAGTTCGCCACCCCTGCCATATGGTGTCCAATTGCAAGTCATATTTGTTCCCACAGAGGGCGAAACGGTAAACCTACTATCATATTTCAATGTTTGCTGCATAAATTAATGAATTGTTTGCTATTTTCAGATACATTTATATCGTAATGGAATACTGCAACGCTGGCGATTTGTCGCATCATTTAAAAAGAAAAGGGGGAATCCCCGAGAGGGTTTGTCGGCAGCTACTGAGACAACTCGCCAGCGCCTTGCAGCAGCTCCGAGAGAGAGGTCAGTTGCAGCTGATGTGTTATGATTTGAAACACAAATTGTGATTCAGTTTGATTAAAGACATAAATTCATTCCAGGAATCGTGCATATGGATCTAAAACCGCAGAATTTACTTCTCGACAAGCCGACGCCCGCCGAAATGATACTGAAGATTGCAGATTTTGGGTACCAAAATAATTACTATATACTTCATTTATAGACTAAAATATCAATAGTTGTTGATATGAAGTGTTGGTCCTGTAGACTCTTTCATAAATTGATTTTTGAATCAAATAGTGAATTTGTGTCAAAAAGCATGGATACCTGTCATGCTTAAAAGCTTAGCAACAAGTTAAGTTGTTGGTCTTGTAGCCAACTTTATTCATCCATTGGGTCACAGGCTGATATCCAAGAAGGAAAACATTCACGAATTCATTTTTTTATTTGTATCTGAAGGCATGGATATGTTTGTGATATTCTCATACCTCCTCTTATACAATACTGACAATATGGCTCACAGAGAGTGACTAGTTAACCCTTACCTTAATGTAGGTATCTCAACAGAAGTTTCTCAACCTCTCTTTTTCGAAGAGAGTATGGATAGAAGGATAGGATTAAGACAAGACTAAGGATTAGTTAATTGCTTTTGCTACACTCTGTTTATAGAATTGGATGGTGGTTCAAATAAAAATCTGTAAATTAATTAAACAAAAAATTTATGAGACTTTCCGTATTGGGATTCGAACTCATGAGGTTGGTAACCGAAGCCGCTGGCCACCGTGCCACGGATCCGGCAAACTATTTTAGCAATCTAAATGTTTAATACTTCTCTTTCATGTTGCTCTCGGACAGTTTCGCTCAGTACATGTCCGAGGAGACCAGAATGAACTCTATGAGAGGATCCCCTCTCTATATGGCCCCTGAAGTTTTCGCCACCCTCGGAAAGAAGGATTCAGGTTCTGGATACGACGCTAAGGTCGACCTGTGGAGCGTGGGTGAGTTATAACTCTTGCTTTACCCTATTAAAAAAGCTTGTGTTGAATTTTACTTTGTGAGAGCTTTCTCTTGTTCTTAGACCATATTCGACACCTAGTGTCTGAGTGTAAGATTCTGCGAAAGATTTTCGGTCCTGTCTGCGATGATAACATATCTCAGCGAGGGCACAACCTAGTCAGATTTGTCATAATTTAACATTGACCATTTGTGCTCCCTTTGTGAAGCATATAGCCGTCAAGCGGTGTATCCATGAATCCCTGTCACCCACCAATCGCTTTGCTTTCTTCCATGACATGCCAAAGTCCCTCAGCTCCCGACAATCGACCAGGGCACCGGATTTCCACTGACCAGAAGAAGAGGCAAGCAGGATTGAGGCTCCCAGCCAGTTTCAACGTTTCCCCACGACCGCTGATGTAACAGGACGCTGCCTGGTACATTTCCTAATCACCGAGTTCCTCACAAAGTCAAACCACCTCACCACCAGTATCCGACTATTCTTTAAGCTCAGTATACAGTTTCATTCATACAGATTCACCATTGTAAATCAGCACAGGTAGAATGCAAGCATTGAACAAATGACATTTAGTTTACAGCTGCATGTGTTAAATGTGCCTCCAGCTATTCCTATTGGAATAGCTAGCTTTTTTTTGGTGTTATCGTCTTCTGGGATGTGCACACCGAGATACCTGAAGCTTTCCAATGTTTACTATATTTTAATCGATTTTCACAATGCTAAAGCAATAAATTTATAATTATTGTAATGCATATACAAATAAATTGTTTCAGGCGTGATTCTCTACGAATGCCTTTTCGGACGAGCCCCATACAGCTCCAACAGCTTCAAAGAACTGATGGGCAAGATTCAAAACCGGCAGAAAATTGAAGTAAATGACGATAACATATTATTTAATTGCTGAGATTATTTCATATGTACTGTTTAAATGTATGGCGTACTGGCGTCAGCTGTAATGTCATGTATTATAATTTTCATTAACAGACAAATAAAAGCAATCTTCTTACGAGATATTACCGCTTTTTGCAGTTGCCGTTGAATAGCAGCATTTCGCAGGAGTGCGAAGACCTGCTGACCGGCCTTCTGCAGCATGACGCTGAGCGGCGAATGTCCTACGATGATTTCTTTCACCACGAATTCCTCGACATGGCCCATATGCCTTCACCGGACCATTACAAAAAGGTATCACATATAATTACCTCTTAATTAAAATAAATTTAGACTCGGGCCCGGGTAAAGAATTCAATTTCCAGAAAAATATTTCGGACTATGTTCGGGTCATGATTCAGCCATAAGGCAATACTATTCATAACTTCAATACTTTATTTCACATGTGTTATGAATATTGTTGGAAATGTGGTAACAGTAACATTTATATTGTTTGAAAAGTATAAATGAATATCTATATTGAAAAAATCGGGTTTTGTTCTGGCTGAGGAAAATGAATCTGGATTTTAGTCAGATTCGGGTAACAAGTGTGCTATTGAGACTCGGGCTCGGGCCGGGCCTGAAAAAATCGGGCTTGGACTGGGTAATTTTATAAAATTTTGGACTGTGGAGACTTCTTTTTGTTTTTTTTTTAAACCATACCCGCTCCCTATTTGGAGCATATGACCATCACGCTGTTCCTTCAAGCTTCTCCATCCCCCGCCAGTCTCCTCGCTTCCTCCCAAGGCATCCCAGCGTCCCATAGCTCTGCCGAATCATATGGATGGTCATCAGCGACCTTCCAGGGCGACGGAATCCATCTGGTTGGTGGAAGAGACAGGCAGGATTCAGGCTCCCGTGGGGCATCCGCAGCACGTGTCCAAGCCAGGTCCATCGTCGCTTTTTTATTTTGGACGTAATAAGAGGCTGGTCCGTCCGCTCTCTTACCTTCGAATTCCTGACAAAATCAAACCACTGTACCCCTAGTATTCGCCGCAAACATCTGTTTTCAAAGCACAGTATACGATTACCCTGTGCCTTTATGAGGTGCCATGACTCGCAACCGTAAAGCAACACTGTCAGAATGCATGCGTTGAATAAGTGGCACTTGGTTCTGACCGAGTACAACCGTGAGTCGTCTCGTATCGCATTGACTTTGAGGCCAATGCGATACGAGTTGCTCTGCAGAATATCCATTGTTTCCTGAATACCCTCGACAGATTTGTCAAATATAACAGCGTCGTCAGCATACTCGGTCTGGTGGAATTGACTTCCCCAGGATGAAGTCGAAGATTATTATGAAGAGGAACGGAGCCAGGACACTGCCCTGTGTGACCTCGGTTCATTCATTCATTTGGAGACTTTCGCTACATATTTATTCATTTGACATTGAAGAAGACTCTAAATATGCAATATTTTCAGCAATATTTAAAACACTTAAAACCACACACCAACAGCGCAATACTTCACTTGGGTAGGCTGGGTGACAGCTGATTGAACTGTCATATCCAACAAATGTTTATTAATCGTATTCCTAACATGTATTACTACAGAAATTTTATTTAAGAATAGACCTGTCCACCTGTGTTACAACCTGACCATGTCTATGCTTCTATACGAATATTGCCATTTTGTCTGGGTTGCCATTCGTCTTGATTCATTTTCAGCCGGGGTCGATCCACTGCTGGATGAAGGCTCCCTTCACTCTACTTCCGCCGAACCTGACAAATGTTGGACGCCCCTCGGGTATCACTGCATGACTGCATTTGTCCAACAGTTGTCTGTTCGCCGTGTAAAATGCAACACATCACTCTTGTTTGCTTCCTTATCCATTGGTGTCTTTTGCGGTGCTTGCCACCTTTCCATGCCACGTTGCGCCACTCTCAATTTTTGACCTCTCATGTATTGAGAGTCCATGTTTCGCAGGCTACGTTAACACTGGTAGCACACATTAGTTGAACACTTTACGCTTCAGGCATAATGGAAGGTCGCTTTTGAAGATATTACCTAAGCGCCCGAATGCACTCCATGCTAGCTTCGCTCTCCGAGCGATCTCGTCATCTATGCCTCCATCTACAGAGATTTGCCGTCCGAGGTAGAAATAGCTGTTGACCCTATCGATCTTGACCGTCTTGATTAGTTCCCAACAAATCCTAGCATGCTATTGGTAAATTTAGAATTTGGTCAATTATAATACTGGATCGGGCAGTTTCGATTGTATAGTCATATTTTAACATTAAATTACATGGAAACGTATTTGACCGACATCGAAAATGCAATTCTGTTCTTTTCAATCTGTCCTTTGATGTTACAGTGACATCTTGTTTTCTCTCAAAACTGATTTTGAGTATGTTTGATCCCAAGCTCCTCACATGTGGACCATCGGAAGGAACCAACGCAATTAGTGGTTGGCCATATGCTCCAGATAGGGAGCGGTTATGGTGCAAGAAGAATACATGGGTTAATATATAATATACATAAATCATATTTCAGGCGGTGGAACTGGTGAAGAAGGCGATAGAATTCGACACCTGCGGCGATTACGAACGAGCTTATCATCTTTACTGCGAGAGTCTCCGATACTTTGTGCCCATGGTCACCGAGGAAACAAACAGGGCCAAAAAGAATGCCCTTAGATCTAAAGTAAGCATTTTATTTTTTTTGGGCTTGGGCACGTTCTCGAAGTGCCGCTGATCAGTGCCGCACTCTGGCTACACAATGAACCTGATTTTTTAGCATTAGCTACACTTTGGCGTAAAATCAATAATTAATTAACGAAAGTGTCAAAACGTTTTTGACTAACATTGCTTGCGGCTCAGAATGCCACGCGAAGGTGCCACACCCTTTTGTAACGCGATCAAAAAATTTATGAGAAACAGCTACAGTTCCGCCTTTAAATATTCCACTATCTCGCAACACCCACTCAACTTGTCAATCAAAAGGTTTGGTTTCAATTCTCGATAAAATGTTTCACATTTGATTGAAATGTCTTTCTAAAGATTCATTAAATTAGTTACTTTTTCATAAATTGTAATGAGGAAAGAAGAGGACTGATTGTTAGCCAATGATTACCTATGATTTGTTCATTCCTTCCCTCTCAACCATTATCAAATCCACATTGGGAACGGACATGGCTTAAAAAATCTATATTAAAATTCGTTTTTATTTCAGGTTAATTGTTATATAAACAGAGCCGAAAATTTGAAAATATTCACAACCTGCGGCGTAATGCACTATCCAAAGACAATAGAACAGTCGACGGACAACGCGAAACATACCAAAGACAATAACCCCGACAGTAATCGGGAAGAATCAGATGTGATTGTAATCGACGGCAAAAACTCTGTCAGTTATAGAAAAAACAACAACCAAAGACAACACGGATGCTCCAGCAACACCACAATCGACAGTTCGAGCCCGTGTCAAAGTGACAGCTTGGTATCTGAAACAACAGCTGTGAATCTGTCGGCAGTTAGCGATAATAGAACACAAACCGTTGCATCGAGCGGTAATCAATCAAACGATAATACTGTAAAAACGGTGTCGGTATGTGAAAACGAAAGTTCGGTGCCCGATGCCGGCATTAGGGATGAGATGCCGGTTACCGTTCATTTGGATGCAAAGGCTGTCGATGAATATTTGGCGGTCTCCAAAAGGAATTTCGATAAGTTATGTGAGTATTGTTTTATTATTATTTTGTTATTAGAATTTATTACTGTGCAATAAGACTTGTCAGTATTTACTCAATACGCTTGATGCGAACGACAGTGTGTGTGTTTGTGCTATGTGCACTAATAGAGAGAGAGTGTGTGTGTGTGTGTGCTGCCTTACAAGTAAATGATGTTGTCGGCTCCGTGGTGTAGTGGTCAACGTCGTTGGTTACAGTTACGGATGTCTCGGGCTCAAGTCCCGGAATGGACAGTTTCATAAATTGATTTTTCAAACGATTTCTGTTTGTAGACATGAATATTTGTGATGTTTACGATTCTCTCCCACCCGTTTGGTCCTAAAAACGGGGCGTAAAGAGTAACTTCAAGTAACAAGCAGTTCTTGTAGAAAACTTCTGCTGAGAGACCTCCATTAACAGGCCATATGCTCCACATTAGGATTATTGGATATGGTGATATATATATAAGGATAAGGCTAGAACAAGACTGGTGATTATAGGCAATTGCTTTCCCTACATTCCATTTTTAGGATCGGATGAGAGAGGGAATTTAGATATCCATCTCTTTGAACACGTCAAGTTAATTTATGGAACGTTGACCACTTATCTACAGGTTCGACCATTTTTACATCATGGTAAGGGTGAAATTAACAGTATATTTACGCTGCTTGCAGATGGTTGTGGGTGTACAATTGCATTAAAACTTACACAATTGAATAATTAAATTTTCACAGACGATCTCTGCTCCTCTACAAGTGTCTTAATTGTGGGCTTGGAAGCCGGGCTCATGGCGGAAATGTACGTGCAAGAGGGGCGTAACAACGACGCTTTGAAGTTGTACAGCTCCGCCCTAGCTACCTTGCTTAAGGCCAGTTCTACGGAGCCGCCCGGTGTCAGGAGAACGATGCTTGCCGACAAGGTAAGATTGCCCTTCCAGCTTTGCCGGTTGAGCAATATGCCGAATTGTTTTCGTGGCAATATACTTTAGGATGATAACCAAAACTTTTTCCGGAGATGGACAGGAAGAATTGATCGAAGACCGTCTTAATTATTTTTTTGTCTCATGTGGAAAGTGAGTAGATGTCAACTCAAAGAAAGTAATTTTTTTAAACTTCAGTTGTTTAACGAGAACATTTTGTCAGTCCCCCTGCCTCTCTTTTTAGGAGAGAGTAAGTAAAAAAGGATGACGATAGAAATGGAATGTCAGTTAGCCATTCGCCGCCTTTTTAAGTATCGGATGGGCGGGAGAAAAATAAGACGTTACAAGCATCCATCCTGGTGAACACCGCAACTGAAATCAATGACATTGATCAGACGGCTATAGACCAGTAATTTATTGTCCGTTTTAAGCCACTAGTACAGTGGTTCTCATGTGCGGCCACCAACGGTGATATTTGTTTATTCGTGTTGGGTACGTATGCCGCTAGAAAACGTATTTGTAATGAATGAATATTTTTAATAAAAAGGGATCCCTTTTTAGATAACATTTAATCGGGATCAGTACGGTAACCCCATCGGGTTAATTTGTGCTGCAGCGCATTAAGTAATTCGGTCTGTTGTTTATCTTGCAATGGTGTAATTATCATAGACGAGAGATTTTATAAATATATAAAGTGTAACAGAGACTATCTTCTGATTTGTTTATTTATTAACTAGTGAGTACCCGGCATCATGCGTTGCAATGCCACTCAAAGAAAGAAAGGGTTTGTGTTTTAATTCTGTTTATTGAACTGCTTTTGGATTAGAGGTCTGCACAGGCTGAAATTTCATAGACTTACCCGGTTCGAGCCCATCATCTTCAGGTCTGGCCCGACCCGAACCCGAGTTTCAATATCACACTTGTTATAACACAATATTTTTGTTTTTCGTCTGGTGCGTACGCGAATAAATCAGAAGGTTTTTCCTAGATGTCGCTGTATGTACGTATTTGATTCTTTTTTTCAATTTTAGATTTTCAATTATTTTTTCTTCGGAACCCTTCACGGGTGTGTGCACAACAACTCACCGAAGTTTCATCGAAATCGTATGAATGGTAAAGGAACGCGTAAAGGACAAGCAAACATTTATTTTATATATAGATTTCCCGGCATGATCACAATAAGCCCTTCCTGAAAGTTTCGTCGCGATCGGTTGAGTAGTTTAGGAGCCTATAAGATCCGGACAAACTAACAAACCAACAAACAGACATTCATTTTTATATATATAGATGGAAGCATCTGTATATTATGTTATTCCTTATTTTTCTAATTTTAAGGGAATTTGGTACAATCCCCGAGTTAAAATGGAAATAAGAAATTATCTATAAACAAACATTCAGAAGAATGAAACAGTAAAAATCTAATGACTGATAAATATTTAGACATTTGAAAAACATACCTGCAGGGCTGTGTAATGTTAAATATAACATTTGTAAATGAAATTATATTAATACATATAAATTTTCTGCCTGCGGCGCAAACTTGTATGACAATGGTTTATGGTTAAAAAACTGAAGTAGCTAATGAGTCCCTTAAATGCATCGGCCTAATATTTTAAATCCTTTTGAAAATTTGGTGCGGCCACGAGACATTTCCAAAAAGACCACTGATGTTCATTATGCGGCCACGGAGAAATTTTCCATGAGAACCACTGGTCTAGTAGTGGGCGAAGATCACAGTTTCTTCAAATGTTAAATTACAGCAACCCTGTTGTGGGTAATTGCTTCTGTGACACTCCTGGCAATCGCTTGCTACACTTACTATCTGGGTTTAGGAATTATAGTTGCTTCCTATGTTGACAACGGATGAATAGGTGATTCCCGATCGGAGGTTGGCTTCAGACTGATAAAAGTGCCCGATAACAATCACAATTTCCGCTGACTTTGGTCGGAGAAACATTCTCACGTTTGGCGACTGTCATTGTGTGAAAATGATGACTCGTCATCTACGCTTGCCAGACACTTGAACTATCACATTTCACGATACGGCGTGTCGTGTATTCCCACATGGGTGTGATATTTTCACACAATATTTTAAAAAATAAAACACAATTCATTTGTACTACTTCCACATATTTATAATGATCAGGACCGGTTTCGCTCATCACGAGCATTATCAACTGATAAAAATACAAACATAACAGGCTTATTTATATAAAATTGAGTGTAAAAATGAAGGTATATAAAACTGATGGTTCACGAACTGAGACAAGAAAATACTGATTAGCAAACAAATTATACATAAATCAACTGAAAGAGTCTACAATTAAAATGTTATGGACCTCTTGCAAATCATTAAATATTAATCTGAAATCACAAATATAGCTGCATTAAAAGTCCATTTAGCTGAACAAAATTTTTAATGACGTTACTAATGTACAATAATGAATCAGGAAAATTATAAAAAAAAAATTAGTGAACCATTTAAAAATAATCAAATATTAAGTATGTAATTAATATGAATAATAAACAGCCATCTTAAGTGGGGAAAGCAGAGCACCTATGAGCTGAAATGCTCTAATATATAATATTAGTTTAACTTTACGATAGATATTTCTGTCAAATTTTATGTATTAGATATGATTTTTCAAATAAAAAACCTTGCGCCCGTTCATGATAAATGTGCAATGCCGACTGTTGTCTGGAGTGAGTGGTGAGTATGTGGGAAAGCGTTGTGTAAAGATGTTTTGTTATCTCTTCCCCACAGATCAAGGAGTGGCTTCAAGAAGCGGAGAGTCTAAAAGCGCTCCAGGAGACACTCAAGATGGAAACCGACGAAAACACCGAAGACTCTTCAACGTGGGAGCACTGTTGCCTTCAATGAACATAGTATAATATATTTATATTAGCAAAATTATTTATTATAGAACGAATGTCGCTTTTGTCAACCTCAGCATCGAATATCTGTGTAATATATTCTGCATTTTCGACAACTTCACTTGTCGGATTATTTCATGGACTAATTCCGGTAGACCATCATTGTTCTGGCGCAAAGTGAAAAACATAATCCATCGAAAAATCAAATTATAAAACCGTCCATAATGGGATTCGAATCTGTGAACACCGCAACTGAAGACAATGACGTTGGCTCAGCTGGCCTGAAAACAGGACAAACTGGGCCATATTTAAGAAGGCGGGACAATTATAATAAATAGTGTCTCGGAGAACACGGGACGTACGCGGGCCTTTTCTCAAATTTATTAAGAGGCTTAACGTAACGATTTTTGTATTTGCTCTATGCATGTTTATTAAGTTGGTACTAAACATAGACAATATTCTAATACTGGCAGGAGGTCAGTGGTAACATAAATTTTCATTAGAAGAGCTGTCGGCCTCTGTAGTCTAGTAGTAAGTTTTGTGATCTTGGACATGAATGACTTGTAAAAATTCTCATCGAGTTTATCTCGTATGATTTTCTAATTTTCAAAATATTTGGCGCATTGGCTGTCAGCTGTAATGTCAGATATTTAAAAAAAATAAAATTTAAATACTAAATTAAATGAGTAAATTTTTTTATATTTTAACTATGTCTGTTCCCAATGTGGAGCATATGGACTTCTAATGGAGGTATCTCCACAGACGTTTTTATTATGAGAACTGCTTGTTACTCAGTTGCTCAAGCTTTCTTTTTCGAAATTCTGTGCTATGTTGTGAAATCCATAAATCACTAAAATTTACCAATCTATTAAATATGTAAAGTTCAAGTATAACAATCATTACCGGACGCTAATAAATTTGAGAACAGGACCCATGTTCAGCCTAGATATTACTGACTCGTCTTCAAACAGGTGAAACTATCAGCCCATTCATTGTACACCAAAACAGACACACCTTGAAACACTCCGGTCTTCATTCCTTTAATATCCAGGCTTCGTTTTTTGCCAGAACAACCGGAGGAAGTATAAAACATATATTAAAATCAAATTCGAATTATTGAGATTTTGTACATTTCCTTGTATTTTGTCACTAACGACCCGGGTTTCGCCTTTCGGCATCCTCAAGCACTCGAGCACACGAATGAACTCAAACTAACTCAAACAGACAGTTTATAACGATTATATACAAAATAAAATAGGACAAATCTTATCGCTGTGTCTAAGAAATTAACATCTGAACTAATGACCACGTTAGGACTGAACAGCGGGGAGAGGGGGGTTTTTTAAATGCAATTCCAATAAATCCCAATTTTAAGTTAGGGTGACCATGGACCGATGTATTAATATGGGAAATTCATTACTTTGATTGTTAATTCATGTTTTATTTTTTACTGACTCATCTCACGTAAAGGGTACAATAGAGGGGAGTTTGAATGATTCAGTAGTTCATTCTAAATTGGTATTATTTAACTGGGCTCTTATTGATTTCCAAAATTTCTTGTTAAAATAATTTATGATCCCCCATGTTTTGATTCAATATTTTAACCCCATCAACCGCATTGAAGGTATGGTTCTCCAATAACAAGTGATTTGCAAATGTTGATGTATCTTTTTTTAATCTAAAAGCGGCTAAATGTTTTAATACTCTTATATCTAATGTACGTGTGGTTTTACCCACATATAAGTGTTTGCAATCACTACATTGTAATTTATAAATGCCAGATTTGTTTTTTGTGCTGCCCCCTGTATGTATTTGGCCTTTTCGCTTTCTTACGATAAGTCTGTTCAATTCCATTTTGCACTGTTAAATATTTACTAAGTAAAAACCATATTATTGTTGTAACAAATGTTTTATTTTACAGAATAAATCTATAATTCGGTGGACTTGTCAGTATAAGTCCAAAGAGACGTAGAGCAAAAACAAATAAGTCATTAAAGCAAGAATTTGGATTATTGAGATTTTGATCTTTCGAAGATGCCGAAAGGCGAAACCCGGGTCGTTAGTGACAAAATACATGGAAGTGTACAAAATCTCAATAATCCAAATTTGATATTGAAATTCCATCAAGCACCCTCAGTCGATGTCTTAAATTATAAAACAAGAATTAATGAACCTGTACTAATAATCAAACCTATACTAATTGACCAGAGAATAATGATTTCTTTGAACGTGGAGCATATGCTCGCCTAATAGAGGTATCTTAACAGAATCCTTTATGAATACTGTTTGTTACTCAGTTGCTGAACCTCTCTTTTTTCGAAGAGATTAGAGATAGAAGGATAGGGCTTGGACATGACCAGTGGTTAGCTAATCGCTCTCGCTACGCCCGGTGAGGATCGGATGGGTGGGTGAGGAGAGTTTTAGACAACACAAACGCTCAGACTGCGAACAGAAATCGATTGAGAGATCAATTTATGAAAACTGTTCGCACCGGGAATTGAACCCGAGACGTCCGTAGTCAACTGCGCCATGGACGCCGATAATGATTACATCACATTTATTTCAGGTCTAATAGACGCATAAATTTTTTCGGAGCATTTGTGATATATACTGTTAGTTCCACTGGAATGTTATTATATTTAGAATGTTTTTTGTACTTATCGCAAAATTACCAAAAAATGGTGTTATACTCATAAGTCCATCCAGAATAGATATAATCTTTTGAACAGGACTTGGATCACTGTGTACATTTCCCCTTAAGTTATTAAAAATGCGACATCTATGATGTCGTCATAACAACTCGAACTGTGTTTGAGTCGCTTAGCAACCAAATTATAGATATATTTTACTAAGTAAAAGCCATAATATTATTGTTGTAACGAATGCTTTATTTTACAGAATAAATATGAACATAAATTTTAAATTCTGAAAAGAAAATGTCCACTAAGCGCGGAAGACAAATAATTTTAGAAATACGGCTCTATCTCAACCTCGTTTGTTGTGAATACGTTAATTTGTGATTGAAGACGTGATTTGGTTAGTGATGAAGTCGACAAACTAAACTACTTTAATACGACAAAGCAAAGTGACACAGCCCAGTTTTGTATGGACAGAAATGTGATCTCGGCATTAACACGCAGAGCTACACAGCGAGCTCGACTGGCTATATCACATAACGTAAAACACGAAATAAAAAAATATAATATATATGCAAACTTTTAAAACCACAAAATACTTTTTGAAATTTATCAATTACCCCCGTTGCCTTCGGCAAAGAAAGTTAAAAAAATATACCTATACTATAATTTAAAACTTAAAACTGGCGTCAAGACAATCTATCTATCTTTTAGCCTTCTGCTGGGCCGCGTCACTGGCCTGCACAAAGGTCCTCTTCAGTTTCTTCTCGCGTTTCTGCCGGAACTCTGACGCCAAGTCTTTGGACAGTTCCGCGATCGTTCTCATGGTCTCTTGGGGGTATCTGTTGAATTAAAAAATTACAATTTAGACACTAATATAGATGTTTTGCGAACAAATGAATGTTAGAAAGATGACACTTATTTACAATCATAAATTCATCACAGCTTTCCCACCCTATTTGCGCTATTCCCTCTTTTACAAATGTTCAGAATATAATTCCCCCTTCCGAAGACAATCTAACTCAAGGGTTACTTCTCAAATATGTATGTATGTAATTTAATTTAAGTAATTTAAGATATAATTTAAGACATCGACTGAGGGTGCTTGATGGAATTTCAATATTAAATTTGGATTATTGAGATTGTTAGTGACAAAATACATGGAAGTGTACAAAATCTCAATAATCCAAATTTATGTATGTATGTTATATTGAAAATTTTTAATAAACGGCAGTTATTTCCCTTTAGGGGGGAGTTCCTCATTGGATGAGAACCCCTGTCTTATAGAATCCATTAGTATCCAGTGGCGGAGCAAACATTAAATGTATCTGGGATTGAGGTAGTTTGACTTTGTGAGGATCTCGGAGATAAGGGAATGTATCAAGCAACGCCCTGTTACGTCAGCAATCATGGAGAGATTCAAGAACTGGTCACGTGCTGCGGATGCCTCCGGAGAGCCTCAATCCTGCTTGCCTTTTCTTCCGACCGGTGGGATACTGTAGTCCTGGAAGACCATCTACTATCCACGGGATGTACTCTGGCATGGCACGGGAGGAAGCAAAGCGATTGGCGGTTGACAGGGAATCATGGAGGTGCTGCGTGGTGGCCATATGCTCCACATAAGAAGCGAATGTGGTCAAATAAGAAGATAAGGTAAATGTCTATTAGCAGGGACAAGGCCTAAAAATGATATTTTTCACCGAAAACTACACACAATTATGAGTTAAGTTGGTTTGGTTTGTGCTACCCTAAAGCATTGAATTTTGCGTAATTTCTGAAGCGATCGCAAGCTGTCATGTCAGTCCGCAATTTTTTTCTGAGTTTTGTTTGGTTAGGTCGGTACTTAAAAGACATGAAAGTTTGCAATATAGCCTCGTGAAATCTATATTCCAACGTTTCCTTTCGTCATTCACGAATAATTCTCATATATTTAGGTTTATAAAAGATTATTCTACCCTAAAACATATCGTTTTGTGTAGCTTTCGGAGAAAAATATAATTTTTAGGCTTTGTCCCTGCTAATAGACATTTACCGAAGATAATTAAGTTTTCCTTAACTGGGAATATCTTTGAAGCAACTGCCCAAGACTAAGCAGACTATGCAGAAAATCGATTTCTCTAGTTAGGTGCTCTGCAGCTGCTGTTCTGCGACACGATAGTCTGCCACAGTGCATTGCTCAATGGCAAAAAAGCATCCTGACAAAATCAATCCACCGTACTCCTTGCATTCGCCGCAAGCATCTATTTTACAAGCACAGTATACGGTTACCCTGTGCTTTAGTGTGTTACCATGACTCGCAACCGTAAATCAGCACTGTAAGAATGAATGCGTTGAACAGGTCGCACTTGGTACAGACCGAGTACAACCGCGAGTCCCAGACTTTCCGCATTGAGATGAAAGTTGCTCCAGCTATCCCTAATCGGATTGCCATCTCCCGTGATGTGTACCCCAAGTACCTGAAGCCGTCGACTCTCTCGATGTGCTGCATTAGATACATACTAAGTTAAAACAGACGAGCAAAAACTCCGCCGCGGATCAATATAATATTTCTTACCGGCATCCTAGGAACTCCACGTTGGTAAAAACCCTCGCCAGGCAGACCAGCTCGTCTTCCGTGAATTTAAATTTGTGCGTCTCCATGAAACTCTTCCTCAATTCCCAGTGTTCGTCGGATTCGTGGTCTGTCCTGTAGCCGTCGACGTTCCAATCTTCAGAACTCATCTCGACTGTTTGTTCTAAATTTAAACGATTAATATAGGAAAATAATACAACAGTACTATGCACTCAAACCGCACGTGTTCGTATTTGTATTTGCAATTACTAAACAGAATATAATATAATATAATTATAAATAGATAAATTGGCAGGTTATGTTTGGATTGATACGGCGCTTTTGTTATGATTAGGCTTGCCAGTATCAATAATATTCATAATGCTCGACAAAAATTAAATGCAAAATATCTACCTACCCACCTTAAAAATCAAGTTTTCCATAATGCTTTGACAATATAGTTTTGTTCCTTAGCGATACCTACCTACTGTCATGTGTTGATTTAATTTTGTTTTATTCAGTCTTCTTGGTTCTCTGTACTTTTTGTAATCCTGCCGTATTTGAAAAAAGTCTTTGTCGTTACTTTTTATAATAATAAAATTAATTTCTATAGATAAATCACGTCATGTATTTCTCTATGATAATTCAATACAGAGGTCACCGAATTGATGAAATGGCGGTGGCAAACGGACAACTGCTGGACGAATACAGTCATTCAGTGGTACCCGAGGTGCGCCCCAAAAGCCGCTGGATTGACGAACTTGTCAGGTTTGATGGAAGTACGTGGCAGCGCAAAGCTAGGAACCGAGAAAAGTGGAGGGAGCTGGAGAAGGCCTTCACCCAGTAGTGGATCGACCCCGGCTGAAAATGAATTCAATAATACGTCATTTTAGGTAAACATGGTATCATTTGCCATTTTTTCATAAAATAAAAATTTTAATGCAGTTTTATTCGCATTTCAAATTTAATTCTATTTACACTTATAAAATTTTCAAATTGTTAAACTAAAGATTGTTTTAGGTTTTCGTAAAAGATCTAACAATTTAAATTCTTGCTTACGAGATCAAAGAAATTAAGTAGTCGAGTTGTCAGCGTTGTTGGCTTCGGCTGCGGTTCACCCAGGTTTGAATCCCAGTGCGATAAATTGATTTTTTAATCGAATTATGGCATGAATATATTTGGTTTTTAAAAATGCGAGAGAGTGATTAGCTCACCATTAATCCTAGCTTAGCTTTATTTTTTTATCTATACTCTTTTCGTAAAAGAAAGAATGCGAAACTGATTAACAATTGATTCCCGTAATCAAGTCTCCAATAGGATTCCAATATACTCCAGATTGGGAGCGGATATTGCTTAAAAAGATATGTTTTGTAACAATACGAAAAAGGTTTGAAAATATTTTGACGTTCCCTTAAAACTGTTGTATCCCCAATAAAGTTCGAAATATTTTTGTACAATTAATTAATAGACAAACACTCATCGCTTGCGTCAACGTCAGAACAAAATTGATTGTATACAATAATCCCAGAACAGAACGATTCCATAATATTGTGAATATATTATCACCTTAAACCCCTATCATCGCAATGAACATTAAAACAGAACCTCTAGAATTCGATTCAGACCCAGAACGATACTCTCCATCCATAGATGAAAGCTACAGCCATGCCCAGAACTTGTTAAATGTATATGTTTCAATCGAAGAACAGGGTGAAGAAGCCATCCAAGACGAAAATATAACACAACATTTGGTATTATAAATATATTCGTACAGATATTTTAAAAACTTTGATAATTCGTGTTATTTGTTGTGAAGTAATCGGTTGCTAAGTGATCTATGGTGTTCCAATTTTAAATATTGCACAGAAGTCATCGATCTTTTGTTTCAAACATTTTATGACTTATATCTTGTTACATCGTTATATATATTCATTTTTAATATACAATTACGATTTATTTATCTATAATTATTGTTTTTAATCAATTTTTATTGTTTAAATCAGGCAATTTGTTAGCATACAGAAGCTGTCAAAATTATATTGTATAATCGTCATTTATCTGTTTATGTAAACACTGTATGACTTAAATCAATTATTATCGACTGTAAATATGCTTTACAACATGCAACTCTTTTTCTGCCTCAAAAATTACTTAATTGTACTAAAAACAATACAATTATTTAAGAAATTTAATTACAAATAGAAAAATACTAAAAAAACCAAACATTGGAATCGATTTAAGTGATAATTTATGCGAATTACCAAAATATTGGTTTGAAAACGTCTCCATATTTCAATTTGGTTTCATGGATCGTTCTTCTATATCAGTGGTTCCTACGGACCCCCAGGGGTCCTTGTGATCGCTGAGGAGGTCTGCAGCAAATTAAAAATAATTTGGGGGTGCGTGGACAACATCAGGGGGTCCGCGAAAGGTTTAATATAAAATTATATTTATGACACATTTTCATTATGATCAAAATTGAAATAAATTAGTAACGATTTGTTGGATGTTGGACCTTTTTTTAAGTAGACCCACAAACTCAGATGAATCCATACTAATGCAGAAGTAATTTATTGAATTATCCACAAATGAGAGCCGGAAACCAATGTTCGAACAAGGATATATATAATTTAATTTAAGATATCGACTGAGGGTGCTTGATGGAATTTCAATACCAAATCTGGATTATTGATCTTGTACACTTCCATGCATTTTGTCACTTTTGACCTGGGTTTCGCCTTTTGGCATCTTCAGGCATTCAACCGCATGAAGAGAGTAGAGATAGAAGGATAAGACTTGGACAGGACTAGAGGTTAGCTAATCGCTAATTTTTAGTATTGGATGGGTGGTTGGAGAGAATTTTAGACATCAAAAACATCAATACCACAATTCAAATTTATGTTTTTTTTTTTTCAGATTCCCAAGCTAAACGGTGATGTTACCATAACGAAAATTAAAACGGAAGACGTTGATTCTGAATGGCAACACTATCGGGATCATTTCTATGACGACAGCGAGTTCATACTGCCCGATGAAGAACTCTCCAAACACACAAAGACAAAGGGGAAGAGTAAAAACACGGAAGTGTATCCTGAGGTCATTATTTATTACTTTTATATAGATTTTCTGAATTATATTAATTGATACAGCTATTTCATAGAATGTCAAGCCAAGAAGAACAGTTGTTAGGCAATCAACCTGTGGATGCGGTAGGGAATCTCACATAAATGATTTTTTAATTTGAATTTTAGATATAATAAAATAATATTTATAGTACATTGTCGAGCTCATGGTGCAGTGGTCAACGTCGTTGGCTTGGGTTACGTATCACACGGGTTCGAATCCCGGCACTGACGGTTTCATAAATTGATTTTATTGATGTCTGGGGCGTAGCGAGAGCGATTAGCTAACCACTAGTCCAATCCGAGTGGACAAGGCTTTTAAAAAATAAATAAAAAATAGTGTAGAACAGCAGTCGCCAACTTTTCGAACCTCACGGACCGTTAAATTCACATTTTTTATTCTAGCATGCGTTTTTTTTTTTGAAACAATACAATAACGTAAAATATCAATTTAATGTACATTTATTTTTTTTTATTATGAAATGGTTTGTTTCTTTGCTAGTACACTCCCAATATAGAGCATATAGTGTCCTAATGGAGGTATCTCAACATAAGTTTTTCTACAAGAACCTCATTTCGAAGAGAGTAGGGATGGAAGGATAGGGCGAGGACAAGACTAGTGGGTAGATAATCACTCTCTCTACGTCTTTAGGATCGGATGGATGGGAAGGAATTTTTAGATATCACAAGCATCCATGCCTTCGAACAGAAATCCATAAATCGATTGAAAAATCAATAATTTAAGACATCGACTGAGGGTGCTTGATGGAATTTGGTTATGAGATTTTGTACACTTCCATGTATTTTGTCACTAACGACCGGGTTTCGCCTTTCGGCATCTTCAGGCATTCGAGCACACGAATGGACTCGAACTGACGTCAGTTCGAAGATGCCGAAAGGCGAAACCCGGGTCGTTAGTGACAAAATACATGGAAGTGTACAAAATCTCTATAATCCAAATTTGAAAAATCAATGTTTTTCATGAATATATGAAATCATAAAAACATTACATATCGAGAGCGATTAGCTAATTACTAGTCTAGTCCAATCCTTCTATCCTAACTCTCACGGGGTAAACAAGATTTTGTTTGGTACGACTCAAATGAACGAATCATTCAAATTGAAATAGAGATTGACTTGTAGTGACTCATTCGCTTAATTTTGTTTCAGCTCCCCCTTGAAATTCAAATAAAATTAGAGCCCGGACTGGAAGAAGAAGAAACAAAATATCCAGACGACGATGACGGAAACCAAGACAGCGACGACTCCTCGATAATGCTGAGCGAAATAAAAAAGGAACTTGTCAACGCCGCCTGTTACAACATCAGTCTAGAAATCGAACCAGTCAAGAAAAAGGTCCGGAGTAAAGTAACAAAGAAGAAAAACCGAAAAAAGGGAAGTGGCAGTGCGAAAAACCGGAAAAGCGGCGGAGTGAAAAGACGAAAAACCGGCAGTGACGCGAAACATGACAATGAAAAGCCGTTCAAGTGCGATTTATGCGAACACAGATGCAAGCACAAAACGGATCTGCGCAAACATCTGATCTCGCACAGCGACGTGAAACCATATGCCTGCGACTTGTGCCCGTACCGCTGTAAGATCCCTGGAAATTTAAAAGTGCACAAAACGACCCACAGCGATGAACAGCCGTACAGCTGCGATCTGTGCTCATATCGCTGTAAACAACGGTACATGCTGCGGCTGCATCAATTGAAGCACACGGGAGAAAAGTTATTAGCGTGCGATATGTGTTCGTATCGGTGCAACAGAAGCACGCATCTGAAACGTCATAAACAGACGCACAACGTTGATCATCCATACGTCTGCGATCTGTGCCCATACAAAGCCAAAACGGAGAGCTCATTAAAAGATCACAGGATTACGCACAACGATTACAAACCGCACTGTTGCGATCTTTGCGGGTTTCGGTGTCACCTTCCGAAGGCTCTGCGACGGCATCAGAAGACTCACAACGGACGCCGCGAGTTCTTCTGCAAGAAGTGTCCGTTCAGCTGTCGGGATTTCAACATTTTAAAGCAGCACAAAGCCGATCACCGCGCTGAAAAACCGTACGTCTGCAACGCGTGTCCGTATAAAACCAATAAACCGTCGCATTTGCGAAACCACGCTAAAACACACGCGTCGTTTAAAGCGATCAACTGCGAAGTTTGCAGTTTTAAATGTAAGGACCCGAGTAATTTACGGAGACACATGCTGACCCACGAGGAGCACCCGCCGGTCGTCTGCGATATCTGCAGTGACAGCTGCAAAGACGCCAACGCTCTGCGAAAACACCGTCTTCTTCATTTCGATAACGAAGTGTTCTTTTGCGATTTTTGTAATTTTAAATGCACGGACGAGGACGTGCTCGCCGATCACAAGACTACGGCGTGCGTGTACAGGCCATACGTCTGTCAGGAGTGCGGCAGGGGGTTCAAAAGGGAGCGCGATCTTCAAAAGCATGTCTTGACTGAAAAGCACTATTAGCGATTTAAACTTTATTAGTTCCAAACGAGGTGAAACTGACGGCATCGGATAACTACAGGTAGATTCGTTTGTTTCTTCAATGGATGCCAATTTTTCAGTATAAAAAAAAGTTCATCTTTGAGTCAAAACTTGTTAATATAAGTTTATTGCTTTTGCAAAATGACAAAGTAATGATACATCACGCAACCTATCCTTTTTGAATACATAAATCAATTAAAATATAAAACTGTCCATACTGGGTAATTCCATACATCTGATGAGAATTTTTAGAAGTTAAAAAATCTAAATTTTATGTTGACCAAGTCCCATTTGAACCAGGACCCACCTGTTCGCTAGGGTTTACCACTAAACCACAGACGCCGACGATATGTTTCTTCCTTGTTCAAAAAAGAGATGAATAACAAGCAGTCATTGTTAAAAAAACTTCTTTTAAGATACCTCCATTAGGAGTCCAAAAAGTTATGGTGTAATATCATTTTGAATTATTTTTGACATACGACATATTGGAGTATTAAGGACGATGCGCTCCACGTTTATCACAAAAATTTATCCTCTGTTTAATGTGTACTCAAAAGAACATCGAAAATGAATATCAATTTAGCTGTTTCGGCTCTACGTCATCGTCAGAACTATGTTTAAGTAGGGTTGAGAGTGGATTGATTGTTTAGGCTGCGGAAAACTTGAAATATACCCTTATGGTGGAGAGGTTTTATCTGACAGATTTTCTATTAGGCATGCTCACGTTTAATAGTTTGAACGATCGAAGAGGAATATACCAGGCCACGTAATTCTTTCGGCTTATACGAGGCCAAAATGAGAATCCCGCCATTCTTGACGAATGTCAAGCTTTTTATTTCTGATATTCTTTTTGAGATGGATCGTTTGTTCTTCCAAAGTGTAGAATCAGCCTGCCAATGGGGATGCCACTGAAAAGAGCTTAAACAATGTTCAACGATATCGCTTCGGACGTCGACATATTCCGTGTGGACGTGAGTGAGTTCAGACAACCACTATTTTTAATGTATTAAAGTAGATTTTGATGTTGACTTCCTTACCAACTTCCAACATTGACTATGTTTTAAACATTTTTTACATTGGAAAAGCCATAAACTTAATAGTTGTGTGGAATTGCTTATTACATGAAATGGGCAAGCCCATTGCCTCATTCATGAATCAGGCAAATTATTCTGCCGAGTGCGTGAATTCGGCGGGGTGTGGAATTCGTAAACTGTCAATATGACAGTGGGAAAAGTAATTTTAATACGGATGTCAAATTTAACTTGATTTATTAAGATATAATAAGAATCGGAAGACAATTTGCCTAATTCACGAATGAGGCAATGGGCTTCCACTTTACACGAATTAGACAAAATTTTGCCCATTTCATGTAATAAGCGATTTAAATTAAATTAGTTTTAGAAGAGGTAGACGATAATCAACAACTCAAAAACACAATTTGCACATTAAATATATTTTAGTTTTATGTTGTCCTAATAAGTGAGATGATATAATATCGTCTATCTCTTCTAAAACGGTATATATAGCTAAGCCAGATTAAGTCTAAACATAGTTCTGACGGTGGCGTGAAGCCAAAATACCTATTAACAAATTGATAAAATTCTTGTAGGACTAAACACTTTGTTATTTTTACCTTATTATAGTGGAGTTCCATCTCTTAAATGCCAATTCGGTCGATGATAATTATCCATCACGAAATTCCAGTCATTTGTGTACATATTCCGCCAAGAAAATGAATAATTTATTTTATTTTTAATAAATTTATAGACTTGTCTCTAGTAGTTCAATAATTTTAAATATATTTATTATTTTAGTGTTAGATAAATTTAATAAAGTTACATATATATATATATATACGTATATAAATAGTCGCCGTTTTTTTTATCTCCCGTTAGCGAACCTTACATTTACATTCTAATGCCCTTTTAAGGTGTTAACTGTCAATTCTTGGTGGAAAGACATTATATTTTAAAAAATAAAACACAATTCATTTGTACTACTTCCACATATTTATAATGATCAGGACCGGTTTCGCTCATCACGAGCTTTATCAACTGATAAAAATACAAACACAACAGGCTTATTTATATAAAATTGAGTGTAAAAATGAAGGTATATAAAACTGATGGTTCATGAACTGAGACAAGAAAATCCTGATTAGCAAACAAATTATACATAAATCAAATGAAAGAGTCTACAATTAAAATGTTATGGACCTCTTGCAAATCATTAAATACTAATCTGAAATCACAAATATAGCTGCATTAAAAGTCCATTTAGCTGAACAAAATTTTTAATGACGTTACTAATGTAAAAATGAAGGTATGTAAAACTGATGGTTCATGAAATGAGACAAGAAAATCCTGATTAACAAACAAATTATAGATAAATCAAATGAAAGAGTCTACAATTAAAATGTTATGGACCTCTTGCAAATCATTAAATACTAATCTGAAATCACATGTGTAGTATTTAATGATTTGCAAGAGGTCCATAACATTTTAATTGTAGACTCTTTCATTTGATTTATGTATAATTTGATTGTTAATCAGGATTTTCTTGTCTCAGTTCATGAACCATCAGTTTTATATACCTTCATTTTTACTCTCAATTTTATATAAATAAGCCTGTTATGTTTGTATTTTTATCAGTTGATAATGCTCGTGATGAGCGAAACCGGTCCTGATCATTATAAATATGTGGAAGTAGTACAAATGAATTGTGTTTTATTTTTTAAAATTCTAATGCCCCTTACGCGTTTGCGACCAGTCTCCGACAACCAGAAAGCGTGCGATCAAAGACGAGAGACCAATAGGGCAACCGAGTACGAAGAGTCTCGAGGTGGACGTGGAAAGTATTGACAATATCTTCGTTCCTCGAGAAGCGGACGTATAAGAAAAAGAAATATTCGTTGCACTCTTCGCCACCGAACATTTCCACAACCTTTACTGGATTGCAATTAGAATATTCGGCAGATAATCGTCCCAAATGAACGAATCTATCTTTATAATTAATCTTTCTGTCAGATTTGAATTGTTGAGATTTTGTACATCTCCGTGTATTTTGTCACTAACGACCCGGGTTTCGCCTTTCGGAATCTTCAGGCATTCGAGCACACGAATGAACTCGAATTGACAGACAGTAAACAGTGTCTAACGTTTATATATGAGATACAAATACGACCAAAAACAATTGTACCTTTGGTAAGGCGCCGAAATTGTTCAATTTACAGTAGAATGGAAAATTCAATGCATGCATTCTGACGGCGCTGCGAGACATGACACCTCACTAAAACACAGGGTAACCGTATACTGTGCTTCGAAAACAGATGCTTGCGGCGAAATCTAGGAGTGCGGTGGTTTGACTTTTGTCAGAGAGATGACGGACTGGCCCCGTATTACGTCCAAAATAGAAATGCGACGATGGACATGTACCGAGGATGCCCCGAAGGAGCCTGAATCGTGCCTGTCTCTTCTACCAACCGGATGGACTCCGTCGCCCTGTAAGCCCGTTGATAATCATGCACAGGTTGTGCTCTGCAGAGCGGAGGATATTGGAGACACCTTGTGATGGCTATATGCTTCGAATAGGGAGCGGATATGGTTTAAAAAGATTGGAAAAAAGACATGTGTAGCTTTAATGCTGACCACAGCCACCATAAAAAGACTGAAACGAAAATGTTGGGCAAGAGAATGGTTACTGAATCGGGCAAGGCTGTCGTTTCAGCTTTTATCATGGTAGGCAAAACCTTACAGCTCGTTTATTTTTGTTTCATTTATATATATAAAACTATTTCTGACATGACAGATATAGTCATGAAATACATCTAATATACTATAAGATCCTTCACATTTCAATCCCGTAAATTCGTTACTAATCAACAATAGTTGATTTACAAATGCAGTTATCAAATTTGGATTATTGAAATTTTGTACACTTCCATGTATTTTGTCACTAACGACCCGGGTTTCGCCTTTCGGCATCTTCGGGCATTCGAGCACACGAATGGACTCGAACTGAGAGACAGTAAACAGTGTCTAACGTTTATATAGAAGATACAAATGCGACAAATATTATTTACGAGGTAAGATATTATACGTCTGAGAGCCACACTGATACCTGAGCTAAAATTTCGGGAATCGTCCTAATCCTTATTTTGTAAACACCATATTAACAGAGTGGCGAATTGCCGCTTTTCAACTTCTTTTAGAAATACCAGTGATTTTACAATTATAATAGTATTGTGGGTTTTGACGGGATGTAATTCAACGAATGGGAAACCCAATCGCATTCGTCGAATTGCATCCCGTCGAAACCCACAATGCTATTATAATTGTAAAATCACTGGTAATTCTATAAAAAGAAGTTGGAAAGTGGCAATTCGCCACTCTGTTAATGCGTTGCTTACAAAATAAGGATTAAGGCGATTCTCGAAATGTTAACTCAGGTATAAATAATATTTATCTCGTAAATAATATTTGTCGTATTTGTATCTTCTATATAAACGTTAGACACTGTTTACTGTCTCTCAGTTCGAGTCCATCCGTGTGCTCGAATGCCTGAAGATGCCGAAAGGCGAAACCCGGGTCGTTAGTGACAAAATACATGGAAGTGTACAAAATCTCAATAATCCAAATTTGATATTGAATTTCCATCAAGCACCCTCAGTCGATGTCTTAAATTAAATGCAGTTATGTTCGTAATTTTTTTTCTCTAAATGATAGGCGAAAGGAAATTTGCTAAACTTTACAAAACCATTAACAGTTTAATAGTAAATAACATTTCAAATTGGATTAAATTCATTTCCCTTGGGATTTTCTAGTAATAATTAATTTTTTAATTAGAAGTGTGACAGTAATTAGTAATATCATTGTTTATGTCTTACCCACGTCCAGTAAAAGGAAACAAACCGCCGTATTCACTGTTAATTTAAGAATTAGAATCATTGTTTACCTTAGAAATAAATAACCTTGCGATATAGTCAGTCTTAAGATGCTTCGTAAAGAGGCGAAACGCGTCACATTTAGTAATAGCTAAGTTATCATATTTATTTAACTCATTTTTCAACTTTTTAACACCCTTTTCCTTACGCACGCAGATGAAACCAAAATACCAATGTATATACAATATTTAATTTGATTTTTTAGTAATAAACTTGTAGGGGGAAAGAAGACATTTAAAACTATGTGAAATTTGTACTTAAAACCATTTAAAAATCCGAAATTGAACGATAATAAAAAAAGAAATTTCAATATTTGAGTAACAAGTCACCTGTTGAACAATTTTGATTAAAAAATAGTGGCGCAGTTGGTAGCGTCGCTGGTTCAATTCCCGGTGCGGACGGTTTTCATAGATTGATCTTTCAATCGATTTATGGATTTCTGTTCATAGTCTGAGTCCTCCATCCCACCTTCACGGGCGTAGCAAGAGCGATTAGCTAACCACTAGTCCTGTCATAGCCCTATTCTTCTAGCCCTACTCTCTTCGAAAAAAGGGAGTAACAAGAAGTTCTCGTAGAAAAATTCTGTTAAGATACCTCCATTAGGAGATCATTTGCTCCACATTGTGAGCGGACATGGAAAAAAAAAAGAGATAAACTCCACACGATTGTTTTTCCCTCTAAAAAGACTTTTCAAAATTCAATTTTTGTTCAAGTGCCCTCGGGATGATGATATATGGCAGTAATTTAAATTGATGACATATATCACTTAGGGAGTGGAAATGGCTGAAGAAAAATACTACACATTCGACACAGAGATATATTTTGATACAACATCAATTCGGAAACTTGGACAAAAACTCTTCGAAATGAACAGACCCTGAATTACCACGAACGGGCCGATTGGGGGATGACGATTACAACTGGAGAGAAACAGATTTAACGCTGAGCTCTATGGGGTATACGACAATGACTTATCAATGAAAATTGTTGAATTACACTGGTTGTAATACATCTAGTGAACGAGTGTTGACAAACCCGGGAAGAAGGTGGTCCAGTAGCCCATAGGATACTGAATTCGCTGTATGCTTCTTCTTCCTAAGGAGTTGGAAGAAGCCAGGACCTACTTCGAGCTGTCACACTCGTTTCTTTCGGCTTATACGAGACCAAAATGAGAATCTCAAATATTATATTCCTGATCATTTTATGAGAAATTGTGGACTTGAATTGTTTGCTTGTTATTGAAAAGTGTAGTACCAGTCTGCCATATTCCGCATGGACGTGAGCGAGTTCAGACGAGTTTTTTTTTTTTATGTATTAAAGTAGCTTACTCGGTTGACTTCTCTGCCAGTTTCCAATGTTTAGTTTTTATCGTTTTTCACATTGCAGAAGATTCTTCGACCATATTCTCTCCCTATGTGAAGTATGTGGCCACCACGCGGTGCCTCCACGATTCCCTGTCATCGGACAATCGCTTTGCTTCTTCCCGTGACACGCCAGAGTCTCTCAGCTCTGCTGAGTACATACAGCACCCGATGGTCTTCCAGGACGCTAGAATCCCACCAGATGGAAGAAGAAGCAAACAGGATTGAGGCTCTATTCACAAAACTCAGTATACAGTCTCCGTGAGGTGTCATGATTTGCTACCGTAAAGCAGCACAGATAGAATGCGAGCTTTGAACAAGTGACATTTGGTCTTAATCGTGTACAACTGCGTGTCTCAAATGGTCTGCATTCGGCTAAATGTGGCTCCAGGATAGCGAGTTTTTATGTTACTTCTACCGAGGTACCTGCAGCTGTCGACCTTCCCGATGATCTTTCCCGTGCCAGTCAGTGTGAGATGGTGAGCGTTGTCCAAGGGACCAAGTGGACAGTGAAGTGGTGGCACTCCACGAAAAGGGCGATCCCCTCAGCTGTGACATACTGAGGCATAACTCTTCTCAGCATTCCTGGGAAGGTTTTGGCACACATTCTCTTGGTGAGAATAAAAATTCCTACAATCCAACTCTTTAGATAGCCGGCTTCTTCCCTTGGAGGTCGTGTGCGGACCAAATACACAATCTTCAATGTCTCCTCCAACAGAGCAACGAATTTAACAGCGCTCTTGCTTGTTGTTTCGTCGACCATGAGAGGGCATTCGTTATGGAGGATGCTGAATTCATATTGGATACTGCCAAAGACTGTGGCCATCATCAAATCCCTGCATAAGCACTGCTTGCGCAACCAGAGTGAGACAGAGTTGCGTTCTTGCTCTGTTCCTGTTTACTATTATCTTCAACTTCATATTTTTCTTAGGTCAAGACCACCAGGTCGAGGTGTAGCTAGCTGTTTGCAAAAGCGATAAACTTATATAATTCAAGACATCGACTGAGGGTGCTTGATGGAATTTCAATATCAAATTTGAATTATTGAGATTTTGTACACTTCATGCATTTTGTCACCAACGGCCAGGGTTTCGCCTTTCGGCATCTTCAGGCATTCGAACAACTGTCAGTTCGAGTCCATTCGTGCGCTGCGCATGGAAGTGTACAAAATCTCAATAATTCAAATTTGATAAACTTATAATTTGTAATTTATTCCATTTACTGGGTCAATATGGCTGGCAATCTGGGCGGAGCGTACACGCGTCAGAGCAACACAGTGTTGAGAAACCCTACAGTAGGGCAATGTTTAATATTCAAGTCATCAGAGAAAGCCAGGACCATGGCAGTACTTTAGTACAAATTGTTTCATTGGTCCAGCAATCTGGTACACATATTTTACACAACAAATATTCAATTCGTTTTACAATGTCAAATTTACTCCGTGTCTTTCTTCCGTCTAAAGCCGTGCTTCAAAAACATGTGCCTTTTTAAATATGGCAGCAATTTACATCTGTAGTAACACAACTTGCACGCGTGGGGCGTCTCTTCCGTGTGTTTCACCATATGCATGTTCAGCTTGCTCATAACGTTACATTTATAACTGCAAACGCTGCACGTGAACGCGTCCTTATTCTTGTGGAGATCTATGTGTATACCGAGCCTATACTCTTCTTTCGTCTTATACGGACACATCCTGCACTTGTAGAAGACCTCATCGACGTGGATCTGTTTGTGTTGGCGCAGCCGGAATAAATCTCTACACCGATAACTGCATTCGTCGCATCGGAGCGGTTTAGCGAACAGATGCACGGTTTGATGACTTTTCAATTGAGTCACTTCGTTGCATTTATACTCGCAGAGCGTACAGGACAGCAGTTTTTCAGTTTCGTGCGTCAGCTGATGTTTTTTCAAATCGTTCGACTGCCGACACCGCAGTCCGCAAATATCGCACGAAAACGGTTTTTCGCCTGAGTGTATCCGCTGATGTAATTTCAGCACGTTGCGTCTGCGGCACGTGTAACTGCACATGTCGCAGGAATACGGTTTATCCGCGCAGTGCACGACCGAGTGAGCTCTCAAGTCTTGCCGCTGTATCGATGTATATTCGCAGTCCGGGCAAAATAACAGTTCGGCGCCGCTGTGCCGTATCTGGTGACGCTTCAATTCGGCGGGGCGTCTGAATTTCGAATCGCATTCGGCGCAAGCGTACGGTTTCTCGTCACTGTGTATCAGCTGGTGACGCATGACGTTCTTCTGCGATCTGTTGGAATAATTGTTACACACGTCGCACGTGTATACGATTATATCTTTTTCATCCGTCGCCTTTACGCCATTCGAATCTGACGCCTTCTTGGTATCATTTTTATCTTTATTTTTGGCACGTCGTTTTGACAGTTTTAAACACGATTCAGGCGTGGTCACAGGGTTGTTATTTATTATCTTTTCTTTAGGTTTTCTTCTTTTCTTAGTTACCACCTGAAAAATAAAAAAGTAATATTAACCCTTTGATTTTTTTATCTACTCCCAATCTAGAGCAAATGGCTTCTTGGCAAATGGAGATATCTCAACAGAAGTTTGTCTATGATTGCAGCTTTGTTACTCGGTTGCTCAACCTATTTTTTCAACATATTGAGTCCAGGTGCACATATAAATAACGGTGTTTTAACACCGAGTTTAACTTCATACATAAAAACAGGAACGTTTCCGTAAATATTATTTTGTATCGGTTTCAAGTACGCGAAACGATATTTAATAAAGTTTCTCACTTCCATCTTTAGCTTAGCGCCATTCCTGTCCTAGCCCTATCCCTACTCTCTTCGAAAAAAAGACGTTGAACTGAATAAAAAGGAGGCCATATGCACCACATTGAGAGCGGACATGGTAAAAAAAAAATATATCATTTACTTCATCATCCAAAATAATGAATGTCCCAATCTGTGATTTTGGAAATCTGACAACCCTGGTCACATTCCATGTATTTTTTTTTATGTAATTTGAAGAAATCAATATGAATTAAGTCCAACAATTAGCTTATGGTGTCGAATTTCGTTTCTTTCTATCGTAAATGCTTACCTCCAAATCTGGCGGAAGGATGACAGACTCATTTGGCTTATCGGGCGTGGCTGACGGAACTTCACTAGTGTAATATGCATTTTTATATTCTGTTTCTTCCTCTTTTATGGCCGTGCTCACAGTCTGTAACAAAATTTAATCAAATAGTATTTAAATTTGGATTATTGAGATTTTGTACACTTCCATGTATTTTGTCACTAACGACCCGGGTTTCGCCTTTCGGCATCTTCAGGCATTCGAGCACGAATGGACTCGAACTGAGAGACAGTAAACAGTGTCTAACGCTTATATAGAAGATACAAATGTGACAAATATCATTTACGAGGCAATACATTATACGTCTGAGAGCCACACCGATACCTGAGTTAAAATTTCGGAAATCGTCCTAATCCTTATTTTGTAAACACCATATTACCAGAGTGGCGAATTGCCGCTTTTCAACTTCTTTTAGAAATACCAGTGATTTTACAATTATAATAGTATTGTGGGTTTTGACGGGATGTAATTCGACGAATGGGTAAATATATACAATCATTCCACATTTTGTGAAATCTGTTAGGTGTTTCAACGTATCGGATATAATAGCGGAGAATTAGGAAGGTTCAGCTGCTCATTCAAGATTGGTAAGGAGTATAACTGGCCTCTATTAATTTCTAAAATTTCCTGATAAAATAATTTATGATCCCCCATGTTTTTATGCAACAGTTTAACCCCATCATCCGCATTTACTTATTTACTTATTTACTTATTGATTGAATTGTTGAACTCTATTACATTAAGGTGAAAATAACAAAGCATTTAGTTTCACAAAGCATTCAATTTGTTCTATTATCATTGTTTGCGTCTTACCCCTTCCACACGTCCAGTAGAAGGAAACAAACCCACTCTACCCTTAATTTTTAATTTAAGAATTAGAATCAATATTTACCTTAAAAATAAATAACTTTTCGATACTGTTAGTCTGAACATGCTTCTTAAAGAAGCGAAACACGTTACATTTAGTAACACAGCCAGTGATATAACCAAGTTATCAATTTTAATTTTATATTAAAAGTTATGATGTTGGAATACCCAAGTGGTATGATATAATATTGCCTATCCCTACTAAACCCAAGTATATAAAGCTAATCTGAGTTAAGTTTAAGCATAGTTCTGACGATGGCGTGAAGCCGAAATCGATATCAACAAATTGACGATATTCTTGTGGTAAATAAGTACTTTGTTATTTATCTATGTGATGAGTTCGTGCAATGATCCGATCATTTCATCTGAGATACGTACATTAAGAGTACATATGCTCCACATTGGGATCGGATATGGTTGAAAAGTATCCGTACGTCAGAGGCCTATATAGACCTATGTCCAAAAATAGCGAAATTGAGTTATAGATGGGTAAATAAAGCTTTCGCGTATGTGGGCTGGTTACTTTAAAACCTTATCCAAAATCAGTCCTAAGTCACAATGCATTTACAAGGTAAACAATTTGTTAATTGTCCGTTAAATTCTAAAAATACGTATGATTTTGACCTGTAAATGAAACTCTCCATGCCCTTATCTATCCAAACTGCAAAAGAACGAAAACAATAAGAGAACAACTATGCTAATTGATATAAAATAAAAAACGTTTTAGAAACACGTTTTTGATCCTGTTGCAATGTAGATGAAAAGGACATAGGATTATTACTAGCCTTTTGGGTACAGAATATACATTTTCATATAAAACTGTCTTAAGTATCTAAAGGGAAAATTATCTTAATAAAATACAAACCAAAGGAGGCTTAAAAACTGCCTGGAATACTAGCTTGATATCATCAGGAATTCGGAGAGAAGAGAGTGAACTGTCGAGTCCTTAATCTTCGACGATCCTGGCTTGTACATATTCCAACAAACTGAAGGTAACCGGATAACCAGGGCAACAGGAGGTATTCCGTACGAGTTGGCACAACTTGGGTCATCTTGGTGGCTGTATGTTCCATTTGGAAGGAGGAACGGAAAGGGTCAAAACAAATCAAATTAAAAAAATAATAAGAAAAGTTATTAATAAGCCAGTGACATTTAATGACACGGCCCAGTCGTGTGAGGAAAAACCTAGCCAATAGGATAGACGGAGCAACCTTCTGACGGTGCTGCTTTATGATTGCGAGTCATGGCACCTTGCTAAGGCGAAGGGTAACTGTATACTGTGCTTCAAAAACAGAATGCTGCGGGTACGGCAGTTTGACTTTGTCAAGAACTCGGAGGTAAGAGAGAGGATGGACAAGCCCATTATTATGTTAAATATAAAAAGGCGACGATGGACCTGGCTTGGGCATGTGCTGCGGATGCACCAGGGGAGCCTGAATCCAGCCTGTCTCTTCTACCAACCGGATGGATTTCGTCGTCCTGGAAGAAGGCCGCAGATGACCATCCATAGGATCAAGATGCAGAATGAAAGAGTCTTGGAGGAAACGTGTGATGACCATATGCTCCGAATAGGGAGCCGATATGGTTAAAAAAAATAGTATTTTTACGCCACGTCCAGTATAACGAATTTAAACTCTTTTTTGCTGTGTTTATTGTAAACAAACTTCGTAATTCGTAAAATAGAGTAGATGTTTTAACTCAACAGGTCCTGAAATTAAAGAAAATACAATTTTCTAGCACCACGCACTTACATTGATCGTTTGACCTATTTCATAATTCTCGGAAATCGCCGGATTATTGGGCTCCTTGGTAATCAGCTCGTCCGGGCTGCCGTCGAGATGCCGTTCGACGTAGAACCCCATCCTCCTGACGCCGTAGCGGTAGGGTTCGGGTTCAGGAAAGTTCTCCCACGGTTCATGTTGGAGATTCATTTTAAACTGTTTTTTTTTTAAATCAAGACATCGACCTCGTTTTCAAAACGCTGCACATTGTGTATGATGCACATATATTTGACACATAGATAATAACATATACTAAATTTGACAGTTTGTTGTGTTCGTGCTTAGGGATGGTCGATACTCTTCGATATTTAGATTTCGTTACTTTTAACCCTTTAATATCACTTCTATGGCGTCGCCAACTACTGTCAATTCATGGTAAAAAGGGACTGTATGGTAAAAATAAAACAATTATTTGGACTGTTTCCACTAGTTTAATAATGAGCAGCACCGCTTTCGCTCGTCGTAAGCATTTTCACCTGATGACAAATATATTCGAGCCGGATTATTTTTTTCCATTTCCACTCCCAACGTGAGCATATGGTCTCCTAATGGAGTTGTCTCAACAGAATTTTTCTATGAGACCTGTTTTTTATTCAGTTGCTCAACCTCTCTTTTTTCGAAGAGAGTAGGGATAGAAGGATAGAGCTAGGACGGGACTAGTGGTTAGCCAATCACTCTCGCTACGCCCCGCGAGGATCGGATGCGTGAGGGGGGGGGGGGCTTTTAGACATCACAAGCACTCAGGCTACAAACAGAAATCCATAAATCGATTGAAAGATCACTTTATGAAAACCGTCCGCACCGGGAATTGAACCCGAGACATCCGTAACCGTAGCCAACGACGCTACCAATTTCGGCACGGACGCCAACGTGGGTTATTTAAATTATGTTAATATTACTAATCAGTAGTGATGCGAGGCCTGGAAAAAACTTGGTTTTTACGCGGCTAAAAACCCAGGCTTAGCCCCGAGAATAAACTCCTCTACTAAGTCCCAAAGGCCAAGACCTAGCTAGCTCATCACACCAACATACTGTAGTTTTGAATTAAGCCCAAATTCCGGTTGGTAGTTACGGGGACTTGCCAAGGATATTTCATTACGGCGGAGATAGTCGATAAGGATAAAACCAACTTCTGCCTGATTTATACACTAATAAATGTTAAATCCTTTTGAGAAAATATTTGGTTGATCAGTTGTACCGCGGGCTGGATTTGTGACGTTCGCGGGCAGTAGTTTGGAGACCCTTGATATAGATGAAAGTAAGGAGCTTTATTCAATACTGGATCACGCTTGACATCTATGTTTACTTGAAGCGAACACAAAACATTTACGGAAACGTTCCTGTTTTTATGCACCAAAATAAACTCGGTGTTTAACACATACTATGTATGTGTGGACCTGGGCTTAATATGTTTGGAAAACAATGAAAAATATCATATTGAATAGTTTATATCCAATTTTCCGGGTTTTTTCGACACCATTTCAAAATTCCCAGGTTTTTTTCATAACGAATTGTAACACCACATCCAACCAGTAATGTTGCGGTCTTCCATCAAGAGTCGAAATTGTGACGCATTTTATAGGTTTTCACTTATGCGTGCATGATAAATATCTAACCAGGGTAGGCATTGAGTTTTAAAAAATCTAACAGTTTCTGACGTCACCAAGTGCCATCCATCTTCGCAGACAGGAAAAAGAAAACAATATTATTTGAATATTCATTCATATTTCTGATACCTATATATGCTTGGTGGGCGTGCGGGGTTCAACTGTTGATTCTGTATATTATATTATCCGCACATTGGAAAGTCAGTGAACAGGTTAAGGCTTAATACCTATATGAATATATTTATAGTATTAATAAATGACACATCCCTATTATCGATTTTCCCCGACCACTTTCGGGATGCCAGTCTGAATAAAACATTTCAAATATGACGAATATTATGGCAGCACCTGTACCTTTGGCCGAGCGGTCAACGTCGTTATCATACCGACTCGTTAGCTTTGGTTGTGGTGCTCACGGGCTCGAACACCAGGACGGACAGTTTCATAATTTGATTTATGGATGCCTGTTAGAAGGTATTCGTATATGTGATGTCTAAAATTTCATCCGATTCTAATTATCTAGATACTCAAAATCACTGTTCTGATTTTAAGTGTGTTGTTTTGTCACTGTTCTGATTTGTCATCGAACCATTGAGAACTATTAGCTATGTGCTGTCCTAGAACTATCCTTATTTTTTGAAAAAAAAAGGCAGCTTGAGAGACTGAGTACCAAGCAGTTCTTATAGAAAAACTTTCTCATGAGGGAAGCCTAGCCAATAAAAATACATCCGATGCCGTCATGTAACAAATTTCGCAAGACGCAATTTATATGTATCGCTCATCTTTCGCATGGCGGAGCGCAGTTCTAATAAAAAACCGATTGCCGATAGCGTCAGCCACCGAGAGATCGAGTTGTCCTGGCCACTTGTATGACACATTCATTGAGAGAAAAAAAGGGGCTGCGTTTGAAAGTTCTCTATATTAATTTTATTATTGTCATTCGATTTCTAGTTGTCTCGGCGAACAACACCCTGGCCTCATGGATGGGTCGGTTCGCCGGTTAAAAAGATTATCGTAGATGCAGGAAACCAGTCAATCACCCACCCCCCTTCGACCTGGATAAATCAAAAATGACACCAAAAAAGGTCTAAGGCAAATAACCTTCTAAAGAATTATACAAAATTTTGATATTTGGTTCAGTAAAAAGAATTTTTCTAAATATTCTTCTACTGACTACATTCGAAAAGTACCTAATTGTTAAACACCTGTTTATAAAATGTATAAAACTCGGATACAAATCAATAATATTTAATTTATGGTGACCATTTGAATATTTCTTTTCCCATTTTCTCAATATAGGTTATTTGGAGATGTCGAAGTAATGAACTGGACAATCAATATTTTGAATCCTACTTGTGTCTTCTTACAACTGGATAACTTTCGTCACCCTGGAAGGCAGCTGATGACCTTATATAGGTGTACTCGGTGGAAATTGGGACGGATTGGATCGGGTGACTTAGAAGGAAGTAGAAAGGGGGCAGAGACTCTTGGAGGCACCGTGCGATGACCATATGCTTTAACTTCAATATTTTAGAAAGGGAAACATTAAAAAAATGGAGTGAGTACGTACACATTTGGGTATAAATTCATTTATTATTTGAAAAACAATATACACACATAGAAATCGACTCGGTCATAATTCAAGTCTTGATAATAGAGTGAAAACAGCAATGTATTTAGTTCTAACAGCATGTGTGTTGACCGCTTGGATAACGAGCTGTAATATATTTCAACCTCTGTGGTCTACTGGTTAAAGTTTTATCGTGGCGACCAGATGGATCCGAGAAGTCCCAGCAAGGTAAATATCAAATTTAGATTTTTTCAATCACATAGTATGTGATATCACGTGATTTAAAAAAATTATAAGTATCTGTCGCTGCAATGACAAATATTTTTTATTACTATATTTAAATAAATAATGTAATTTATCTAAAATCAATACATATTATAGACTGATTTATTTCTTCTGAGTTAGTAAAATAAATATGCAATAAATAATCCGATTTGTCTTCCGATGATGGCGTTTTGCTGAAAAATCTATCGAAAATTTTTGACAATTTAAAGCTGGGAAAGAACAAGAAGTTTTGGGATCGTTGGGATCGAACAAGTGTGAAGGAATATGAAAGAGTACAAATATTCATCTTTGGACAAATAACTGAATTGAAATGTCTATTCGGGGGATTCAATTATTTGACCTGTGGACACTGCAACCGAATGGGAAGAATGCCAAAGAGCATTGACGACTTGGCTACAGTTGTAACTAAACATATTGCTGGTTTTTTTCTCTAATATGGTATAGTTCAATCAATTAACGAATCCGGATAACTATATATTAGTACAATTTCTTGGTTTCTTGTGCGTTCTAGCGTGTGATTTCATATTCCAATTCCGATTGAAGGCCTTCCCACACTCGTTACACTCAAACGGTTTAATCCCGGAATGAACTTTCATATGAGAACGCAGGGAACACTTCATACTGAACCCTTTTCCGCACAGATCACAAAAAAACGTTGTATCCAATTGAGGCACAGCTGTGTCTCGACTGTGACAGATTTGGATACTGTGCTTTCTCAAGATATGTCGTTTTAAATCGCTATTCGCGCTAAAACTTCTGCCACAGTGTTCGCACGAGAAAGGTTTCTCACCAGTGTGCACACGGCGATGAAGCACTAACTTGGCGCGCTCCGTAAAACACTTCCCGCAGACTTGACAACAATGAGGTTTCCGATCGGCGTGCAGTATTCTGTGTCTGGTCAGAGTGTCTTTTCTCGCAAACGTTTTGTTGCACGTTTCGCATTTGTATTTTGTATCGCCGTAGTGCGAACGCACGTGGACTTTTAGCGTCCATTTCGCAGAAAACAGCTTGCCGCATTTATCACAGCAGAATTTTTTAGACTTCGGCGATACGTGGATAGTTTTTAAATGACCAACGAGTTCAAATTCTTTCGAAAACGATTGTCCACAATGATGACATATAAAAGATGATTCAACATTATTTTTTAAACTCAAATGTACCTTTGCTTTATGCTTTTTCAATTTTAATTTAGTTTTAAATCGTTTTTTACAATGCATACAACTGTACTTATCAATAAAACAGTTGAATACTGTATCTCTATTACTAAAATTAACTTCCTCTTTCTTTATATATTTACAGTTTGCATTACAAATAATAATGTGTTTTTTAAACATAAATTCTGATTCAAAATCTACAGAACAAATGCTACATTTAAATAAATTAACATCATTGAAAATGGCAACACTTTTATTATTTTTGTTTTCAATTTTTAAATCGTCAAAAAAGTTGCTACTGCTATCCGAGTCAAAACCGACATCTTTATTTATAATATTACTTTTTTTACACTGCTGACATTTTACGTGTCTACTTTCAGTTGAATGAACTTTAAAATGCTTAAAAAAAAGACGCAGACTTGCAAATTCTTTATTGCACAAAACGCAAACGCGTACGTTATCATTTTTCATACAAAATTTCCTACGCAGCAATTTTTTACAAAATTTGCAGTCATTCGATACGCCTTTACAATTATGTCGACTCAACTTTACAGAATTCTCAAATTTATTACAACAAATCTCGCACTGCAGCATTAAATTATTTAAAAACAAACAGATTCTAAATTTGAAAAAGTATTCGATTGTTTTATTTCAAATTTATTTATTGTGCTGTGTTCTGAGTTTAAATCTTTTCCTCCTTTGTTATACAATAAATGCTCAAAATTGTGTTTATTTGATGTTAAAATGGTATCTCTTCCAATTTTCATACAGTTATCTATGTTTAATATCTGATTAGATAGCTTCTTATCAGTTTCTATGTGTTTATTATCCTTTTCTTCATCAGATTTGGTCAAATCTACAATAGTTTCTTTAGAAAGATTTTTTAAATCGTTATTATCAAATCCTAAAAACGTTTCTGATGCATATTTACAAAAAATATTCAACCCTTCATGTTTATTTAACGGATCTGATTCACTATCGCTATTGCTATCCACTGAAAACAGTTCCAAAGAACGAAATAGAGAAGTTGAAAATCTACTCTCATCCATTTTGGAATGTTAGAAAAACACCATAGACTAAACAAATTCCAAATTTAAATAGTTTTTATATTGTACTATTGTCACTTTTGACCTTTTCAGCATATTTAACCCCCTGAGAACACGGATGAACGTAATCTGAAGACCAGCAAATAATATTAAATGTAACATCTATTAAATAAGTTAAATATTTAATATACAGAATTGACGCTACCAAGTGGACTATAACGAGTTTAAAACCAATTCATCGTCATATGGAGGGCGAGTAGATGTCGATTAGTAAAAACTTTTCATTTATAAACTACTTAGTGTCATTTTTTTAATACAATTTATTGGATGACTGCTCCTGAGACACTCTTGAGCATTGTGGTGGTGGCAGGTACGACGTTGATTAACCTGGAATGATAGAAATTCAATTAGCTCAGGTAAAAGTTTTCAGTGATTCATAAATTTGTTATTCTACTGGTTGTGCAACTAGGTGTGCCACGTGTTTCGCCTGTTTGAGAAACATCCACAGACTATTTACATCGGAAACTTTTCAACTATAACTTATATATTTCGATTCTAATTCTTTAATAGTTCGAAAACCATAAAATTAACAGTAAGGAAACGTTAAAGAAATCTTAATGGAAACGAATTTAAGAATGATGTACCGCCCATGTTTAAAACGATATTTTCTTATATTTGATTACTACCAATCTTTTTACTATCAAAAATGTATTGTAACATAGTAATAATGATGGCGTGATACCAAAATAGCTTTCAATAATATTCGATAAACATTCTTACCTCCGGACGTGGCCTAAAAATTACTATTTTTACAAGGAAAGCTACCCAAAGTGTTAGGTTAGGTTTTGTTTGTTCTACCCTAAAACATTTTATTTCACGTAACTTTTGTAGGCTACGTCCAGTAAAAAGAATAGTTACCAAATATTTAATAATTCTTTTAGAACTAAATACATCGATATTACTTGTCTACATGCGGAATACATGGATTTTATCTCAACAGACATTGTTTCCCTAAATCTCATGTATGAAAATTTGGAATTGTTCTAACTGTAATTAAATATCCTACAGAATTGCATTGTTATTGGTTGCATTAATTCAAATTTCGAATAGAAATGAGGGTAGCATATTGTAAAGTATATTTACCATGATTGAGCTTCAAAAGTTTACATTTATGAATTGATCTACAGTTTTTTAATGAGCAATTTTACCACAGAACAACTCTGCACTATTTAAATATTATACAACTTTGATTTGACAACAAAATTACGTAAATAAATGCACATAAACCGTCAAAATCTGCTCAATTTCTCATTAAAACTATCACTAAGCATATGTATGTTATATTATACATCAATATAAGCGTATTATCGTTATTTATAATGTTTTTAATTTAAAAAACAATACTTCATAACTGAAATGTTTTACTTAAATTGTTGATACTAAACGAAATCTTTTGTCATTTGACATCTGTACTGTTGATTCTGTTATGTTGGTAAACAGAAAACAGAAGGGATGTTTTTTTTTCTATACTTGTAGGGCTAAAATATTTATCCGTATACGCCAATAGAACATTGTGTAGATATATTTTTTTATTATTTACTTGTTGTTTGATAAAAAATAGCATTTTTTTTTATTAATACATATTGCGCAAAACGTGTGATGTTTATGAATTCATAATCACGAGATTTGTTCTTTGGAATATGTAGGGTTAGGTCAGGAGAATAAAATTGTTTATGGATGGGGGACAGCAATTTTATGTCGGAAGGCCGGACAAGGCTGAATTCAAAAAAATTCAAAAAACTGTTTAATAATTTATTACTTTCCGACTATAGTCAGTAGAACGATATTTAGAAATATCCTTTTACTGACCTATAAATATCAACACTTTGTTTAATTCTATAGAAGTTTATCTGTGTTACCATTTTTGAGATATCGAAGTATTAAATCAGATAGCATGTAAAATTTTACATATAACTACATCTTTCATTTTTTTGGAGTTTTCTGACTTGACGATCGATATGTATCTATCAATATATGTACAAAATCAGTTTAAAGGCCGTTGGTTTCTGGACTAGTTCAAAAGTTCTCAGTAATGACCAGTATACACAAAGCTTGTAAAAAATAAAATAGTCAAGGAAGGCGGGAGAATGTATCGCAGATATGACATAATATTGAATTCGTATTGTATGTAACAAGCTAGTGATTTCAGCTACATTCAGTTTACTGGCGTACTAGCTTGTTGTCTCTCCAATAAACTAGCGTGACTCGCTCGACTGTCTTCTCTACTAGCCTCGTGTGTGCTGACCACACACATGACGTTCGGTTACAAAGGTCAGCACTCGTGCACAAGCTTTCGTCATAATATTATAATAATATAATACCACGAAGTTTAATAATATAACATATCGAGGGTATACTGTCAGAGTTATTAAAACAAGTTCTGAGATAATCGCATTCAAAACATTTTTTTTCCAAAGTACTCTCTTTCCCAAGCACAGCAGTTTGATTTTTAGAAAGATTTTTTGTACACTATAAAGAATAATTTTGTATCGATGAATTATAGTTACATCATACTTTTTGCCAGAATAAAAAATAACAATATGGTTTAATACTGTTTTTTTTTTCAAAGTTAAATTGCACACATTTTGACATTTAAAACAGAAGATTATCAAAAACTAACTGAATGCGTTCTGCCAGTATGACCTCGATATTATAATATCCATTTATTTCATCACACATAAAACAAACTTTGTTATTTTCGAATTCTATCTGTGCTTGATTCGTCATATATATATTGTATTATATTAGAATGCTTATGAACTTTCTAGTATAGATTAAAGACATCAATGTAAAGCTAATTAGGTATGTATACACATTTTTTGGTTAAAGGGCATCATTGAGAATTCAAAATGATCGGCGGGCCGCATCGTATTTGAAAATATTCGTTACTTTTGTAGAGCATATGGCCGCATGCTTTGCTTTCTCCCACAACATGCCTAACTCCCTCAGCTCCACCGAGTACATCCTGCGGATAGAACCGATACCCCACCGGTTGACAGAAGAGGCAAGCAGGATTAACGTTCTCTCGGCTAGTTCCAACGTCTCTCCATGACCACTGACGTAAAGAGTGCTGCGTACGTTACCTAATCTCAAAGTTCCTCACGAAGTCAAACCACTTCACCCCACTATCCGACGCAAGCATCTATACTCAAGGTCAGTATCCATTTTTTACAGAGTCTTCTTCAGGTGCCACGATTCACTACCAAAAAGCAACACAGGTAAAATGCAAGCGTTGAACAAATGGCATTTATTTTTGATCGCATCCCAAACGGTAAAATATTATCAATGTTTATAAGGTTATCTGTTCCCTGCCAGTTTTCTTGCTTTCTCCGAGGTTATCCCAGCGCCTAGTATCTTCGTAGAGGAAATTCAATGGATGGTCTTCTGTTGCCTTCCAGGGCAACGGAATCCATCCGCTTGGTAGAAGAGAAAGGCAGGATTCACATGTCTAAGCCAGGTCATTTTTTTTATTTTGGATGTAATAAGGAGCTGGTCCATCCGCTCTCAAACCACCGTACCTACCCCAAGAATTATCCGTAAGCATTTGTTGTCGAAACACAATATACGGTTACCCTGTGGGTACCTATTTATAAAGTGCCATAACTCCCAGACTTTCCGGGTTGAAAGTTGCTCCAGCTATCCAGCTCGGATTTCCACCGACTGCCATCTTCTATGATGTGTACCCTCAAGTAACTTAAGCTGTCGATTCTCTTGATGTCCTGCCCCGAGTTCGCCGGAGGGTAGTCTGGGTCCGAATGATAAATGGAACAATGAAGGGTGGGATTTTTACGTTATACTGGACGTGGGGAGAGGTCGAGAACAATTATAGCTCAAATTACAATGACACTTTCTACGTTTAAACAAAAATAGCCCTACGATATAGTTGATCTTAAGATGCTTCTCAAATAGACGAAACAGTCGAAACTCGTGTCACAATTAATAAAACAACCATTGGAATACTAAAGTTCTCGATTTAAAATGAATTTCCACAAAAGTATCTATCCTGAACTAGCTACAAATCCAGGATATACTCTCGGCCGTTTATACAAGACGTTTACTTTGTCATTTTGGCTACATCGCCCGAAAGTCTACTGACAATCTTACGAGAGACTCGTCGCACAGGAAAGGAAAAAGGCAGAAAGGGACGAGGAAGGGTCCCAACTAGCTGGAGTGACCAGGTAAAGGACTTCACCGGCCGTTCATTACCGATGGCTATCAGAGCAGGGGAATACAGGAGCGAGAGAAGAAAAGTAAACGAAGCTTATGGTACGGTGGTACGGCCAAAGAGAAATATTACATAACAATATTTATGATTGGACAATCATTTTAAATTTGTATTAAAAAAGAAATTGTTGGGCCAAAGATGATAACAATATCATAAATTATAAGATTTCAGTAATTCAATTGATAATATACTGGCAAAACAATCAAAATACGCCAAAAATAATAAAATTAATAGGGTGACCATCAATGTTCCCTCTAAGGCGAGATCTCCGCGCAGAAAATCCAAGCCAACAAATGCGCGGGATAATTTAAACCTTTTTGCGAACAACAATATAACATATTTTAAAATTTCCACTATAGTTATTCGATGGAATTTAAATATCAGATTTGAATTGTTGTACATTTCCATGTATTTCACGAACAACCAGGGTTTCGCCTTTCGCCGTCAGTTCGAGACCATTCGTGTGCTCGAATGCCTGAAGATGCCGAAGTGACGAAATACATGGAAATGTATAGAATTTCAACAATTCAAATTTAATATAACATATTGCTGTTGTCCTACTAACGACGTTAATCACTCGACCACGGAGTCGACAAGACAAAACGACTTGATAAAAGCAATATGTACTTTTCTTAATTTCGGAAAGAAAATATCACATTAAGGTAGGCCTTCGCAAAACTACGGCCCGACATGTATTTTTGTACAACCCTCACTCATTTTGTATGCTGAAATTTTTTTTTTACGGCAGTAAATAATGTTTATTTAAAAACAGTATTTTACTTGCGGTACGCCATCCATTTTTACTTTTTAATGAGACCCTGCTGTCAAAAAGTCTCCTCGATAAGGGTAATTAAAAATTAGTTAGACGAAGGTAAATAACATGATAAATGTCGGCTCCGTGGTGCAGTGGTTAACGTCGTTGGCTACGGTTACTGATGTCTCGGGTTCAAGTCGATTTGTTAATTTATGTTTGTGATGTTTACAATTATTTCCCACCCATCCGATACTAAAAAACGGGGCGTAGCGAGAGCGATTAGCCAAGCGCTAGTTCATTCCTAGCCTTATCCTTCTATCCCTACTCTATTCGAAAAAAAGAGAGGTTGAGCAACTGAGAAGCAAGTAGTTCTCGTAGAAAACTTCTGTCGAGAAAACAACATCTCTTGCATTTATAATTTAAGACATCGACTGAGGGTGCTTGATGGAATTTCAATATCAAATTTGGATTATTGAGATTTTGTACACATCCATGTATTTTGTCACTAACGACCCGAGTTTCGCCTTTCGGCATCTTCAGGCATTCGAGCACACGAATGGACTCGAACTGACAGACAGTAAACAGTGTCTAACGTTTATATAGAAGATACAAATACGACAAATATTATTTACGAGGTAAAATATTATACGTCTGAGAGCCACACTGATACCTGAGTTAACATTTCGAGAATCGCCTTAATCCTTATTTTGTAAACAACACATTAACAGAGTGGCGAATTGCCGCTTTTCAACTTCTTGTAGAATTACCAGTGATTTTACAATTATAATAGCATTGTGGGTTTCGACGGAATGCAATTCGACGAAAGGGTAAATATATACAATCAATCCACATTTAGTGACATCTGTTAGGTGTTTCGACGTATAGGATATAATAACGGAGAATTAAGAAGGTTCAGAAATGCTTGAAACCTCACTCACACGTCACACTTTGTCTAACCCCTCTCCTTTATAGAGTGGGACGTCATTTAAAAAAAATAGTTATAACTTTCCTGCTGTTTTTTTAACATTTCAATATGAACAGTGTTTATGCCACCATGATAAAAGAGCCACGCAACGTACGATTCGGGATTCTGTAGCGATTTCCATAGAGATAGATATTCAGAAAGAATGGCCACCGCACTCGCAAAGTAAACAATTAAGCAGAAAACGAAGACGCTTAGTATTATTTTTATTTTTCCAGCACTTACGATAAAAAAAATTATATCACAATTGAAGCAACAACAGCTGAGCGACTTATTATATTATAAATTAATTTTCAATTTCAAAATAAAATTATTGTTTGAATTGAAATAACAAAGTATTTAGTTGTACACAATTTTTATCAGGTATTCGATAGCTATATACTGTTTAGAAGAGATAGACAATAGCATTTAATCTCACGTATTCAAACATCATAAGGTTTATTTAAAATTAAATCATTCAAGGTACTAATTTAGGTTTTAGAAAACGGAGCTTACGTGGTGTTATTAATTAGACGTTAAAAATGAAATGTATTGAATTTTTATTGATTATGCGTAATCACGCATTAAAAATAAAATTGACAATTTCTGGACTAACTAGCCATGATCATTTCGCTGCCAAGCTGTTTTAAATAGATAGGGTCATGTCACCAGTGGTCAGCTAGTTAAGCGAAAGGTTCTGGCTGTTCTTCAATTAAACAGGTATTAAGTAATGTAATCAAGTAAAAATAAAATAGTTAGTATTGTACCAAGCATAAAATAACAGAAGTTTACAAAAAATGCCAATTCTCCCAGTGGTCGGTCACCGCTATAAAACTTCATAAATGTCGCGAACGAATGAACTGAGAGCAGACAGAACAATGAAAAACATAATGATGCAAAGTATGACAATATAAAGCATATTTTATTAGCGATCCCCATACAAGATGAATTTGTCGAAACTTGCGAAGTAAAAATGTGCTTTTTTTAATTGCGTATTGTATCATATAGGTCAATTTAGTGCAGATATAAATTGGCAAGTGGCAAGACTACCTACACAAATTTAAAAAAAAATGTTTTTTTAAATGTATCCACTATTAAATTTGGATTATTGAGATTTTGTACACTTCCATGTATTTAAATACATGGAAGTGTACAAAATCTCAATAATCCAAATTTGATATTGAAATTCCTTCAAGCACCCTCAGTCGATGTCTTAAATTGTATCCACTATTATTTAAGTTTTAAGCTCAAAAGGCTGACTACTGGCGACGGCTGGCTTTAGAAACACTCGCCCTAGTCCAATTTGATCCAAGATGCTGATCAAATCTAGGGCATCCAATCTCGGACCATTTTTTACCATCTTAAGTTATTAAGTGTTATTTCATGTTTTAAATTTTACATTTAAATAATGCATACATCAAAATAAAACTTTCTAAATAACTACATTGGTACATTGTTTGTTCATTTACGTATTTTATTTAATAATTATATGATTAATGTAAATGTATTGTGGTCTCCCTCCTTCTCATATTTCATAACAGCCGTTTTTAAGCAATTTGAAATGGAGGACAAATTAAAAGAGCTTCTTAGATGGATGGATGAAAAAAATTTAAAGTCGAATTCAAGGACATGTCCTCTTTTTGGAACTATCTAGTAAAACCTACCTTAATAATACAATTAATTAAATTTAATATAAAACCGTTTTGATATTAATATTTTTTAAATTTTTTTTTCTTGATGTCTGATTCAAAATCAGTAAAGAAAACCATTCCAATGCAAAGAAAAATACTAAATCAAATATACATATTAACTGACGCAAAAATGGACGCAAATTAAATTACACTTAATGACTAACCCCGCGATTGAGAAATCCTGAATCCCGAAATCCCGAGATCATAGAAAAGTTTCGGGATTGGGTGCCCTAATTGTGATCATGTGTACGCGAGTGAATACAGACAAGTTTGGAATGCTCACTCTAAATGTGGAGCAAACGGACACCTGAAAGAACATCTCAACAGTAACCTTGACCGAGAGTCTCTCTTCATACAAACCCGGCTATGGTTACACGTCTTGTTATAATGAAGTTCTAGAAAGTAAATACCAATTCAAACAATGCAATTATTCGATTTTAGACCAGTGGTCTTCATGTGCGGCTACTAGAGGACTTTTCTGTGGCCACCAACGGTTATTTGGTAATAAATTTTGATTTAAAAAAATAGTAATATATCAAATAAATATGTACATTTGTTTATTCGTATTGCGTTCATATACGGCTCGAAAATAATATAATAAAATTGCAATCTTTAATAAAATAGGTAACCCTCGGGTTAATTTTGGCTGCAGTGCAGTGAGTAATTCGGTAAATTGTTTTTTTTTTTTTTATCCATATCCGCTCCCAATGTGGAGCATATGGTCTCCTAATGGAGTTATCTTAACAGAATTTTTCTACGAGACCTGCTTGTTACTCAGTTGCTCAAGCTCTCTTTTTTCGAAGAGAGTTGGGATAGAAGGATAGGGCTAGGACAGGACTAGTGGTTAGCTAATCGCTCTCGCTACGCCCCGTGAGGATGGGATGGGTGGGAGGGAGGACTCAGACTATGAACAGAAATCCATAAATCGATTGTAAGATCAATCTATGAAAACCTTCCGCACCGGGAATTCAACCCGAGACATCCCCATAACCGTAGCCAGCGACGCTACCAACTGCGCCACGGACGCCGACGGTAAATTGTACAGGATTACAAAAATATAATACATATTCTTAAAGAAATTATATTTAAACACAAAAATTTTCTGCCTGCGGCGCAATAGTTGTCTATGGTTAATAGAATACAATACTCACAACGCAACACTATTGTAAATATATAATCATTTTGGAGGAAAACTGGGGGACAGTTTCAATTGAAATGTTTTCCGTGTGAACCATTACCTTGTCACAGCTCTTCTTGTGTGAATCGATAGCAATTGAGTTTATCTTTCTGTATTTTATCATATTGCACTAACACATCGTAAATTATTCATTAGTGTGGGTGTGATGATATACGTACCGCTTGTCAAGCTCAAGGGCAGGTTTCGCTAAGCGCCGGTCGCGGCGAACACATATAAAATTCAAATTGACCATCACTCAAGTGGATAGCGTATTTCAAAATACATACTGAAGAATGTAAACTTTCGATAAGTCACAATATCTCAGGGGTTCAAATTAGGGATATTTTTGTATAGTCTTTTTTATATGCCAAAAAACCGGTATTATTTTTTAATGGGTTATAAATAATAGCACTTTGTGTTAGGTAGTATTCACTTGGTACACTTGAACTTTTGTTTCGATAGTTTGCACTTTGTATAAGATAGTATTAACTTAGTACACTCAAACTTTGATTTTAATAGTTTTCACTTCGATACGGATTCTTTTAACAAAGACTAATTTTGATAGCTTGACTTTGAAACGGATTATTTTAATTTTGTATGTTACAAACATTGAAATAAATTATATTAACATATTGCATGTCCACTTAGAACCCTGTTTCTTCATAAATAACACTCCTATAATATACTAGTAAATAAATTCTAATGCGTGGAGTTTTTTTTTCATGTCCGCTCCCAAAGTGGAGCATATGGTCTCCTAATGGAGGTATCTTGACAGAATTTTTTCTACGAGAACTGCTTGTCACTCAGTTGCTCAACCTCTCTTTTCTTTTTCGAAGAGAGTAGGGACAGAAGGATAGGGCTATGACAGGACTAGTGGTTAGGGAGAACTCAGACTACGAACAGAAATCCATAAATCGATTGAAAGATCAATCTATGAAAAACCGTCCGCACCGGGAATTGAACCCGAGACGTCCGTAACCGTAGCCAGCGACGAAACCAACTGCGCCACGGACGCCGACATATAGAAATGCGACAAGTAAACTAGTCTACAGTGGAAAATCCTATGTTGCAAGTAGTAAAGAATAAGTATCATTTCATTACAGCGTTGTGAAACTATCGATTTCAAAGTGTGAGTGTTTATATTGAGTGAAAACTATTTTGTCTATGTGATAAGTGCAACATATTTCTTCAATGTTTAAATATATTTTATTATGTGGCATCACTCTATTTTTGGTGAAATAATTTGTTTTTTGTGGAATGTATTTGTTATAAGTGAAAACTATCTTTACGAAGTAGCAAAAGTGCATTTAATTGTAAGCCTTTTTTAATCATGTCTGCTACCAATGAGGAGCGAAGAACACCCGATGGAGTTTATCTCAACAGATGTTTTTTCTAACCGTGCTGATTTACGGTAGTGAATCATGGCACACGACAAAGATACTAACGGAATAATGAGTTTTGAGAATAGAATAGAATGAGTCATGGAGAGACGTTGGGACTGGCTCGGTCACGTGCTGCGAATGTGTCCGAAAAGCCTCAACCCTTGAAACTTTCCGTACTTAATTTTGAGCTCGCTTCCCGCAACCGATCCTCACCACTCAGCCATAGTCCCGACAACCCGTCTAATTATGGTTTGCAAAACCAGTATTACAAAACCGTAAAATAACAATAAAAATAAAACAGTCTATTGTGTAGTGGTTAGACTTTTGCTTTAGCAATCAGATGTGGCTGGGCTCAAATCTTGGCAAGGTCAATATTAATATTTAATGGACATGGTCATATGTGTTTTTTCTCCTCGAGTTGATCATGAGTACCTTTAAACATTCATCGTATAAATGCTTCGCGCATTTCAATTATTAGCTGTAAAAGCAAATATATATACTTAAAAAAAACGCTGCAATCGTATAAACCAGTGCCCAACCTTTCGATATAATATAGAAAATAGAAAAGCAACATAAATGTGTCAAAACAGTAACAAGTCGTGCATGAGTCATGAATACCTGCATCTTAAAATTCGCCAAATGGCAAACATTACGATTCCAATATTCACAAAGGACTGAAGTGATTTTAAATCTATACATCAATCTGTTTTTATAACCGTGTAAAAGCAAAAAATCAGTGTAAAAAAAAAAACAGTTGGTCCGTTTTCTTAGACCGTGCAAAAAATGAATCGGATTTTATTGATATTTATTATTTTTTAAACTGTTTTTATGCTCCCCTGAAAAATTGAGAATTTACAGATGTAAAATTTCTCAATTGAATCGACGATAAATTGATTTATGAAACTGTGAAAAGCGCAACCGAAGTCGACGACGTTCACCATTCGACGGCAGAACGGGCTTTATTTATACTATAATCAGTGATTATTATTCGTGTAAATATAAAGTGAAAATTTTCATAATGCGAGATGACAAATAAGCGACATTTTGTTGACCTTCTCTGGCGACGGTCGCCGCAAATATCGAAATAACTTAAAACACACTATCAATCCAGTACGGCAGTATAGGCGATTGGCGGAACATTAATTCGAGTGCAGTTTAACGGTCGCTTAACCTTAAAATCCGGTTAAAATCCCGACTGACAGGCGAAACCGGCACTGCAGAAGACCCGTGGCAGGTGTGTGCCTGCGGGACCCGTCCCGGACTACACCCGGGACTGTGTTCCGTCGCATGAATTAATTTATTTGCTTAGTGTCGTATTATTGTGTGATGTTTTCAACGGCGCGAAGTTGGTTACGCATTCGCTGTTTAGAGATTGATAATAATAATTATTCGTTCTGACGTTTCATGCGGCGCCATTTTTTTTGAAATTCGAACGCGACCGATAACAGTGCTGTGTGTGTGTTTGTTTTTTTTTTTAGGAACTTTATGGCTGTAGAATATAATATTACGACATTCGATTTTGAATTCTGACAGTATTTCGTCATTCTTTTTTTTTTTCGTTTAACTCGGTTATTTGGTCACGCAAAAACGTCGTGTATTACGAGGTTTGGAAGTCCATACAAAATTAAGATGGGCGTTCCAATCCTACGTCTGTAGTCTGCCATGGCGACGGAATCCATGTCGATGGTAAAAGAGACAGGCAAGATTCATTCTCCCCTGTGACAACCGCAGCACGTATCCAAGCCAGGTCTTCGTCACTTTTTATTTTTGACGCAATAAGGGGCAAGTCCGTCCTCTCTCTTACGTCTGTTCTCCTGACAAAGTCAAACCACCGTCCCCTTGTATTCTCCGAAAGCATCTGTTTTCAAAGTACAATATACGCTTACCATGTAAGTGCAGTGCCATGATTCGCAACCTGCCAGAACGCATGCATTGTAAAAGTGACATTTGGCTCTGACCGAATACAGTCGCGAAAGGTTTACAAAACCACAGCAACTGTTCAAATATTATTTCATATTTATTTAGCAAGGACATAGTTACAAGGCAATTAAATTCGTTTTACTGAGATAGAGGTTACCAGTTTCATAAAGTATCGTGGCGAATCGATCGCAGGTTTATCGGACATATGCGCACAAAACCCATGCAAACATAAGCGCATATTTTTGCACTGTATTTTTTTAATCATGTCATTTCCTTATGTTGAACATATCGTAGTTGTTCTGGAAGAATACAAGTTTTGAGTAGAGCGACTGTTTCTAAAGTCAGCCGTCGCCAGTGGTCAGCCTTTTGAGCCTAAAACCTAAATAATAGTGAATAAACTTAAAAAAACATATTTTTTTAAATTTGTGTAGATAGTCTTGCCACTTGCCAATGTATATCTGCATTATACTGACCTATATGATGCAATACGCAATTAAAAAAATCACATTTTTACTTCGCAAGTTTCGACAAATTCATGTTGTATGGGGATCGCTAATAAAATATACTTAATAATGTCATGCTTTGCATCATTATGTTTTTTATTGTTCTGTCTTCTCTCAGTAAATTCAGTCGAGATATTTATGAAGTTTCATAGTGATGGCCGACCACTGGGAGAATTGGCATTTTTTGTAAACTTATATTATTTTATGCTCGGTACAATATTAACAATTTTACTTTTAGTTTGTTACATTACTTAATCCCTGTTTAATTGAATAACAGCGAAAAAATATATATTTATCATTCATTGACTCAAAATCCCTTTTGAAAGTACACCTATAGCTTAAATGGCCGAGCACTGACGAAATGACCATAATAAGACTTTTTCATTTAGTTTGTTTGTACAAAACTGTTTTTAAGTATATAAAAATGTGTGGTCTTCCATAGAGTTCAAAATAAGGAACATTTTGGTATAAATAACTCAATATGACGTTTTGTCGATTTAGTGTTTTCTTCCAGAATATAATTGACGTTTAACCAAAAACCGCGCGGTTTTTATTATTATCATTTGAAACGGAAATCGTAAACACTTATCTATAAATAAGGAAGAATATTATATCTAGTAATGTCTTGCACACTTCTAATTAGGGTTTCCAATCTCGGGATTACCGGATTCACGGTAAATGTTTAAAAATATATCATAATATTTCAAATTAAATACTTACTGATTTACAGCATCTTGTACCTCGGTTTGTTTATGTACCGTTGTTGTCTTCGGTTGCGGTGTCCGCGTGTTCAAATCCCTGTTTGGAAAATTTAATATTTCACTGATTTTTCTATGTATTTTTGTATTTAAAAACCCATCTGAACCTAGAAGCTGGGCGCAGCGAAAGCTATTAGCTTAACTAAAATACTATTCGCTTATTAGCCATTATAAAATTAATATATTGGGATGCGGAGCATATGGATTCTAATGGAGGTATCTCAACGAAAGTTTTTCTACAAGAAATACTTGTTATTCAGTTTCTCAACCTCTCATTTTCGAAGAGAGTAAGGATAGAAGGATAGAAGGACAGGAATAGTGGTTAGTTAATCGCCCTCGCTATGCCCCGTTCTTAGAATCGGATAGGTGGGATGGAATACTAATAATCACAGACATCCATGCCTTCAAACACAAATCCATAAAATTTGGATTATTGAGATTTTGTACATTTCCATGTATTTTGTCACTAACGACCCGGGTTTCGCCTTTCGGCATCTTCAGGCATTCGAGCACACGAATGGACTCGAACTGACAGACAGTAAACAGTGTCTAACGTTTATATAGAAGATACAAATACGACAAATATTATTTACGAGGTAAGATATTATACGTCTTAGAGCCACACTGATACCTGAGTTAACATTTCGACGGGATGCAATTCGAATAAACCCACAATGCTATTATAATTGTAAAATCACTGGTAATTCTACAAGAAGTTGAAAAGCGGCAATTCGCCACTCTGTTAATGTGTTGTTTACAAAATAAGGATTAAGGCGATTCTCGAAATGTTAACTCAGGTATCAGTGTGGCTCTCAGACATATAATATTGTACCTCGTAAATAATATTTGTCGTATTTGTTTATTCTATATAAACGTTAGACACTGTTTACTGTCTGTCAGTTCGAGTCCATTCGTGAGCTCGAATGCCTGAAGATGCCGAAAGGCGAAACCCGGGTCGTTAGTGACAAAATACATGGAAGTGTACAAAACCTCAATAATCCAAATTTGATATTGAAATTCCATCAAGCACCCTCAGTCGATGTCTTAAATTATATAAATCCATAAATCGATTGAAAGACCAATTTATGAAACTTTCCTCACCGGGAATTGGACCGGAGACACCCGTAACCATAGCCAAATCCCTAAGTTTACATTGGGAACGGACATTTGCGCATATGAGGGCTCTGTGAAGAATACTGTTGAATATACGTCTAAACTGTGATAGCTAAACCAACACTGGTGTACCATGAAAGTTCAACGCTGCACTCTCATTGGCTGGAATGAAGATTATTAGTTTAGAAAATTATAGGGCATTGGAGAATATAAGTTTTGAAAATGATGGGAGTTTGTTAGCTTAGAATAGAGGTCTCTAAAACTATGACGCGCCATAGTTTTTCACACAGATTAGTTGTGCCGAAAGCGGAAAAAACCACAAAAGCAAATGTATGCAAGTGATCAACCAAATTTTTTTTCAAAAGGACTTAATATGAGTTTATAAATCAAGCAGAAGCTGGTTATATCCACCGTAATGAAATGTCCATGACACTTTCCCGTAAGTACCAATCGAAATTTGCGCGTAATTCAAAACTACATGGTATTATGAGGTCTTGGCCCTTGTCAGTGTGGCCCTTATTCTAAAATGTTTGTAAACCCCTAGCTTAGAAAGTTATTTTATAATTTAAATGGTAGTTGTGAACACGGAGAACAGCGTGGCATTCATAAGTCATATTTTGCATATGCTGGAGATTATCAGTTATGATACTAGACCCGTCGTATGTCTTCATGGGTCACCCTGCGATAGGCTCGCTATGAAACTGGTAACCACTAAGGAAAACAAATTTATTCGCTTTGTAACTAAGTCTTTGCTTAAATAAATTCATATTAATTAGTATTTGAACAGTTGGTATTATTTTGTTGAATTTAATTCCAAATACGGTCAATCTGGGTAACTTTAAGCTAACCCAATTTATTTCATGAAAAGTTTTTAAATTGTTTTTTATCATTTCAAGGTGACAGCTTACAAATTCAACATTAAAACATATTATGTTTCACATTAATTCATATTTTTACCTCCAGGGACAACTCAATACTTTTGCTTAGCTAAAAAAAAATTCATATGGCATTAATAATATTATCATGGTATTATAACAGCACCTTTTTCCATGTAGTGGGCCAATCTTAGACCGATGGGCAAACTTACCCAAATTTATGGTTCTAGAGATACGGAAGTTTACGAAGCGTATATTTTGATTGATGCTTACAACTTCAAACCGGTTCACACGGAGTGAAAATGTCGCAGCTTAGTGACAGATAATGAGTGCAAAGTTGATATTTGACCGAAGAATTAGTAATAAATGCGATTTATCTGATTATATATGTAATTCAAAGCAAATCGTCATATTCTTGATGCATTTATCATAAAGATAGTATAATTTGACACGCCCTGATATTTTTGCTAACATTTATTTGTTTCTTGGAAGGTTAGAGTGATACACTTTTAAATATCGAAATGCTCCAATAATTTCTAACTAATGTTAGCTAGCCGAACCGGTATATGGCCATTAAAAAGCCATCGGTTGCTAACCGACGAGGGCCTATAGCGGAAATTAGAAAGTGTCCAACCGGACGGGTCTATTATAGAACAAGGGGTGCAACCTACAGTGGTTGAGGTTTAATTATTAGCCGTCGCCGGCGTAGCCGCTGCGTTGAAGTAATTATAAATTTTTTTTTGTTTGTTTTGAAATTGGACTTAATTTATATTTAAACTAGTTGTTGTGTCAATTGCATTATAACTTAAAGGTTAATTCATGTGTTAAGTAAATCTAAATGTAGACTCAGTTTTATGTGTTAGTAATATTTTTGTGTACTAAACCACTGCACCTTCGTTAAAATAAATAAGAAACGATCTGGATTTGAAATGTTGTTTGCTTGAGAACCCAGACCTTCCAGGACGTTGATAACCAAACATTCGCCTCTCTTCGATTCGGGTCTTTTCAAATTATTATATGGTTGTACTGACAGAAGACATTAAGTCATGATTTTTTTTTTGATTTTTCATGATTTTCCACAACACGACATTTCGACATTTATGTATATTTATGAAACTGAGGAATTATTTAATTTTACTGATTTCCGTGTGCAAATCCGTGTGTGAAAAGCTGTACATTTTACAAGCTGTACTTTTGTGGAACTATAGAAGAGCTGTGTTTGAATATAATGGCTAGCTTAACATCAAATATTTGACTTATCATCCTATGGAACTAGGCCATCAATATGTTCGACTCATTTTCGAGATCGGTTGTGAGTTTTCATTATCGGAGGACTCTAGAGTATTTTGTGGATTCAGCAATAGAAAAGAATAAGCGATTGTTTGTTTTCATCGTGTAAAACTTAATGTATTTTGTAATAATTACCCAAGATTTGTCGTACTTCCCTCTTTAACTTCAAACTTCTTTCCATTATAGGATTATCTTTTATAAAAAAATGCTCAAACCGTGTTATATAAAACGTGTTGTACAGATATATGACAAAATTCATCAACGGTGTTGTATAAAACCGTGTCATACGAGGCCCAAGTGTACTTAAATTGGTATATAGATTTCAATTAATTATATTTAAGTTAAAACAAATACATTTTTCCATTCATGAATTTAAGATTAGTTAACAAATACATACACAAGTTACCTTTTTTTTTTCAATGTGAGTGTATAGGTTTCATTTCGCAAACATCTTTTTGTCCATCACGTGGAGAAAAAAAAATACGAATAAAACTGAATTCACAATTCCGAACCGCAAAAAGGTCACCCCCTTTGCTTTTGGGGCGCCATTCTGCACTTTAAACCATCGCAATTGGCGAGCAATGATATAATGATTGCGAAATAGCAAATAATCAATGACTCACCGTTGGTAGTTGAACGAATCCGGATATTGGCGGATTTTTTTTGTACGTTCGGTCATTTCGCCAGTGGTCGGTTAGTTAAGCGACAAGTGTACTTTCAAAAGGGATTTTGAGTCAATGAATGATAAATACATAATTTTTTCTCTGTTATTCTGTTAAACAGGGATTAAGTAATGTAACCGACTAAAAATAAAATACTTAATATTGTACCGAGCATAAAATAATAGAAGTTTACAAAAAAATGCCAATTCTCCCAGAGGTCGGCCATAACTATGAAACTTCATGAATATCGCGAACGAATTAACTGAGAGTAGACAAGAATAAAAAAGATAATGATGCAAAGCATGACAATATAAAGTATATTTTGTTAGCGATCCCCATATAAGATGAATTTCTCGAAACTTGCGAAGTAAAAATGTAGGTCAGTATAGTGCAGATATTCATTGCCAAGTTGGCGTCCGTGGCGCAGTTGGTAGCGTCGCTGGCTACGGTTACGGATCTCTCAGGCTCAATTCCCGGTGCGAACGGTTTTCATAGACTGATCTTTCAATCGATTTATGGATTTCTGTTCGTAGTCTGAATCCTCCCTCCCACCCATCTCATCCTCACGGGGTGTAGCGAGAGCGATTAGCTAACCACTAGTCCTGTCCTAGCCCTTTCATTCTATCCCTACTCTCTTCGAAAAAAGTACAACTGAGTAACAAGCAGTTTTCGTAGAAAAATTCTGTTAAGATACCTCCATTAGGAGACCATACGCTCCACATTGGGAGCGGACATTAGAAAAAAAATACATTATGAAGTGGGAAGACTACCTACATGAATATAAAAAAATCTGTTTTTTTTTAAATGTATCCACTATTATTAAGTTTTAAGCTCAAAAGGTCGACCACTGGCGACGGCTGACTTTAGGAACACTCGCCCTATTTTACTTTTTACTTCAGATTAAACAAAACAGCTATAGGCACAAGTGATTTCGCGTGGCACCGTTATTAACGTTGTTGATCACTCTCCACGGACCCGGATACTACAGGCATTAAATAATAAATTTGAATTGTTGAGATTTTGTACATTTCCACGTATTTTGTCACTAACGACCCGGGTTTCTCCTTTCGGCATGGACTTGAATTGACTGGCGAAGGATAGATAATCTTGGCGGGATCGCGTGGTACCCACATGCTCCGATTAAGGAGTGGATGGTTAAAAAAAATTAAAGTAGTTTTGCCAGCCCTAGTTATAACCTTTTGAAATATTGATTTGCAATCTTCTATTCTGCATACGGTGTTGTACTTTTGTTTATTGATTCGTTTTGTTGACCAATACGGAACGGGTCATGGTCTCAATACTGGAATAAAGAAAGGCTTACTATGAAATGCACTTTTGTTTAGATCATATTCACTTAAAATAAATACATTCCATAAAAAAACAAATTCTTTGAATAAAAATAAAATGATCCCACACAATAAAATATATTTTAACATTGAAGAAATACATTACACTTACGAAAAAATATTTTCACATAGATAAAACAGTTTTCACTCAATAATAAAGTTGTAATGAAATGTCACTTATTATTCTACCCTATATTAAGCCATATATATATTGTCTTTGCTCTACGCATTAGAATACATTACACAAACCAAACCAGACCGACACTAACATAACCTACAACAGCTTAACTCACTTTGTTAAAATAATCCGTGACTAAGTGTAAACTATTAAAACAAAGCTTGAGTGCACCAAGTGAATACTATCTAACACAAAGTGCAATTATTTATAACCCGTTAAGAAGTATCTACTCTTCTAAGGCAGTGCTTCCCAAACTTTTTCATGCCACGGACCCCCGAAAAAAACATATTTTATTCGTAAAAAATTTTATTTGATACTTATTATTACTGTCAACACATATATGTTTATATTTTATTACAAAATATAGTAACTTACCTATGAGCGATTTTTAAAAATAAAATAAGGAAAACTAAACATAGCATGAAGTTTACAAAACATTTTAGTGAGATGGATGCGGTTAGATGTTTTTCCACAATAAATTAATATCTGGTTCAATGCCAGAAATGCTAATTAGTAAAGATTCTTCCAAAGTCTCCGTGGAGAGGCATGAACTGTACTTATTTGTTATTAAAAGTATTTTTTAATTTAAATGCCTTATGGTACTCTAAATTGCACCCACCACCACCCCCTATGGCTTCACACTCTTACAAGGTGTATTTCGCAGCGTAACAACGTTATGCGTGTTTCAAATTTTTGCCAGGAATGTTCGAGGGGAAATTCCTCAAGACTCCAGTGTCCAGGAAGTTACGTTTTAAATAAGTGTTCAAAAAAAAAAGGAAAAACAACGGCGTTAATGTCTTAAAGAACTGCGTTCCAACCTCTTTAAATGCCTTGTAATTTCATGTCAGAGATGCAACCAAGTCGACATGACCGCTATTAAAAGTATTGACGAAAATCCTGTTTCATATGGGTATGCAGTCTCAAAAAGAATTAGGATTACCAAGGATTCTTTTGCAATAGACGGATATTCTTGCTGTTGCCTTATCCAAAATACTGAAATACTGAAAGGTACTCTGGTTTTTTGTCATACATAAAACAATGTTCATAAATAAATATTTGTACTTTCTACTAAAAGCTACAGATCCCAGTTTGAGAAGCACTGCTATATAGCACTGTGCCTATTAAAATATTGAAGATCGGACGTTCCAAAGTTGGCGTTGGCTTTAGTTATAGAGTTCACGTGTTCGAATCCCAGCTTTATAATATATTCATTTTTCAATCTATTTAAGGATTTCTGTTTGTGATATATAAAATTCCCTTCTATAAACCCGATCCTAAATGCTTTCACTACACTCTTCGAAAAATAGAGTTTGAGCACTTTAGTAACAAGCTGTTCTCGTAGAAAATTTCTGTTGAGATACCTCCATTAAGAGGCAATATGCCACACATTGGCATAAGGCAAGTCTTTTTCCATGCGGTATCTCGTCGATGGCCTGCCGCTACTTACAGGTCTTTTCGAGTTAACTCGCTCATGACACTCTTCAAGTTAACGCAGCGGTTTCCAACCTTAATGCTACGAAGCCTCCTCTAAAAAAAATTGTTTTTGTCCCCCTCCCATAATTTTTCCTCCAAAAATGGTTTAATACTTACATAGTGTTGAATTAAGGGTATCTTTAAAATTACTTACTATTTATTATAAGTCATAAACCATCATGCCACAGAATATTGCGCAATTTGTCATTTACAAATGTTATCGATGATAATTTTTTTATTCATTTTAACCGCAAAATGATAATTCAGCATCTTGTGACTGTTTACAACAATTTTTTCTTGATTCAGCCTCGACATTGAGGCTTCATGATTATCCTGAGATAATGTGCATTTGTTTATTACCTACGGAATTTTCTGTTCAAAAATGCTGCCTTTAAGAGTATATTTTGTCAATGAGTAAAATAAACATTCACTGGTAATTCTAATAGTAGTTGGAAAGTGGCAATTCGCCACTCTGTTCATGTGTTGCTTACAAAATAAGGATTAAGGCGATTCTCGAAATGTTAACTCAGGTATCAGTATGGATCCCAGACGTATAATATCTTACCTCGTAAATAATATTTGTCGTATTTGTATCTTCTATATAAACGTTAGACACTGTTTAGTGTCTGTCAGTTCGAGTCCATTCGTGCGCTCGAATGCCTGAAGATGCCAAAAGGCAAAACCCGGGTCGTTAGTGACAAAATACACGGAAGTGTACAAAATCTCAATAATCCAAACTTGATATTTAAATTCCATCAAGCACCCTCAGTCGATGTCTTAAATTAAAAACGTTCAATCAATGAATTCTTTCTGTTATGTTACGATATGAAGATTTATTTATTTGTAGATATTTTGGTATGAAAGTTATTTTTAATTACAAAATTTTGGCGCCTCCCCTGGTGGGTGTCCGTGCCTCACCGGTTGGAAACCACTGAGTTCCTTTTTTCCATTTTTTTTAAACATGACTTTAGACTCATTAGAGAATAAACGTCACAATCTTTTTAATATCGTCAAACTTGTGTCATCGTTTTGTTAATCGTTTGGTTTTTTTGATGACGCAGGAGCGCGCGATGGACGAGGAAGACCTTCCCAGGATGCTGTGCCTCAGTCCAGATCCCGAGGAGCACATATTATACCACAGAAAAAAAATACAGGTAGGATTTTTCAACAACAATGCGTTCCTTCACAATAATTCTATGAAAGGCGAACTTAAGTTTTTACTACAGTTTTTCTATTTTTCGTATAGTATGCGTTCCATACTAAATAGATTATTGTATTTAAAGATCAACCATTATATTGTGGCCGTTGGCTGAATACCGAACTAAAGTAATCAATTTAGGGCTTTCAATTAAATGCGCTTTTGTTTAGATCATATTCACTTTCATAAAAATAGTTTTCACTTATAACAAATACATTTCACAAAAAATAAAGTGATACCACATAATAAAATATATATAAAGATGAAATAGTTTTCACTCAATATAAATACTCACACTTTGAAATCGATAGTCGCACGAAGCTGTAATGAAATGACACTTAGTCTTCTACCCTATAGTGAGTGTACTAAGTTAATACTATCTAATCAAAAGTGCAAACTATCGAAAAGAAAGTTTAAGAGTATCAAGTGCAATTATTTATAACCCTTTTTATAGCCATATACTTGCCCTACTGAGAGTAAATGCCCACCGCACGGTGCCTTCAAGATTCTCTGTCCCCTGCCAGTCTTCTTACTTCCTCCCAGGTCATTCCAGCGTCCCGTAGTTCCGCCGAGTACATCTTATAGATGGTCATCAGCGACTTTCCAAGGGTGACGGAAACCATCCGGTTGAGAGAAAGCGACCGGTAGGGTTCAGGCTCCCTTGGGAAATCTGCAGCACATCCAAGCCAGGCCCTAAGTGGCTGGTTCGTTCGCTCTCTTGCCTTCGAGTTCCTGACAAAGTCAAACCACCGTACCTCTACTATTCGCCGCAAGCGTCTGTTTTCGAAGCACAATATACTGTTATCGAGTACTCAAGTGAGGTGCCATGACTTGCACGTGTTGAATAGGTGACACTTGGTTCTGACAGAGTACAACCGCGAGTCCTAGACTTTTCGCATTGAGTTAAAGTTGCTCCAACTATCCCTAATCTGATCGTTAGCTCTTATACTAATGGTCTAATGTAATGAGTCAACTTAATGACCAGCGTTCTCTATCTTCGGGGAAGCCAAGTTAAAAAATACTACTAAATGAGAAGATAAATAAAAGACGCTCAATTTGCACCGTTTAATTAACCAGTACCACCAATTTAGGTAAATTTCCCTATCGTTCTAAGATTGGCCGACTACATGGAAAAAGGTGCTGTTATAATACCATAATAATACTAACGCCATATGAATATTTTTTAGTTAAACAAAGGTATTAAGTAGCCCCTGGTGGTAAAAATATGAATTTAATATGCAACATAATTTATTTTATTGTTGAATTTGTAAGCTGTCAGCTTGCAATGATAAAACACAATTTAAAAACCTTTCATGAAATAAATTGGACTAGCCATATTTTCAATTTGTATTACTAATCTATAAATCGAAAAGTTGCCAAGACTTTAAAATCACCGAATTTATAGTAATTACAGTGATAATTTGTATCGTCGGCCAAATTTACCCGATTTGGATAAACATTTTTCCTACCTTGTTTTACCTGTATTTATATATCAATTACAACAGCCAATCTATTTATTTTAATTAAATTTCATCTTAAGACATTAATTCATTTTTATGTAAAACAATACCACACATAAATTCAATGGCGAACCATAAAAATACAAAATCCCTGGGCCAAAGTTACCCAGATTGATTCAAAAATATAAACCATAGATTAGCTACATAGTAATAACATAAAGTTGTTTTCTCGATGTTATGTTATTATTTCAACATAACAGAATAAATTAATATTAGAAATTACAATCATAATGACGTCATCTTGCATGTCGATAATGAGCCGGACTCGATGTGTGTTATTATTAATCCATTCGTTTTTTTCCGTCAAATGTCTCTACTAAATCCAATACATTTTTTTTTATCATAGAGTCATAGAGAATATATACAGTGATAGGCAACTTGTGGCATCGGTTAAATAATATATTATTGTTGTAAAATAATTTTTTATTGACCGTTTTTTTCTTCCTTATATTATACAACATACCCTCTGATAACAGTGATCAAGTGGGTTTGGGTTCAAGACCCGGCAAGGTCAATATCAAATATAGATTTCTTTTTGGATTATTGAGATTTTGTACACTTCCATGTATTTTGTCACTAACGACCCGGGTTTTGCCTTTCGGCATCTTCAGGCATTCGTGTGATCGAATGCTCGAATGCCTGAAGATGCCGAAAGGCGAAACCCGGGTCGTTAGTGACAAAGCACATGGAAGTGTACAATATCTCAATAATCCAAATTTGATATTGAAATTCCATCAAGCACCCTCAGTCGATGTCTTAAATTATAGATTTCTTTAATTAAAATTTGAGAACTTGGAGCAGGGATGGATAAAGCATCTGAATAATAGTTGTTTTACGAGAACTGGTTGTCATTTATTCTCTCAATCTCGTTTTTCGCAGAGAGTGCTACTTTAAGGATTGAATGGGGGGAGAGGTTATATTTTTAATCATGCATGCCCATAATGTGGAGCATATTGCCTCCTAATGGAGGTTAATCAACAGACGTTTTTCTACGAGAACTGGTTGTTATGCATACTTTCAAGTTTTCTCTTTTCGATGAGATTAGGGATATAATGATTGGGCTAGGGCAGGACTAGTGGTTAGCTAATCGCTCGCGTTTTTAGGATCGGATGGGTGGGAGAGTGTTTTAGACATCACAAACATCCACGCGTTCGAACAGATATTCATAAATCGATTGAAAAAATAATTTATAAAAGTGTCCGTTCGGGAATTGAACCTGTGAGATTCATAACCGAAGTAAACGACGTTGACCGCTACACCACAGGCCCAACAACAATATACAGTCTACCCTCTCAAAAGCTATGTTGTATGGTGGTGATTAAATTACCCCAGCGATCTGGTGTGTTTAGGTTCAAGTTCAACAAGGTCAACATCAAATTTGGAATTTTTTCAATTTCAATTTGAGGTCTTGGACATTGGATTTACAAAAATTCTCATTAAGTTGATCACGTGCGATTTAAGAATATCTGGCACCTTGGCTATTATTTACGAGCTGTAAATTCATAACGGCTGACGGTGGGTACAATGTCGAAGACCTTAATTATAATTTTAATTAAAAAAAAAATACAAAAATATGTTTCCAATAACTGCACCCACTTGATATCTAATTAAGATCGCCATCTTTCTCGCACAGTGGCTGCTTTGTATGCAATCTTATAAGCACGCATAGCTCCGTCTCGCTCTGTGACATTTCCACGATTTTCAGTATGAATCACGGTAATAAGAATTCCGTAACGACGTAGCAATTCCGCGTATTCGACATTTGACAGGTAGAGCAGGAAAACTAAAAAATGATAATCCGCACGACGAATTTCATTTAAAAATTTAAATAATCGCACTTTAATACTAATATCGGTATATTAATATAAAACATCTGTGTTTGATTGATTCTATGTTTAGATTCAGAGCGAAAATTGTCGCATTTAGTAGGTTCTAGAAGATCTTACGTGTGTTATACATTTGGTATTGCTACGCCGTGTTTAGTTCGTAGTATAAACGCAATAGTTCTGCATAGAGATGTACAGCTGTCTCTGTCATTACGTGGCCTTCAGTATTGCAAGTATTAAAAAATGTATTTAATTTAAGGAAAAAATCGAATTTCTGATTGATTGTCGTTCGGTGTATTATAGTTAAATTTTATAATTTAAAACCCCGTCGAAGCCCACAATGCTATTATAATTGTAAAATCACTGGTATTTCTAAAAGAAGTTGGAAAGTGGCAATTTGCCACTCTGCTAATGGGTTGTTTACAAAATAAGGATTAAAGCAATTCTCGAAATTTTAACTCAGGTATCAGTGTGGCTCTCAGACGTATAATATCTTACCTCGTAAATAATATTTGTCGTATTTGTATCTTCTATATGAACGTTAGACACTGTTTACTGTCTGTCAGTTCGAGTCCATTCGTGTGCTCGAATGCCTGAAGATGCCGAAAGGCGAAACCCGGGTCGTTTGTGACAAAATACATGGAAGTGTACAAAATCTCAATAATCCAAATTTCACATTATATGTGCTTATTTCCCATTATTATCAAAGTGATAATCGCGATTGTTTAACGTTATCAGCACGTAATAGTGCTGCTGATAAAAACTACTGATAAAAAAGATATTATCATTAACCTTCATGTACAAATATTGTTTAAAGGAAAACTGTAGTAAACATTTTATAACGTAAGTTTAAATAAGCATTTCTAATATTATAAAAACGATAAATTTTCATATCTGAATCTAATCGAGAAACTAAGAAGAGTGACAAGTATCTATTTTTCTTTATAAAATATGCAATTTTATTTGATGTAATTTAAGATATCGACTGAGGGTGCTTGATGGAATTTCAATATCAAATTTCAATTGTTGACATTTCGTACATTTTCATGTATTTCGTCACTGACGATCCGGGTTTCACCTTTCGGCATCTTCAGGCATTCGAGTACACGAATATCGAGTCGGTCGAATGCCTGAAGATGTCGAAAGGCGAAAACTGAGTACAATTGTCTCCATCAAATGTCAACAATCTACCAAGTACAATTTTTTTTTTTTTAAATATAAAAAATCTTTTTGGTATACAAATCATAAAATTTGATATCGATAAACTATAGTTCTACCATATTTTGTCAGAATAAAAAATAACAATATGACTTAATACTGTTTTTTTACTAAAAAAATTACATCCTGAAAATTAAACTCGGTACATCTTTACATTTAAAGCAGAAAATCATTAAAAACTGACTTGAGGCGTTCTGTCAGTACAACCTCGATATTATGGCAACCACGTGATGACTCCAAAATCAACTATCATCCGTCTATCGCTTTGCTTCCTCCCATGATATTTCAACTTCCTTTGTTTCGGCCGGATTCTCTCTGAACTGTCTGTTACTCAGCTGCTCAATTTCTCTTCTCGAATATAGACGTGACAGAAGGATATATCTAAGGCAGGGATAATGGTTAGATAATCACCCTCGCTCTGTTTTTAGGATCGGATAAGTGATAGGGAGCTTAAGACATCACAGATTTCCACAACTTTTAATAGAAAATCAAATGAAAAAATGTCCGTACAAGGATTAAAATTTGTAAGCATCGTCGCAAATAACGTTGCACAGCAGACCACGGACTTATAATAGGCTTCTTAACATAATAATAATAAATGCCTTATATAAATATATGTTGGTTGTTGTTTATCAATACTTAATTCATAGATAATTAATAATTTTTCATTAGCAATACTATTCCAACATGAATTATTGATAGCTGAACAGATTTATTTATGTTTTATTACTTTTTTACACTCTTATCAGAATAATTACGTAAAATATTCGCACAAATATTCCACACTTCTATTAGCAGAGATAACGTTATCAGTTTTTTCCTATTGTCAAATAAATTAATCGTATTTATATTTGAAATTACTCAATTTATCATATTTATATTCAGGTCAAGCATATCACTTTTCGAATAAGGAGTTTATGTATTATTACACTGGCAATATTTATTTTATATGTCTGTTTCATTTGTTGCCTCGTTCTGGCGCTTAGTGACGTCTGATCAGCCGATCGGGATACGCTACAGTCACGTCATTGCGATTTGTAAAATGGAACTATCGAAGTTGTTTGACACGAGCTAGAATTGACATTGTTTGTATGGACTGTGGACTTGTAATAATCATCTTACTGTATTTCAAATAACCGGTTTACTGACGATATGCAGGTTAAGCAAGCGCTTAATGTTTTTTTACATGATTATAAAAACACATAAATTGTATTATTAAAATAGGAAACGAAGAAAAATGAATATTAAATAAGGGGACGTCAATCAATTATGTCAACAATTTTCTACCCCCTGAGAAGACCCCGGATCGAAGAGAGGCGAGCGGCTGTTTATCCGGAGTCCTGGAAGGGCTGATCTCAGACAAACACCATTTCAAATCCGGTTCAAAACTTATTTATTTTCCATTCAAGATGCAGTGGTTTAACATTACACAAATATATAAATCTTAACACATAAAATTGATTCTACATTTACATTTACTTAGCAACTGAATTTACTTTAAGTTATAATACAAATGACACAACGAATTTAAATTAAATCCAATGCAAATCAAAACACAAAAACAATCAATTCACATCGTCACGTCACCTCCGCCACGAGAGCGCAGCTTTTCCCGCTCGGCAGATCGTAATCGACTGTCCACAAAAATTAAAAAAACTCCGTGCAAAGTTGGAGCTACCCTTTTCCGTAAAAATGGACTCGTCCAGCGGCCGAAGCCGGGGGCTATTTGAACGCCTGACAACAAGAAACAGCGTATTCTGCGAAATATTGCTGTGCCGCTGGCCGATTTCAGTTCAGGACACTAATGACACTTATACTTAAGAAAAACCAGGGTGTGTCACCCCCTCCCCCTTTGTCAACAGCTAGCAAACTTTCGTTGACACCCCTGATAAAATTATGTCAAAACAATTACCCACCACCCCCTACAAACCCATAATATGTAAATCAGCTGGTGTTTTTACTTCATCACTTTTATAGGCGCTAACTGTCAATTCTTGGTGGAAAGGCGTTATATTTTACAAATAAAAGACAATTTGTTTAGTACTACTTCCAAATTTTATAATGATCAGGATCGGTTTCACTCATCATTAGCATTGTCAGCCGATTCAAAAATATCCATTAACCGCGACGAGTGAAACTGGTCCTGATTATTTTAAAAATGCAAGTAGTACAAAACATTGTGTTTTATTTAAAATGAAGATCTACAATTAAACTTTAAAACATTTTTTTCCTTTTTTGGCTAATTTAATTTATTTTAAACAATAACATTGTTGTCGTCAATTTATCTTGAACTAACCCACTAACCCCGATGTCAGCAATTTTCAAACTTCTTCAAACCCCCTCCACTCCCATTTTGTTGACATAATTAAAACTTATCGGTAACTTTGTCGGCATCCGTGGCGCAGTTAGTATCGTCGTTGGTTACGGATGTCTCGTGTTCAAGTCCCGGTGCAGACAGTTTCATAAGTTGATCTTTCAATCGATTTATGGATTTCTGTTCGTAGTCATGAATGTTTGTAATGTCTTAAACTCCCTCCCACCTATCCTATCCTAAAAAGCAAGAGCGATTAGCTAACCACTAGTCCTGTTATAGCACTATCCTTCTATCCCTACTCTCATTGAAAAAAGACAGGTTGAGCAATTGAGTAACAAGCAGTTCTCCTAGAAAACTTCTCTTAAGATAGATCCATTAGGAGGCCACATGCTCCACGTTGAGAGTGAACATGATAAAAAAATACTCATCTTCCAGGTATGTTACTAGACCTGAGGTTTCTACTAATCTTTCCATTTTGCTATTTTTGACTAACAACAACACTTTCAAAAGTACTTATTCAAATACGGAATTGGGATTTTAGATGCCCCACCTTGGTATTGCAAATGGCTTTTTACCATCTTCGCTGACATATGTAATATAAAATTTGGATTATTGAGATTTTGTACACTTCCATGTATTTTGTCACTAACGACCCGGGTTTCGCCTTTCGGCATCTTCAGGCATTCGAGCACACGAATGGTACTGTCTGTCAGTTCGAGTCCATTCGTGTTCTCGAATGCCTGAAGATGCCGAAAGGCGAAACCCGGGTCGTTAGTGACAAAATACATGGAAGTGTACAAAATCTCAATAATCCAAATTTGATATTGAAATTCCATCAAGCACCCTCAGTCGATGTTTTAAATTATATATAATATAGTTACTGGAGTTAAAATGGATCTAATTTCAACATTAGTTGTTATACGAGAACTGATTGATAGTCAACCCTTCAGTCTATGTATTTTGAAGAGAGAAACAAATATACTGCAAACACAAGTCCATTAATCGATTTAAAATTCATTTTGAACACCTGGATACTGTAATCGAAGACAACGACGTTGACTACTTGGCTTCAGGAATGGCTGGCTATAGATAATTTAATATTGTTGAAAAAAATACAAAGTTTTATAAAATAATTGTGCAATCGTATACAGATGAAGATGAATTGAAAAGCCCTGACAAAAAGATGTCACCCCGGTAAAATTTTGACGTCACATACAACATAAAGTTGATGTAAGTATATATTCGAATTAACCCAACTATAAAAATAATCGCTTAATTATTGCATTTCTATGTTAATTACTAAAAATAGCTGGAAATTGTATTGATGTGAATCTAATTTCACGATGAACTGTTTGACACCAGTGTGAAGTTGGTCGAGCAACCGTGGAAACATTGAAAAATTTTGGCTGGCGTCGCGTATTTTTGTGGTGTTTTCTTTGCCAGAATTGCGCACACTTTAAAACTATTTACACTAAACGGCCGACCGCGAACAGTCCCGGGATCCCTTGGTCCGACCCGACAACCATTGCCTGCGTGAAAACCGGCGTAAAAACAGTGCTAATTCAACAACAAACGAGCGATATATTTTGGGGTTAGTGTCTTCATTCCAAATGACAGTACGCAGTTTTCCGTCACGAACCAACGATTAACACATGAAATTGTTATAAAACACAAGAAAAACTCACTAAAACCGGCTTGTGATTCATCGGGACAGTGTATTTACTCGATATCGTGCATTTTTACTAGATTTCAAATCGAAATATCTGCGCTTCGTTGTGAAATTCTTTGTTTCAGTGATGTGTTGTTTATTTGTCTAATTTTAGACACTTTTTGATTGCAAACAAAGGTATTTTCTTTGTTTTCAATACTGGATACGCAATAAGGATTATTCGTTACGTAAATAACGGCGAAATAATTCTAATTCTTTATCGATTTGTGTTTTGTTTACCGTGACCACACGCCTGTGTCAATCGCTATCTGAAAATATGTCAAAAAAACAGTGTGGTTTTTTCGGTTTTTTTCCTTTTAAATTATCTAAAACTATCATACACGTGTTACTCTAAGATTATATCTATAATTTTCAACAATTTTCCATAAGAATAAACCGATATTAACATAATAATTAGTTCAAACCATAAGAATTTTAAATCAGCTGTCAAAAGTGTTCCATAGATATTTTACACCTGCTTTTTTATATTGCTTTTTTATGTCGTTGAACTTCGTAATAATTACCTGATATAGGTATGATATCTACCTTTAATAGAAAAATTATCAAATTTATTGTCAAAATTTTTTCCATGTCCGCTCCCAATTTGGAGCATATGGTATCCTAATGGAGGTATCTCATCAGAATTTTTCTATGAGAACTTTTTGTTACTCAGTTGTTCAACCTCTCTTTATCTAAGAGAGTAGGAATAGAAGGTTAGCTAATCGCTCTCGCTACGCCCCGTGAGGATGGAATGGGTGGGTGAAGAGGGAGTTTAAGACAACACAAACACGCTAGACTACGAAAAGAAATCCAGAAATCAATTTATGAAATCTGTCCGCACCGGGAATTGAACCCGAGACATCTGTAGCCTTAGCCCACGACGCTCCCAACTGCGCCATGGACGCATGGACGAAAAATGTTTGTTCACATTTTTTTTTATAAATGAAATAAAAATATTGCGATTGATTCAAATGGTTGCAGGTTCCCCACCCCTCAATTAAATAAAATGGGCGGGAATAGGTGAAAAAATCACAAACATTTTTTGATGCATACTTCCATATCAAAATATGTTCGTATATTATATTAATTCAGATTTGAGAGATTCGCACCCTTGATCTCGTAACCGAGTAGGACTTAAGTCTCTTGATACACAATTCATAATTGTTTATTGCTCTATTTACTTTTAAAAAGATTTACAAATACTTTGGCGTTGTGCCATATTATAACCAATTCTGTTGATTCATATTACATGCGTAAATGCCTCGGATACGGAGAAACGTAAATGTATGTCAAATCGCAAACAAACAAGTTGTTATCTGTGGCGTAGTGGTGAGGACCTTACACAAGCGAATTGATCGGTGTCGACTCAAGTCCCGGCAAGGTCAATGTAAAATTTAAATTTAAGATCTTGGGCATGAGTGTTTTTGATGTCTTTCTTCCTATAGTTGATCTTGAGTGTCTTATATATATATCGAAGTTATACTGACAGAACGCATTAAGTCGGTTTTAATAATTTTCTGCTTTGAACGTATGCAATGTAACGTTCTTTCTAGTGGTAGAACGAATGAAGTCATACGATATAATAGCTTTGAAAAATACAGTTGTCATGTTGTTATTTTTATTCGGGTAAAAATCACGATAAAATTATATCTCATCGATAACAAATCTTATGATTTGTATGCCAAAAAGATTATTCTCTATAATATACTTGAGGCAGAATACTTTAAAATAGATACAATGCTTTAAATGCGATTATCTCAGAACTTGTTCTTATGACATAGTGCCTTCTGTCAGTATGGTCTTGATATTTTATGTTATTTACAAATTTCGTAACGTTTTTAACATTGCCAATTATTATTTCAAGTTCAAACCGAAATATACTCTTCTTTTTTTAAAATAAAAAAAGTACTTGTTAAATTGGAGTTGTCATTAAACGCATCTGGAAGTAGTCATACGATTTTTAGATCTAAAAAACTTATTTAGAAATTTACATCAATTGAAAAAATCCAATCGTTGATAAGTAAATAGTATGGCACGTTAACATAAAAGTAAAAACATAATCAAATAATGTAACCATTGCTTAAGAAAATTTAAAAATTAGAAAAACCGGTACCGGCTACGTTTATTGATAATAATTATTTAGATTTATTCCGGTCAGCGATGTCATCTTCGGTTGCAGAGTCCACGGGTTCGATTCCTACCACAAACCGATTTGTGGATTTGTACTGAAAAGCACGGAAGAATGTGATGTCATAGCCTCATTTTTTTTACCATGTTCGCTCTCAACGTGGAGCATATAGCCTCCCAATGGAGGTATCTCAACAGAAGTTTTCTACGACAACTGCTTGTTACTCGGTTCTCAACATCTCTTTTTCGAAGAGAGTAGGGGTAAAATTATAGGGCTACGGTATGGTTAGCTAATCGCACTTGCTACGCCCTGTTATGTGGGAGGTAATTTGAGACATCACAAACATTCATGACTACGAACATAAATCGATAAATCGATTGAAAGATCATCCGAGACATCCGTAACCTTAGCCAACGACGCTACCAACTGCGCCACGGATGACGACAATCATTGCTATCTCAAAAAAAGAAAAGAACGACAAATTAACAAGCAGTTTTCGTGGAGTAAAATCTGTCGAAAGAGTTTCTCTAGGACCACATATGGTTTTATATTGCATTTTTATCTGCATTGGATTACTATGTGCTGCGACTTAAAAGATTGCGACGGCTATTGTCTATTATTGCGATTTTTAAAAATGAAATAATAGCTCGAAATCACTGAGAGAACTCAAAGAGAGATAACGCGATAAAGTATTTCAATATATTATGTTGCGTGGTATTGCTATTTCACAAACGTGATACTTATATCATATCACAATTGGTTTCATGAAACAATTTTTTCTCAACGCTAAACTCGATTCAAACTAGTTTTCGTATGGTCAAGATCAAAGTGTGCTTTGTTTTTATCTCGTATGACGTATTTCCATACGTTTCTAGGTTATGTTGCGTGCGGGTAATGTTGACAGTTTGGGAAAAATTTTCCCCCCATTTTAGGGAATTTTCGACAACATTTCGTGTACATGCGTGGGATAAAAAAATACATATTTACTTTTCATTGACCGTCTATTGAATTATTGAGTTACTCAACTTATCTTTGTTTGAGAGAGTAGCATGTTGGTATTGGCTTGGGGGGGGGGGGTTGAAGTAATCAACACAGACAACCATGCCTCTGAATACAACTTCATTATATAATTTAAGACATCGACTGAGGGTGCTTGATAAAATGTCAATATCAAATTTGATTTATTGAGATTTTGTACTCTTCCATGTATTTTGTCACTAACGACCCGGGTTTCGCCTTTCGGCATCTTCAGGCATTCGAGCGCACAGATGGACTCGAACTGACAGACAGTAAACAGTGTCTAACGTTTATATAGAAGATGCAAATACGACAATATTATTTACGAGTTAAAATTTCGAAAATCGCCATTTGCATTCCAAAATGCATCATTTATTTACTGCTTCTTTTAAAATTAACTGGCATTATAGCTTATCACAAGCTATTCAACAGAGATCAGCTCGAGGAGAATATTTATCACAAATTTTAAAATATGTATTAAAACGATCTTGCAGGGTCTTCTCTTCACCCTAAAACTAGACGCATCTGATCGCTAGACTGACAATAGAAATCACATGCATTAATGCCTCGGATACTAAGACACATAATTGTGTTTTTACTACAAACAAGTCGGCGTCTGGTCTAGTGGTAAGGATATTACCCTAGCGATTAAATCGGTTTGCGTTCAAGTCCCGTCGAGATCGGTATCAAATTAGAATTTTTGAAGTATGGAGTCATAATGGAGTAATCCAACTTCTAATCTTTAAATTTGAGATTTTTGTGATGTCTAAAACTCTCTCCCACTCATCTGATCCTAAAAAGCAGGGTGTAGTAAGAGCGATTAGCTAACCCGCTAAACTTGTCCTATCCTTCTGTCTACGCTTTCTTAGAGAAATAGTTTTAGCTGCTGATTCACAAGCAGTTCTGGTAGAAAAACTTGTGTTAAGATATCTCCATTATGAGAACATAAATCGATAGGGATAAGACAATAATCTGACTAGCTAATCGCTCTCGCTTACCCTCTTTTTAGGGTGGGATTTTAATTATATAATATTACCTAATCATCATGTAAATCCGTGCCGTCGAACAAAATTAATATATCCAATTTATTCAAATGTCCGTACTGCGATTTGAACCTGTGAGTTCTGTAACCGAAGTTAACGACGTTGACCACTGCGCTAAGGATTCAGTTTACAACAGATTCGATAATTATTGTATTACTAGGGGTGCGAGAAATTGTGGCCGGCGCAGTTGAAAAGGTTTCAGCGCCGCTCTTCATCGTCGAATATTAATGCAATTTTGAAGCGTGACTGCGGACGGTCGGTCGGTCGCTCGGGAAAGTCGATTTTATTTTTGTATTTTAATTAAATGTAAATAATATTATTTTTTATTATTACAATGGGGTATCTTGTGCTCGCATTCGGCGTGACTAACGATTGGCAGAGAGCGCTCGTCCGTTGGAAAGTGTACATACGTGTTCGCGGGGCAACGCCATCAAATTGAATCTTGATAGCATCTATTAGGAAGTGTCCATCTAAAAACTGTTGCACAGTTGCGACAAAATCGAAAAGAATTGCTCGTGGGAAGCATGGAGCACAATTCCCTTATCCATTATGGCAGTGCTTCCCAAATTTTTTCATTCCACGGCCTCCTAAATCTGAAAAAATAATCCGCAGGCCCCTCAAAAAAAAAACATATTTCAGTCGCCAAAATTTTTATTTGACATTAATTATTACTTTTAACACTTGCACGTTTATATTTTATCCCAATAAATAGTAACTCGCTTTTTAAAAATAAAATAAGGAAAACTATATAGGGTTATTTCGCCAGTGGTCGGCCAGTTAAGCGACAGGTGTACTTTCAAAAGGGATTTTGAGTAAATGAATGATAAATACATATTCTTTTCGCTTTATTCCATTAAACAGGGATTAAGTAATGTAACCAACCAAAAATAAAATACTTAATATTGTACCGAGCATAAAATAATAGAATAGTAAAAGATATGGCAGCACTAAGCTGTAAACAATTCATCGAATTTCAAGAAACTTGTATTGTTCTGTTCTGCCGTATTCTTCTATCCCTACTCTCTTCGAAAAAGAGTTTTTGAGCAACCGACTAACAAACAGTTCTCGTAGAAAAACTTCTGTTCAAATGCCTCCATTTGGAAGCCAAATCCTTCACATACTATAGCTACAGAGGTTTATGACGCTTTTATTTTGATTGATGCTTACATCTTCAAACCGGTTGTATAACAGTGTTTCTCAAAATATTGAATAGCCTCGGAGGGGTTGACTTGCGCAAGTTTTAGGAACACTTTATTTACAATAGTAATTATAAAATTAATAAATAAGCCATTCGATTATTAAAAATTTAAAAATATGCACGATATCGAGGTATACACTGAATTAACAATTTTAAATTATTAATAAATAAATATGTTTTTTCAATTCAGTGACTCTTTTGTAGCAAAATTCTGAAGAATTTGACAATAATTTGATCATTCAAAGTCTTGTGTAAAAGTATCGCCTTGGACTTTTTACCTAAAAATACAGTGACAATAATTAAAAAAAACAGTGATTAGTCAAAAGTGCTCCAGTTTTTTTATTTGTTATGAAGATACGTTGATTTATTGCAATCAAAATGGGAACTCAGTGTTGATGATACAGCCCAGAAATGGATGTCGATGTTCACATAGCGTGATTTAACTGCCCTGGCAGACGGCGGGTTAAATCTGGACATAGCGAAAGTGTAATTTTGTCTGTTTTTCGAATCAAAACTGAAATGCGCTTTGCGTTTTTTGGTTAAACGAGTTTTTTTTAATATCAAAAAAAATTGGTCAAGCAAAAATTTCCGATAAAAGAAAAAATAAGACTCAAAGTCTGTACGGATTTATTTTGAGTCAGTTTTTATCGAACTGTTTTTTTTTTGATAAATGTTGCAACACAAGTGATCGTCGTCAGGGAATTAATGTATGCTAGAAGTTTGACCCCGGCGGTCAAAATTTGAATTTCAAAAAAGCACATAACTAGTGACAGAGCGGCGACGAAGTGTCCCTCGCTTTGAATTCAAAAGACTGTTTACAAAATTGTGATGTTCAAACGCATTGATCTCAATAATTATTAAGTAATTAAGTGCTACATTCGTTTGTTGTTATTTTGACACGGCGAAGAAGACTGTACTGGATTTTTATCAATCTGGCTAGCAATTGTCGACGTAGGCGACATCATTTTTTTACTACGTACTGTGATATAATATACAGTTTTTCGAATATTCGTATTTAATTAAAGTACTGAATAAAAGCTATATTGGCTTGACAACAAGTTGACTTTTGAAACAACGAAAATTAGCTTTTTTATTTTAGAATTAAACAAAAAAGCTATTGTTAAGGAGACTGTATTATTTTTTCATCCAATATTTTTCAAAACTATTAAAGAAAAATGATTGCTCTGAAGAAATTGTACGGGGAAGAACTGCTGAGGTTAGCTTTGATGCTATCCCTCCTCAGGGCAGACCCTGAGAGATTCTTGCGAGAAGATTCCGGCATTTTAGCTGGAGGACTCGTAAACGGTACCGACTGGGCTCCCGAACCCGGATTTAGAATTATCCGACCTGACCATCTGCATCCGAAAAGTCTCGATTCGATTCTACTAGAAAGAGAACGAGACGTGTTCGAAGAACTGCAATCACTAGGAAGATGGGGCGGACCAAACGCAGTGCGAGAATCAGTCCAAGCGTATTTACTTAGTGGAGTCGAAGGCAACGTGCCACCTAATATACCGCAACTGCAAGAACCCGAAGATGACGCTGAGAATAATTACAATTTCAGTACGCTAGAAAACGATGACGTGGAACAGTGTGTCACTATAAAAGCGGAAGACGATGAAGAATCTAACACGAACGAAGTCGTTTGTAATTCGTCGTTTTGTAAAATTGAACACGATAGTAGTAACGAAACTGATGATGCTGTTGCTAGTCCTTCCAATGTTGGTTCATGTGGTACTCCTGGGTTTATCAAAGATCTGACTGCTTTCCGTGGACCGCTTCTCGAAGACGATTCGGCTTCGTCGCCATGGATGAAGCCGGAAACCGATGCGAAGAATTTTGAAGAAGTTGTGAATCTGAGTAGCTTTTTTAATATGGGTGGTGAAGCAGATTCCTGCGACAACGCCGTGGACAACAGCAACTGCGTCAAAGAGGAAGTGGATACGGACACGCCATTCGACGGAGCTTCGGTTCTGCTCAAGCCCGTGAAGAAGGAGGAAGATCTGGACGACGATGTGAACTATTTCAACCACATCGACGACAACGCAGTCGACGATCTCATGCCTTCGTTCTACTCCATGCGTCCGAATCTCAACGGCGAATACTCGATTTACGAACAGAATCTAGCAGACCTGATCGACTACGAAGAGACTCCGGCCACTTTGGAAGAATTCAAGAGGAATATTGAGCATTTCGACGAAGGGCAAGCCAGCGGGGAGGGTTCGAAAAGTATTTAATTGAAAATACGGACGTCGACGCGAGGCTCGGCGAGAGGAACGGTTCCGAAGCTTCAGGGGGTGACGGAATCCTGAGGGTCTTCAAGTCGGAGACTGATGATGAGGGGCACTGCAGCGGCGACGAGCTGACTGAGGAGGTATGTCTGACGGTTTTTGATTACAATTATTTAACTAATAATTAAAAAGTATATTATTTCTTCCAGTATCCAATTATTAATGACCTAGGGTAGTCGACGTTGTGTTTACTCTTCTTACAGGGTGTATTCTGCAGGTTAACAGCGTTCTGCGTGCTTCAATTTTTTGCTATGGATGTCTGAAGACAAATTCTTCAAACCTCGGTTGAATGCACTTGCTTTTTAGGTATCGATTCGCATTCGCTTTCCATAGTACGCCGTGGACTCTTTGAACGCCTTGTAATTTGTCAGAGACGCAACCAAGTCCGACAGTTTTAACTGATTTAAGCGATTTTACCCGTTCGTTGTCCATATCTGGACATTCCCAAAAGGTTAGATATGCATTCTAAATCATATTGCCGCATTTACATATTAAACAACCTGCCAAGCTGAAAGAGCTTGACAGCAAAGTGACCACAGCCAGTATAAAATTAAATTTAAAAAAATAAAACAATTCATTTGTACTACTTCCACATATTTATAATGATCAGGACCGGTTTCGCTCATCACGAGCATTGTCAACTGATAAAAATACAAACATAACAGGCTTATTTATATAAAATTGAGTGTAAAAATGAAGGTATATAAAACTGATGGTTCATGAAGTGAGACAAGAAAATACTGATTAGCAAACAAATTATACATAGATCAAATAAAAGAGTCTACAATTAAAATTTTATGCACTTCTTGCAAATTATTAAATACTAATCTGAAATCACAAATATTGCTACATTAAAAGTCCATTTAGCTGAACAAAATTTTTAATGACGTTACTAATGTAATATACAATAATGAATCAGGGAAATTGATGAATCGATTAGCTAACCACCAGTCCTAGTCCTATCGTTCTATCCTACTCTCTTCGACAAAACAGAGTTTGAGAAACTGAGTTACAAGCAGTTCTCGTAGAAAACTTATGTTGAGATACCTCCATTAGGAGGCCATATGCTCCACGTTGAGAGCGAACACGGAATAAAAATGATGAAAATACTATTAAAAATTCGATTTAAAAAGAATTATGCGAGAGTTAATAACATAGCATTACATAAATACTCATTCCATTGTATTGCAATATTAATACAATGGAACTGCTGCTGCGTCGGATTACTACAACGGTATTTCTTCAATTACTGAAATTGTGGCGTGTGTAAATGGATTTTTTTTTTTAGCTCCGAGTCATTCGTCAAACTCAAGTATTATGATAACACTCATATAACCGTACCTGTTATAGATGACGGTATTGAAATTGAAATACTGGATGTCTTTAGTAGCTAGTACGTAACTGTAACTGTGTGTGCATTGTTTACACCGCGAAAATTTTATACCTACATGTGATGTGTGATAATAATAAAACGTCTACAGAGCGGTCTGGACTATTATATAAAAGACTAGTGATAACCCGGCATGCGTTGCGATGCCACTCAAAGAAAGAAAGGGTTTGTATTTACCTACATGTGATGTGTGATAATAATAAAACGTCTACAGAGCGGTCTGGACTATTATATAAAAGACTAGTGATTACCCGGCATGCGTTGCGATGCCACTCAAAGAAAGAAAGGGTTTGTATTTTAATTCTGTTTATTGAACTGCTTTTGGATTAGAGGTCTGCACAGGTCGAAATTTCATAGACTTACCCGGTTCGAGCCCATCATCTTCAGGTCTGGCCCGACCCGAACCCGATTTTCAATATCACACTTGTTATAACACAATATTTTTGTTTTTCGTCTGGTGCGTACACGAATAAATCAGAAGGTTTTTCCTAGATGTCGCTGTATGTACGTATTTGATTCTTTTTTTCAATTTTAGATTTTCAATTTTTTTTCTTCAGAACCCTTCACCGGTGTGTGCGCAACAACTCACCGAAGTTTCATCGAAATCGTACGAATGGTAAAGGAACGCGTAAAGGACAAACAAACATTTATTTTATATAATATTTCCCGGCATGATCACAATAAGTCCTTCCTGAAAGTTTCGTCGCGATCGGTTGAGTAGTTTAGGAGCCTATAAGATCCGGACAAACCAACAAACAGACATTCATTTTTATATATATAGATAAGAGCGCTCGTGTTATTTATATTTTGTAGGTTTTAACAAAATTTTGTGCGGTCTTCGGTGATATTTTCAACTGTTAAATTAATACTTATTGATTGATGGATTACAATATTGTCGTGTACTGGCTGAAGGCGATAAATCAAAAAACCTTATTTTGAGATAATCTAGTTTGAGAAAAATCATGACACTTAAGTCTCTCTATTTAAATACCTTAACAATTATTTATTAAATTAACAAATTTATGACATTCGTTAATCATTTACGAATTCGACTTAATTATTACTAATGTTAATTAAAGTTTTTTGCCACTGATAACTGTGAACGAAATTGACTTAATTCATATTTATTTCTTCAAATTACGTAAAAAGAATGCATGGAATATGGCTGGGCTTGTTTTTTTCAGACAATAGACCGTCCTAAAATGCATGGAAACATCGGTTTACATTGGTTCTAGGTTGAAAAATTCAAACCCGGCCACTTGATGTAAACCACTATTATATCGACACTTCCTAGATACGATCCCGTATCTGCAAACATGAGAATTTACATGAGTGCATTTCAAAGATTCATAACGAAACTCACCATTATAATGTTTTCGATAAAAACAGTTTTTACTCTCTCCTGAACAATTTCAATTTTGAAGGATACATCAATTGGCCTAAACACCATCGATATAATAATTATCGTGCGCCACTGCGGCTGGCATCTAAATCATATCTGCACCTCTGTAGGTCACGCTGTCCAATCTAAGAAAGGGACATCTGTTCGAATCCCAGTCAAGTTACTCTATTTGGTCACATCGTGGTGCAGTTGTTATGCGCGGTCGCTTTTTATGGGAAATTAGGACAAGAGTTGTGAACATGAGGCATATTAGGGTTAAAGGCTTTTAAGGGCATGCGAATTATACTGTTTATTTATTTTTATATCGACGGTGTTTCGGGCAATTGATGTAACCCTCGAAATTAAAATTGATCAGGAGAGATTAAAAACTGTTTTTATCGAAAACATTATAGGGCGTGTTTTCCTAAAGTCAGCCATCGCCAGTGGTCGGCCTTCTGAGCTTAAAACATAAATAATAGTGGATACAATTGAAAAAAAAATAGATTTTTTAAAATTTGTGTAGGTAGTCTTGCCACTTGCCAATGTATATCTGCACTATACTGACCTATATGATGCAAAACGCAATTAAAAAAAGCACATTTTTACTTCGCAAGTTTTGACAAATTCATGTTGTATGTGGCTCGCTAACAAAATATACTTTATTTTGTCATGCTTTGCATCATTATGTTTTTTTTTGTTCCGTCTATTCTAAGGCAATTCGTTCGCGATATTTATGTAGTTTCATGGTGATGGACGAACACTGGGAGAATTGGTATTTTTTTGTAAACTTCTATTATTTTATGCTTGTTACAATATTAAGTATTTTATTTTTAGTTGGTTACATTACTTAACCCCTGTTTAATAGAATAACAGCGAAAAAAATATGTATTTATCATTCATTGACTCAAAATTCCTTTTGAAAGTACACCTGTCGCTTAACTGGCCGACCACTGGCGAAGTGACCATACGGTGAGTTGCGTTATGAATCTTTGAAATGCACTTGTGTAAATTGTCACGTTTGCAGATGCGGGATTATACGTAGGGAGTGTCGATATAATAGTGGCCGAATTAGAATTTTTAACTCTAAAAGCAATTTAAAATGATGTTTCACTTCCAAAAAGTGGTCAGTATATTTTTGTAATTTACTCTCATTTTCGTATTTTTCGATGGTTACATCAATTACCCAATATGCCAAAACAACACAGTTGATAAGTATGTTGTTTAATTCTAATACTAAAATTTCTGTCCTGCATATGACGCTTGACAGTCTCCACAAGAGAGGCGGTATTATGCCACACATTGACAATGATTCCGTTCGATATTTTATTATTCAATAATGAATTTACACAAAGTTACCGCCGAATGTATCGAAAATATTCAAATGTAATCTTTATTTTAGTGTTTGTTGTCGTTAAGGTGGTATTTCTGAAATCATTTTTTGCATATTGAGTTAAAAGAAATCTGTTGCACTATCTGGCGATAGTCCAAAATTTCTGATTCACGTTTTGAAGCGAGCGAGCCGCCGACATTTTTTGCATTTTCTCACTGCGATGTGAATGCACGAAAAGATGATCAAAATTAAATACAACTATTTTTTAGTAAAACACAACTTCATTCGTTCACAATTACCATGTCCTGTCCCAATGTGGAGCATATGTACTTCTAATGTAGGTATCTTGCTATTCGGTCGCTCAACATGTATTTTTCGAAGAGATTAACTGCTATAAAAACCCTTCGAAGCTCATGCAGTCATATTTAATTAGCGCGTGGGCTTTGTCATATAAACGCATTTATAAAGCGAAATGACAATTTTGAAATATGGTTTTATGTAGTATTAAGTAGTTATTTGACGTCACATTGTGTGTAAAACCTGAAATACATATCAAATTGCGAAATTATCGAAACACGCAAGAATCGAAATTCTTCATTGCAGAACAAGCTCGTGACGTGTCTCGTTGCCGTTTGAAACAAAACGGTTGCATACTGGACGTCATGCATCTCGAATTGTTACTATACTATAATTTAGTATTTTTCGATGGTAAAATTGACGAGGTTTTCAAATTATGGTTAAATATATACAAAGAAGACATAAACTATAATGTATTTTTAATTATATGTAGATAATTATATCGCAGATAATTTAAAGGCTTAAAGGCCGAAGTAACTCATTGTTACACCATGAATACGTAAGGGTTAAGGTTTAGGACAGGACTATGCTCCGTTTTTTAGGATCGGAACACTCTATAGAACATGGGTGGCCAAACTTTCGACCACTGTGAACGACCTGCTTTTGAAAATATTGACAGAAAGTCTGCTATTACTAAAAGTAATAATTTTAAGCCAAAAATAACTTTAAATTGAAAATTAACATACTTAATACCAAGCCCAGTTCAATACCAAGTTATTTTAATAATGTCGATTAATGATGACTTCACACAAACATAAAAATGGTATGTTGTTTTTTTTATTTTCGTTTTATTATCACAAGCAATATGCTTATTATTAGCTTTACAATTCGTAAATATCGACTGTGTTTTGGCCAATTGATGTAACCCTAAAAAAATACGAAAATGAGTCAATGATTGGATCTCATTTTAAACACGACAGAGCAAGTCTCGGCCGAATGGTGTAGATTAGAAAAATAAATTGACCACTTTTTGGAAGGGAAAAAATTCTGACCCACTTGATGTAAGCCACTATTATATCGACAATCCATACGTATAATCCCGTATCTGCAAAGAAGAGAATTTACAGGAGTGCATTTCAAAGATTCATATCGCAACTCACCGTGTAATGTTTACGATAAAAACAGTTTTTACTCTCTCCTGAACAACTAGTCTACTAGTCGTTTCACAGCTTCATCTTTCTATACTTATTCTCTCCGGAAAGAATGAGTGACTGGGTATCGACCGGTTCTCGTAAAACCAATTGCTGAAGCGATTGTTCAATCGATAGCTTACATCTGCAAACGAGGATAACTCTTGCATACGTGATCCGGTAATGACAGAATTAGACATTCTCGGAAAGTCGAAAAGTGAATTAAAAAAAAAAAACGCAATTCAAAACATACGCATCTCTCAACAAAGAGAGTGAAGCGCACCGGGTTGCAGACCAGAGGTCGCCGGGTCGACGTCTGGCGCTCGCCCACCGTGCCGAATAATTATAAACATGTAAATATAGCGCGATTTTTTTTTTGGCTACCGTGTGATTATTAACACGTGAAAGCAGACGAATTTTCTGTACATTTTTTCACGTAGGTATCTGTGCATAACTGGACGCATTGTAGGTACAGGAAAAAGTCGGGTTTTTTAAAATCATATCCGCTCCCTATTCGGAGTATATTGCCATCACGTGGATCTCCCAAGCTTCTCTGTCCCCTGCCAGTCTCTCGCTTCCTCCCAGGTCATCACAGCGTCCCGTAGCTTCGTCAAATACATCATATGGATGGTCATCAGCGGCCTTCCAGGGCGACCGAATCCACTCGGTCGGTAGAAGAGACAGGCAGGGTTCAGGCTCCCCTGGGGCATACGCAGCACGGGTCCAAGCCAGGTCCATGGTTTCTTTTTTTATTTTGGACGTAATAAAAAGCTGGTCCGTCCGCTCTCTTACCTCCGAGTTCTTGACAAAATCACACCACCGAACACCAAGTATTCGCCGCAAGTATTTGTTTTTAACGCCCAGTGTACGGTTACCCTGTGCCTTGGTGATGTGCCATGAATCGCAACCGTTAAGCAGCACCGTCAGAATGAAAAAAAAAAACGGGAAAAAAGTAATTTTAATATTAATAGTAACTGTACAACATTTTTAGGATTCGGTAAAACTTATTATAAAAGCGTTGCATCTTTGACGTATGCACACGTTGTATCACCAAATTTAGTTTATGTTAAGTTATTAGTTTAGTGATATAGATGGAAGAAAGGAACTTTATTCAATATCGGATCACGTATAACGTCCATGTGAACTTGAAACCAACACAAAATAATATTTACGGAAACGTTCCTGTTTTTATGTATGAAGTTAAACACATGTGTTTATGTGCGCCTGGACTCAATATGTTGAAAAATATTCCCCGGTTTTTTGCAACAATCTGGTCTTAACAAACGTTTCCCGTGGTACGACAACGTTAAGCGCTATTCAGTTATGTGCATGGATCGTCTCGGGAGCAATTGCCGAATTTCCTGATTTTTTTAAAAATAAAACACAATTTGTTTGTACTACTTCCACGAGCGAAACCGGTCGTGATCATTATAGGCATGTGTAAGTAGTACAAACAAATGAATTGACAATTAACACCATTATTTTTTTTTCATAAAAGTCGATTATCTCGTAACAAGGTTTTTGACATAACACCTTCTGCCACTATAATGGCGAAATACACGAGTTAAGTGATTTCGTATGTTTTGATTCGTATATGTCATTTTGTCCATCATGTAAAGGAAGGGTCTGCAAACTACGGCCCGAGAGCACCACCAATCGGGAGCATTCGCTTTGAGATACTTGGCATCTTGCACTTAAGTATGCATAAAGCAGCCTTCGTATACACCGCCAACACGCACGCAAGCGAGCGCGTAACCGCAGAAGTATGCGTGATACACAGTGCTGACGATTAATGCTGCGTATCGGCAGTTCAAAGCTGAAATTCGAAAGACTGAATATCGAGAGCTCTTTTCAAAAATATATTTTCTCGTGTCCTACTTGACATGATATGTTGCCTTATTTCTCTACGTAAAGGCTTAAACTGTTTTTTAAAGCATATATCTACAAGTGTTTTATTCTAGTTTGGCCGGAAATCAGCCGGAGAAAAAGTCTTGGACATGTAAACATGTCCAGCGCGTTCCATAACTCAACCATTACGTCGCAGACAGTGAACCATTGTCTGTCTTTTCACGTACGAACCAGAACGAATCAATTATGACAAACAAATTTGGCTCGAAAATATTCGCAGAGTAAACACCGCCCGATGATTAAGGGAGGCATTCAACCGGACGCAATTGCGAATACGCAGAGGTTACCGGTTCGATGGCTAGTTCCTCCACCTACGTGCCACACTAATCCGAATGCACGTGGGCGGCTCGGAACGTTCGCATATTGTTACCCGTGCTGCAGCGGTCGACAGAGATCAAAGCATTTTACGTGAATCATATTAAGAATGTTTTTTTGTTTTTTTTTTTCATGCTATTTGAGCCTAGGCTAGACTTCTGTACGTATTACATGATCAACGATTGACCTTTCGGAGAATAATCCAATTTAAATGATTTCTTTTAATACCATATACGCTATTGATGTTATACATATCGATGGCCTAGTTCTTTAGAACGATATGTCAAAAATTTGATGTCTTCTACAGTTCCACAAAAGTACAGCTTGTAAAATGTACAGGCTTTCTCACAAAAGACAGATATTTGCATATTTGAATCAGCAAAATTCAATTATTTCTCAGTCACATACACAAACATATCGAAATATCGTATTGTGGAAATAGATTTTTGTGAATCGTGGCGTTCCACAAAGAAACAACCTTTAATCATTAATCATCACCATCATAATGACTTTCATAAAAATAGTTTTCACTTATAACAAATACATTTCACAAAAAAACAAATTCTTTCACTTAAAATAAAGTGATCCCACATAATAAGATATATTTTCACATAGGTAAAATAGTTTTCACTCAATATAAATACTTACACTTTGAAATCGATAGTCGGTAGACCAAACATAACCAACACTAACATAACCTACTACAACTTAACTCATTTTGTGAAAGCTATAAAATCAAATGCAATTATTTATAACCCTAAACCATTGACCATCTATTTGAATAATATTGTAATACAAATAATAAGCCATCACTTTTTACATGAGCCACTTTGGATGAGTCAAAACTTTGATTGGCCATATCTCAATTTCTAACCAATTTCTAGTTGTATCACTATGGAATTAGGCCATCTATATGTACTCATCTGAAGAGAAGTTTTATACGAGAACTGCTTGTTACCCAATTCCTCACACTTTCTTTCAAAGAGAGTAGCGATATAAGGATACATTTTGAAGTGCTAACTGTCATTTCTTGGTGGAAAGGCATTATATTTTAAAAATAAAACATTTGTTTTTTTCTAATTTCATTATTAATAAAGTGATCTGGATCGGTTTCGCTCATCCCGAGTATTATCGACTGATGATAATTATTATTAAAATATGAAAGTAGGGCGAGTGTTCCTAAAGTCGTCCGTCGCCAGTGGTCGGTCTTTTGAGCTTAAAACTTAAATAATAGTGGATATATTAAAAAAAACAGATTTTTTAAAATTTGTGTAGGTAGTCTTGCCACTTGCCAATGTATATCTGCACTATACCGACCTATATGATGCAATACGCAATTAAAAAATGCACATTTTTACTTCGCAAGTTTCTACAGATTCATCTTGTATGGGGATCGCTAACGAAATATACTTTATATTGTCATGCTTTGCATCATTATGTTTTTTATTGTTCTGTTTACTCTCAGTTCATTCGTTCGCGACATTTATGAAGTTTTATAGTGATGGCCGAACCATGTGCAACGAAAGGCCGACCATTTGGAGAATTGGCATTTTTTTGTAAACTTCTATTATTTTATGCTTGGTACAATATTAACTATTTTATTTTTAGTCGGTTACATTACTTAATCCCTGTTTGATGGAATGATAGAGAAAAAAATATGTTTTTATCATTCATTGACTCAAAATCTCTTTTGAAAGTACATCTGTCGCTTAACTGGCCGACCACTGGCGAAATGACCCTAGTACAAAACAAATCGTGTATTATGTTAAACTATTTATTTTGTAACGATGACCATTCCGAATGTGGAGCATATGGCCTCTTGATGAAGTTATCTCAACAGATTTTTTGTATTTAAACTGCTTGACACTCATTTGGTCAACTTATCTTTTTTCGAATTGAGATAGGATAGAAGGATAGAGCTAAGAAAGGACTAGTGGTAAGCTAATCGATCTCGCTGCCCCCCGTTTTATTAAAATTAGAATATAAAAAATATCGTCTTCCCGTACGGTGCGCACGAGATCGAACCCAGTACGGACTGCGCAGCGGGAGCGATTAGCTACCCACAAGTCCTGCCCTTGCTCTGTCATTTTATCCGCAAAATCTGTTGAGCAACTGAGTAACAAGGAGTTCTCGTAAAATAACAACTGCTTAGATAAGCTCCATTGGGAGTCCATATGTTCCACATTGGGAGCGATAATGTAGAAAAAAAAATTGAGCAATCAACTTTTATTATTTTACTAGTGGAACGCTCGTCATAGATGACTGTATTGAAATTGAAATACTGAATTTATAAAGTGGCTTGTTTTATTTTTTGATTATAATCAAAATTTGTACGCCTGCAGACCGGTCTGGGCTATTTATTATATATAAGATAAACAGCGCATATTGAAAAAAGTTTTCGACGTGTTAGTTAGCCAGCTAGTTACCCCACCCGTTATTATTTGCTATCTTTCACTTATTAATGAATCGGATATAAAAGTGGGGAAGACGCTAAAACAGTTTCTCCATTCGATACATTTGAATTAGGCAAGGATTTATCTCTATTGATTTCTTATGTGTTTTGTTTATCTAATTTTGAAGATTTAATTTACATTCATTTGTTATTGCAGTTCCATCAAGAACCCGCAGTCGATATCTTAAATTAAAAATAAACATATTTCAACTAGTTGAGTCAGCCAGCTAGTTGCGCCACCGGCTGTTATTACTTTCTTTTACTTGACAGAGAATGCATCGAGTCTTAATATAATATACACTTTTGCATACTGTAAGGCTGAGAAAACAAGGCCATCGTACAAATTTAGCATTGCTATGTACGAAACGCAAAAAAAGACGAAATTTGTGTGGGACTCCTTTTGCAGTTTTCAGGGTTTTATAATACAGTACAAACAGAAATGCTATTATAAAACGGCGGTGTTTTGGGCTATTGATGTAACCTTCAAAATTTAAATTGTTCAGGAGAGAGTAAAACTGTTTCTATCGAAAAACATTATACGGTGAGTTGCGTTGTGAATCTTTGAAATACCTAAAACCTAAAACCACTATAAAATGATGTTTCCCTTCCAAAAAGTGTCAATTTATTTTTACAATTTACATTATTTGGCCGAGACCTGTTCTTTCGTCTTTAAAATGAGATCCAATCAATTGAGAGAAGTAGTCTGCTCGACGGGGAGGTGGAGCGTCAACACACTTTGACTGCCCTAGGTCCGGCGTGGTGACGAGGATAATTCACAGGTTCCTTCGTCTTCTATTAAAACCCGGTCGTTTTCAGTATACTTTCTCTTTAATTGCAGTTAGTTTACACTTATAAATTCCTCGAAGGCAATAACAGATACATAAACAGTGTTTAAAATACACAATTTCAATTTAAAAACGCAGGAAGTGGCTTTACGATAGGGTCGTAAATTTCGAACTCAGCCGCTGTAGCTTTGTCGGCTAACGACTTTCTCGGGGTAGGCCGAGTGACAAGTAATCTTTCCCTAAGCATCGCCCGCTTTTTGTTAACTTCTAACGGTAAACAAATAACGGTAAACAAACAAATATGACAAATTATATTCGAATGCCTTAGGAGAGATATTACATATAAAATTTGTATGAATAGAAAGATTCTGTAGACGGGTTTTGAAGACCCCTGTCCGCCCCGTAAGTACGGGGCGGTGTCACAATAACTCGTTTTCGTATTTTTTAGAGTTACACCAATTGGCCAAAACACCGTCGATAGTTAATATACATCCGATTCTTCTTTTGCACGGTAATTGAACCAATTACAGTGATTTATTTTGCATTTACACGGTTGTAAGAAACGAAAAGTATTAAATTTTAAACACAGTCTATGAATATATCGGGGCTATGCTGACATAAGGCATTAAGTCATAAAAACAAGTTCTGAGATAATCGCATTTAAAACATTTTTCAAACTACACTCACTCCCAATTACAATCGTTGGTGTTTTATTTGCTAACGTCGTTGGCTGCGGCTACGGATGTCTCGGGTTCAATTCCCGGTATGGACATTTTCAAAAAGGGTTATAAATAATTGCACTTTGTATTAGATAGTATTCACTTGGTACACTTGAACTTTTATTTCGATAGTTTGGACTTTGGATTAGGTAGTATCAACTTACTACAATCAAACTTTAATTGTTTCCACTTAGTCACGGATTCTTTAAACAAAGTGAGTTAAATTGTAGTAGGTTATGTTAGTGTTGGTTCGGTTTGGTCTACCGACTATCGATTTCAAAGTGTGAGTATTTATATTGAGTGAAAACTATTTTATCTATGTGAAAATATTTTTTCGTAATTGTATTATATTTTTTCAATGTTAAAATATATTTTATTAAGTGAGATCACTTTATTTTTAGTGAAAGAATTTGTTTTTTGTGGAATGTATTTTTTATAAGTGTAAAACTAATTTTATGAAAGTGAATATGATCTAAGCAAAAGTGAATTTAATTGTAAGCCTTTCAAAAAGTGTTTTTTATGCAAAAAGTCGTCGTGTTTTTAGCGTGTTTCGCCCAAAAACGGCTGGCGCCAAAAGGGTTACAACGGAATCGCAGAAATAACACGCGATTTCCAGGGACCACTATTCCGAAGTTTCTTTGCGTAATATTATATTAATATTTTATTAATATTCACAAAATCTTGTCTTGAGAATCTATTTTAAATCCGGGTCAAAGATGCATTTTTCGTGCGCCGAAAGTGCACGTGGCACGAACACACCGCATTGTGACACTTGATTTAGTGTACGTTTCGCGCTATTTTGTGCGAATTTCAAAATAATGCAGTTTTGTTAGAATTATCTACGAAAGGACCTTCCCCAGAAACACACAAAGGGATGTCAAAATAAAAACGACCGCTTGGCACTTATTTGAATTTGATGCCGTGCCAGCAGCTTTTTACAACAATTGAGGCTGAATACTGAAGGTTTACCTTATTCTTATGTATTCTTAAAACGTTATATCCGATTTTCCTCTTTTTGTCACGTAATTTGGAGCGGAACTTGGATAGCCTAGTGCTCCACTGCTCCGAAAATTGCGCGTTTGCTTGCGTTTTTTCGGTCAGTGACTATTTAAATTTATGGTCAGTAAATTTAATAAATGGTCTGGAAGTATTATAAATGTAGTCAGTATACACGTGGTAAGTGAATAAAATAAACGTTCAGGACTTTAGGTTAGTTAAAATGACCAAACATGTTTATTAACTGACCATTTATGGAATGGTTTAAAAAAAATTTTTTTTTTCGATTTCCGCTCCCAATGTGGAGCATATGGTCTCCTAATAGAAACAGACCTTTTTCTACGAGAACTGCTTATTACTCAGTTGCTCAACCTCTCTTTTTTTGAAGAGAGTATGGATAGAAGGATAGGGCTATGAAAGAACTAGTGGTTAGCTAATCGCTCTCGCTACGCCCCGTGAGGATGGGATGGATGGGAGGGAGGACTACGAACAGAAATCCATAAATCGATTGCAAGATTAATCTATGAAAACCGTCCGCACCGGGAATTGAACCCGAGACATCCGTAACCGTAGCCAGCGACGCTACCAACTGCGCCACGGACACCGAAAAAATATTAGTTGCTTAAATTTAAAAAAAAAACATGTTATTTGAAAAAATAGCAACATAGTCATAATAAAAAAAATCGTGTAAAAAGGGTTATAGTGAAAACCCGATAAATAGATTCTAAAAATATTAATAAAACTTAGTCGTGTTAGAACAAATAATTCGTGTAAAAATATGTAAAATATGTTCTTTTTTTGGACCGTAGAAAAAACAAATTTTTAAAGTATCATTTAAAATTGAAAATATGTGATATAATTGTTTCTGGGTGGGAATTGTGTAAAAATATGGTAAAAATATGTATTCGTTATTTTTTTGAACCGTGTTGTTTCAAAACAATGTAAAAAAATCGTGTAAAAAAAGGTAACAAAAACCCAATAAAAATATTATTTCAAATTGAAAATATGTAATATAATTATTTCTGGGAATCGTGTTGGAACAAATAATTTGTGTAAAAATATGTATTCATTGTTTTTTTGGAACGTGCTATTTCAAAACGTGTATTTAAAAAAATGTATGAAAATAAGACACGAAAATGTAGAAACTTTTGAGAAAGCCGTTGTTGTCCGCTTAATTCTACGGTCAAAAGTTGCACCACTGATTCGGCCGTCCCACCATAAGATGAATAGATCAACATTGCGTTTATTGCATAGGTCAGGTGCCGGGCGTCGTAATAAAAATAATTACGTTATCGTTGAACCGTCCACCGCGGTCGGCAGAAGGTCGCAGCTGCTTCTATGACAGCTAGAGACAGCGAGAGAGGAAGGTGTGCACGCAGAGGGAGAGAGGAATACTAAAATAAAAAAATATTTGTTTTCTATTTGATTTAAGAAAAATTCGCCTCGTCGAATCGTTGACGTATATAACAAGTAGCGTGTTGAGATTTATGCCCAGAGTTAAAAAGTATGATATTTGTACAATGCTCTAGTTCAGAGGTCTCCAAAATTTAAGGGCAACACTGTCTGCTCCACCAAGTCCCAAAGGCCAAGACCCAACTAGCCTATCGTACCAACAAACTGTAGTTTTGAATTACGCGCAAATTTCAGTTGGTACTTTCGGTCAAGTGTCGAGGACATTTCATTGCGGCGGAGATAGCCGACAGCCGACAAGGAGAAAACCAGCTTCTGCCTGATTTATACACTCTCATTAAGTCCATTCGGCAAAAAATTTGGTTGACCAGTTGCATAAATTTGCTCGTGGTTTCTTTTCGCTTTCGACACTGTTTATCTGTGTGAAAAAACTATGGCGGGCCAGATAGTGGGCATGTCCGGCCAGCTGCTGTGGGCCGGATTAGTGTTGCTAGCGGGTCGTACCGCTATGGTGATGAAGTTTCGGAAGAAATTTTTGAGACTTCCAATGTTTACTTTCTTTTTACTTTGTTAAGAAAATAATGACAGAAGTGTAAGGTTGGTTATAGCAGGACTAGTAATTAGCTAATCGCTCTCGCTGCTCCTCTTTTTATTGGGATCAATTGGGCGGGTGAGGGGGCTATTTTTAGACATTACAAACATCAATGCCTTTGAATCCATAAATCGGTTGTAAAAACGATTTATGCAACCTTCTACTGGCATTCAAGGCCGTGAGCGTCGTATCCTAAGCCAACGACGTTGACCACTCTACTACAGACCCGTTAAAATCATACATGTAATATTTTTAATAAGATATTTTTTTCTAAAATCGTGTTGTACGAATATTTCACAATTAATCAACCGTGCTATATCGAAACCGTGTTATACAAAAATAAGTAAATTCATCAACTTTGCTTCATATTACCGTGTTATACGAACATACGTAAATTCATCAAGCGTGCTATATCTTACTGTGTTATACGAAAATATGTCACAATTCTTCAACCGTGCTAAGTATATAGAAACCGTGTTATACAAAAATATGTAAATTCGTCAATCAAGCCTTACTTTATGGTGTTTTACGAAAGTATGTCAAAATCATCAATCGTACTATATATTACCATGTTATAGAAAAAAAAATATTACAATTCATCAACCGTGTTTTATCTTATCGAGTTATACGAAAATATGTAAATTAATCAATCGTGTCATATCAAAACCGTGTTATATCACAGCCGTGTTGTAGAAGTACCGTTTATACGAAAATATTTCTCAATTAATGAATCGTGTTGTAGAAGTATCGCGCTATGCGAGTTCGCGCGTACTTACTTTTCACTGTTTGGTCGTTATCGCGTCCTTAGCGATTGCGCTCGGAAATTGAGTCACATCGAAATAGACTTATTTTTTCTCTTTTTGATTATTCAATTTTTTACTATGTTTATTGTGTATTATTGTGAAATGACCTTGGTGCGACCTCCCCCCTGCCTGACCTACCGTAACGCAAAAATGCATCGCTCAAGTAATAATTTCGTGAAGACAAAGAGCGAGGCGCTTGGTCTATTTCGGTGTCTCATCGGCGCCCCGATACAAAAAGGGCACATGTCACATTTTGGCGCCTTGGAGTTTATGAATGCAGTTTTTTTATTTGAATTAAACGAATACGAATACATTACATTATTGCGTGCACTGTACTGCACCCTCCACCACCCGCCACGGTAGTAAATTAGATATACACCCGATTCTCTTTTTGCACGTGGGATCCGTTTCAGACTTTTGTTCTCAACAGAATTTTTCTACGAAAACTGCTCGTTACTCAGTTGCTCAACCTCTCTTTTTAAAACAGGACTAGTCGTGAAAGGTGGGAGGGAGTTTTAGACGTCACAAACATTATTCAGACTACGAAAAGAAATCAATAAATCGACTGAAAGGTCAACACCGACTACCGTGAAAAACAAAACCGCGGAAAAAAAAGACAAACCGTGGTGCAGTGGTCAACGTCGTTGGTTACGGTTACGGATGTCTCGTGTTCGGGTTACGGCGCGGACGGTTTCATGAATCGATTTTTCGAATTCGATTAGCTCAATCCATGCTCTCATCGAAATAGATAGGTTTAGTAACCGAGCAGTTGTAGAAACACTTCAGTGGGCATGGTCAAAAAAATATTTCTGTAGAATCCCCCTGGGTGACATAGAACACACTTTGAGAAGCGCTGATATTTAACATAATATTTGCACTGTTGAAATTAAAAATAATGAAAAAAAATGAAAATTAAATGACGACGTATTGAAATGATAGCCTGCAGTTGATTTTGATCAGAACGATGAACGTAAATAAAATTAAATAAAAACAAACGTATTTTTAAAACTAGTGACGTAAATTGCGGGGTAAAAATAAAACGTAAAACTGAGCTTAGAATGAATTATCTACAATGTAAATGTTTTGGCACGTAAATGGTGGTAAATTGTACATTCCGTGTCAGTCTTATCATCGAGGGTATAAAAGCAAGTTTAGAGATAATCGCATTTAAGCATAATTTTATAAAGAATAATCCTTTTGCCATACAAATCATAAGATTTGGTATCGATGAGTTAAATCATGCTTTCTGCCTGAATAAAAAAATAACAATATGACTTAATACCGTTTTTTTTTCAAAGCCATTATATCGTATGACTTAATGCGTTCTACCAGTATCAAGAGCGTTAAATTGCATACATTTTAACATGTAAAACAGAAAACCATCAAGAACTGACTTAATGTATTCTGTTCAGTATACCCTCGACTATTACTACCCTCGATATTTACATATTTTAAAGTTTTTTTTTTAATCATTTTCGCTCCCTATATAAAACATATGGCTTCCTAATCGAGTCATCTATACTGAAGTTTTTACTCGGTTGGGACAGGACTAGCGGTTGTCTAATCGCTCTTGCTGAATCCACACCGTCGAATTCATAAATCTATTTATGAAACTGTCCCTGCTGGGATTTGAACCTGTTACCAAATACACAGATACCAAAATACACAGTTACCAAATACAGCGACCTTGACCACTGCAACACAGAGTCTGTTTCGAAATGTAAAACATGAAAGTACTCGTCTGAACTCACTCACGTCCACGTGAAACATGTCGGCATTTAAAGCGATTCACAGTTCTCCATAATACCTCAAAAAAAAAAGTAAGTTTGTCATTTTGGCATCGTATAAGCCGAAAGAAATACGTGTCAAAGTAATTTCCTTTTTTGGCATTCAAACTGTTATTTTCGAATGAATTTCTTTTATTAAATCTTAAAATTTGCATTTTTAATTTGATTTTTATTATTGACTATTCAGAAAATTTTGTCCCACTTCTGTTTATATGCATATCAATGAAGGTGAAAAGAATTCAGCAAGCAAATATTGTTTTTGCTACCTATAGTGTGATACCTCGTATCTGATTGTATTGGGGTTATTTTTTAATTAAGCTACAGACGCAAACGCACGCAGAACACGAAATACTGTCAAATTCGCAGTTCACATAAAGCTCCTAGCCGCTAGTCCTTCTTCCCCGCTCCCATACTACGCCCACACGAGTATATTCCATCGAAAAACGTACGGCACAAAATCATGGTTTCCACAATGCCACACTTTCTGATATTGGTACCGCGGTGTATGATAATTATTGGATGTGTCGGTGCACGGGAGAGCTTAATACACGCTTAAATAATAGTGATCTTTTCATATAATATACATAATTTTATGTATATTATAATATTACACTTTTCTCAACTTTCTTGGGGGTGCTGCAGTTCCGCAGTGCGTATGGACGAGCCGCGCCTGGATAAAACTATAATTCATCGATACCAAATCTTATGATTTGTATGCCAAAAAGATTGTTCTTTATAATGTACAAAAAATCATTTTAAAAAACAAACAATTGCACTTGGGTGAGACAGTACTTTGAAAACAAAGTAATCCTTTAAATACGGTTATCTCAGAACTTGTCCGTATGACTTAATGCCATCTGTCAGTGTATCTGTGGCAGAGATTGTTTGGAAAAGCAACAAGCTTGTATGAAACAAATCGTCACTGTTTTGACTAAATCTTTGTTTTCTGTTTATTGTGACATCTGAGGTATTTCTATATCAATATGAAATAAATACAGCCAAACAAGGATAATTAATATTTTATTAAAATTACGTAAACATCTTGTTTATATAATTACGGGTTTTTACCATATTTAAAAAAATTGTAATATAAATTCATTTCTAATAGAAAAAATCCAATACGACATCTGTTGTTACATTGTAAAGCTATGTTTTTATTATGGTCTGCGTCTAGGATAAAATATTGGGCGTTTATGTTTTTTTTTGTATAGGTGGCTATTTTATGTTGCTATGAAAAATAACAGATGACTTTATTCGAAAATTGAATATTTAAAAATAGCTGATTATTTAATATTTGGCGGAATTGAAACATATAATAATATTTCCTATAGAGTAACGGTGAAGACGAATTGTCGGTAAAAAATATTTTTACCGGTTACCGGGATTTCCGGGATACAAAAACTGACGGGATTTTAATATATGCAAATATTATAATTAATATAATTGTATCTGATTTAATTTATATGTTTGTACTGTGTGTGAAATACCTCATGTAATACAGAATACCTGAAAATTCGAAATATTTTAAATCTCTATAACCTTGTTAAAAATCTTGTCACCGTAAACTAGTTAATTTCTTTACTTCCGCAAAACACGTGTCGCCGGTGACGATTACTTACCAGATGACGCAACTTGAACAGTTATCCCCGGCGGTAATCCCCGACGGAGCGAACTAAAGGCGCGCTCAAACGCTCTTGTATTATTTCAGAAATTTTATTTTCGAATAGAGAGGCCGTAGGCCAACGGCGAGTGAGAAAGTATTGTCGTCCGTGTCTAGTATTGCCATCTCGTGTGATTAGTCCCCCACAAATTCTTATTTTGCATTTGTCTACATACATTTTCAACAAAAAAAAATATATGTTTTTTCGTTTTGTTTTAAGGAAATTAAAGGTTTATATATAAACTTAAGACTTTGCACGAATTTAAAGAACCAATTTTAGTTTTTCATGCATTCTTGATACCCTTTTACACGATTTTTTCTTTAAATAAAATATGTCCAATTAAGATGAGGTATTTTTTTGCGCGTCAATTTCTGGAACCAATGTATCGCGAAAAAAAAGAATTGGGTGTACAACGTTACATTGTCAGAATACAAAAAAAAAAACCGGGATTTCCGGGAAAATCAAAATACCGGCCGGGATTTTTTAGAAAAATGTTTTTTTAAATTTATTTATGTTCATAATTCAAATAAATTACACAGTTTCACCGCATCCACCAATAGACTCGCGTTAAATAATTTTATACCGTTATAAGAGGGGATATTTAAGTATTGTTGATTCATATTATATATAAATACTATTAGGGGGAATTTCGATAGCACTTATATACGACCAATATACATACATTTATGTGAACATTATTACATTTCAAAGTGTAAGTTATCTGTGTTTAACCAATAGGGGTTGACTTTATTGGTACAGTGTGGTCAATAAAATGTGGAACATAATATAGTCGATGTTTTGGAAGAAGCCACTAATTGAAAAATACTAATTTTGTGTTATTGGATTTTGAAGTTTGTCAAATGTTTGAAATGCTATACCTTTTTCATTTAGTTTGTTTGTACAAAACTTTTATTAAGTAAAAGTATGATTTATAAAATTGTCGGCGTCCGTGGCGCAGTTGGTTTCGTCGCTGGCTACGGTTACGGATGTCTCGAGTTCAATTCCCGGTGCGGACGGTTTTCATAGATTGATCTTTCAATCGATTTATGGATTTCTGTTCGTAGTCTGAGTCCTCCCTCCCACCAATCCCATCCTCACGGGGCGTAACGAGAACGATTAGCTAATCACTAGTCCTGTCATAGCCATCCTTCTATCCCTCCTCTCTTCGAAAAAGAAGAGAGGTTGAGCAACTGAGTGATAAACAGTTCACGTAGAAAAAATCTGTCAAAATACCTCCATTAGGAGACCATATGCTCCACATTAGGAGCGGACATGGAAAAAAAAATGATTTATAAAAAAAGTGTATTCTTTCATACGATAGAGTTTGAAATAAGGAACGTTTTGTTTTAATTAACTCAAAAGGTGTGTGAATTGAGAGGTCACATCTATCCATGCCTTCCAAAAAAAATCAATTAATGGAACTGTCCGTGCTGGAATCAGTGTTATCTCTAAACTGCACGCGCGCGCGGCTGCGCAGCAGTTATATTTAGTACTCGCTCGCACTAATTGCAAATTGGGCCGCATTCCTATGCAAAAAATTCACATTTTATTTTTGAATAAATATATAATAATTTTTTTACCATGTCAATTCCCAATGTGGAGAATATGGACACCTAATAGAGCTATTTTATTACCATAAATCGGAATGAAAAATCGATTTATGAAACTGTCCTTGCTAGGATTTGAACCGTGGAGCGCTGTAACCCAAGTCAACGACGTTCATTTTTTTCCCATATCCGCTCTCAATATCAAGTTTCAACTGAAGTTTTTTCTTCCATAACTGCTTGTAACTCGGTCGCTGAACTTCTCCTTTTGGAAGAGAGATAGTAAAGGACTCGCGGTTAGCTAATCGCTCACGCTATAATCCGTTTTTTAAGAGCGTAACACACCACAAAACATATGATATATTGTTATTTTTTGCAAAAAGGCTAAAATTACTTTGCGTGTTTGCTAGTTTGGCATGCTAAACTTATGTATTTTCTGCGTAGAGAAGCTCTCTCCTTAGAGGGAACATTGAATGGGACTCGAACAGAGATGAGCGCCGCGACCAAAACCAAAGACATAAGCCACTGCACCACGTACTATTTTTTTAGACATCACTAACAATCGGACTACGAACAGACATCCATAAATCGATTGATAGATCAATTTATGAAACTGTCCGCACCGGGAATTGAACCCGAGGCATCCGTAACAGTAGCCAACGACGTTACCACGGAGATGACAATTTTTCGTTTTACAATATTACAAGTTTTTAATTTTTTTTTTAAATTGTTATTTATCGCAATGTTGGTATAGTCTTTTTGACTCGCTCGGTTCATTCGCAGGCGGATAGGCCACTATCCATTTAATGCCGGCTCCATTTTCACTTAATGCCGAAGTGAAATATTTGCTGGTACTTATTTCGAGAGGGGACATTATGGTATTTGTTGTCTATGTACAAAAATGGATGAAAGAATTGCATTACAATATATAGTTGGCCTTATACCGGATAAGTTTAACTAGGGCTCTTTCCGGTAAGGGTTTTGGGCTAAAGTCGTTATATCGTTGTTCATTGTGCAATACTGCGCCAGCGACCATCTTACTAATGATAAATCTGTTTATTCGCGAATGTGCATTGATAGAATGTCAGGTATTTGTTGTGAGAAATCAAATGACTCGCGGAGAATCTCACTGGAATTTAACCGCGAGTCGTTTTTTCCGTTACAAATCGACATTTTCATAGATTGATTTTTCAATTGACTGCGATGAGCTAACCATTATTCCTGTCCTATCCTTCTATCCCTGCTCTCTTAAAAAAAAAAAAAGAAGAGTGACGAGCAGTTCTTCTAGAAAAGCTTCTGTTATTATTTTTTATATGACAGCCAATGCGCCATACATTTTTTAAAATTATGAAATCATGCGAGATAAACTCGATGAGAATTTTTAAAAGTCGCTCTTGTCCAAGATCAAAAATTGTTCCAGAACCCACCTGATCACTAGGGCAAACACTCACAACTAGACCACATATGCCAACGTTAAGATACTCCCTCTACGAGTCCATATAGTTACATTGAGAGCGGACATATTAGAAAAAAAATATAAAAACATAACGGCAAATAATATCAGGCATTTGTGGTGAGAAATCAAGTGACTCGCGGAGAATCTCACTGGAATTTAACCGCGGGTCATGTTTTTTTTCCGTTACGAATCGACGTTTTCATAGATTGATTTTTCTATTGATTTATGGATGGCATAGATGACTGTCATCTGATCCTGTAAACAGCGCGTAACGAGAGCGATTAGCTTACCACTACTACTGCCATATCCTCCGATCCCTACTTCCTTCGAAAAAGAGAGGTTGAGCAACTTAGTAACCAGCAGTTCTTGAAGAAAAACTTCTCTTAAGGTATATCCTTTAAGAGTTCATATGCATGTATATTAAATTATGGAATCGCAATAAAAACGACCCGGAATGTACGTTTTCCCCCCATTTACGCGTGTTTTTTTCTAAAACAGTTCATCCGGAATTTACGTCACGAGTTTTAAAAATACGTTTATATATGTGTCAAATATTTATAAAAATATATGGTATTACAGCCAACGCGCCAAATATTTTGAAAATTAGATAATCATACGAGATCACCTGATCGCTAGGGCAGAGCTCCTCACTCTTGACCACAGAGGCCGACGAATGACGTGTTTATTTACGATCGTTCATCTGCTCCACATTACGAGCCGATATGGTAAAAAACATATTTATAACAATTTAAAACACAAATTGTTTCTAGATTCTAGGTATTTTTCAGGGTCTGAGGCTTAGTGTAGTTTGGTAGTAGGCAAATGCGTCCCTGATCGGGGGGTCCCACGCGTGAGCCCTGCGGCGCACCACTGTCCACCCCCGTCCCTGATTGATGATTGCGGGACCCCCCGCTGCCTGCCGGAATCCCATCACGCACGCCACGCCGCCGCGAGTAATTAATAGTCAACGGTGACTCGGCGGATAGCGCGAACACACAATATTAATATTGAAATTTTTAATACCCGGCCGCCATCTTTTCGGCGGGGACTTCTTATTCCTTTTTCGAAAATTTACCATAGTGGATGTATTAATCATAGACAAACTTCGCGTGATCTGGTGTATTAAGTAGAGCAGTGGTCGGCAACACTGTACCCGCCCGCATCTTAAAAATTTGAATACTCCAGAATCTTTAAACGTCTTTTAAAATTATATCAAATGTAGGTACTCAACATCGTACCCACAACAACGGCGTCAGGTGGGTCTGGGGGTCTCCAAACTACGGCCCGCTAGCACCATCAGTCCGGCCCGACATAGTTTTTTCACACAGATAAGTAGTACCGAAAGCGGAAAAATTTATTCAACTGATCAAGCAAATTTTTTGTCGAAAAGACTTAATATGAGTGTATAAATCAGGCAGAAGCTGGTTTTCTCCTTGTCGGCTACCGGCTATCTCCGCCGCAATGAAATGTCCTTGACACTAACTTGCCCGCAAGTACCAACTGAAATTTTCGCGTGATTCAAAACTACGGTATGTTAGTATGAGCTAGCTAGGTATTTTCCCTTGGGACTTAGTGGAGGAGTCACACTGACCTTTAGCTAAAAATTTTGGAGACCTCTGAACTAGAGCATTGTACAACTATCACACTTTTAACTCCCGAAAAGACCTTTGTGGTACTGAGAATAAATCCCAACACGTTACTTGTTGTAACTTTTTATTTTATGTACACCGCGAACGCTTACGTCATGAGATAATTTCATATCTACATCTATATATAAGATTTTAAATAGGAAAAGTTAGTGGCACACCACTATTAAATTTCTTTGCCTTGTTGGGCATCTCATTCCCGATGGAGTAGATCCAACAATGAGCGCATTGGTCACTCATGGTTCATGGAAGTGCGTGGGTACACTCTTAATTTGAATGTGTCTTGTTTTGTTTTGCGTTATGCTCCCTATTCCATTAAAATTAAAAAGAAATACCAAGTGTCTTTTGTCATAAACAAACCATTCTGTGAAAAGTTTGCCGACCGCTGGAGTGGGTCGTAAAGGGGCGCACGCGATTTTTGAATATTATAATATTTAAATTTGTTATTAATGTTTTTGACTAACTTTATGATAAATCTCTTCGAATGTTGAACCCATTTATGTAATATTATAATAACGTTGTCGCAGAGCTGGAGCTGCGGTGTTCAAACTTTTATTACGCGCGAGTCACCCTCGATGGCGTTAAATCGACAATATGAAAATTGCCTACGTGGAAAACCCATCCTGCAAACAGATAATTGTATTAAACTACGAATTTACTTAGCCGATTATTTATGTTGGTATATTTACACTATCAGGAAACAATGTACAGGCTGCAGAGCAACTAATATCGCATTGGCCTCAAAGTCAATGCGAGTAAAACCAATGTGGCTTGCAACAGTTTCTGTCTGCACCCAGACTACCCTCTGACGAGTGCAGGGCAAGACATCGAGAGAGTCGACGGCTTCAGGTACTTGGGGGTACACATATCGGGAGAAGGCAATCCGATTAGGGATAGCTGGAGCAACCTTTAACTCAATGCGGAAAGCGGACGGACCAGCCTCTTATTACGTCCAAAATAAAAAAAAAAGCGACGATGGACCTGGATGATGGATGGCACGTGCTGCGGATGCCCCAGGGGAGCCTGAATCCTGCCTGTCTCTTCTACAAACCAGATGGATTCCCTCGTTCTGGAATGCCGCTGATGACCATCCATAGGATGTATTCGGCAGAGCTACGGGATGCTGGGATGACCTGGAAAGTAACGAGGAGACTGGCGGGGGACAGAAAAGCTTGGAGGAACCGCGTGATAGCCATATGCTCCGAATCTATATCTACACTATATGACAGTGCCAGCTGCAAACATTCCCTCAACACCAGCTCTCTAACACATATTTACTGCGTCAGATAGACAGAGAAATTAAGGGAAATATCGTTGGCATAGTGGCAGAAGCCGATATGCATGCGATATGCATATAAAAACATGCTCAGCCATATACCATGTATTTTTTTTGTACGTAATTTGAAGAAATCAATATGAATTACTATATTATTATAATAAAATGTAGTATTAATCCCATGTTGAGGGTAGCGACAAATTAAACTGTAAAGCAAACTTTACGTCAGAGGCCTTCCTAAATGCCAATCAGCGCGCAGACTTTCTGAATTTAGTGTATAAACCTGGAACTTTGAAGCAGTTTTTTTCAATTGTAAGGCATGCAGCGCGTCTACGGCACGCCACTGCTAGGAAAATACATTGCAAATTCAACAAAATGTGCAATCAATTTGTGTTTTTTCTCTTTTGTATCCACAGCCTAATAATTCATGATTTTTCTTTCTGTTCTTCCAGGAAATGGATCTGATCGAAGTACTATGGAAGCAGGACGTCGACATGGGCTTCTGCCTGGAGACACCAGTGGCGGTAAGATACTTTTGAATAACTTTCATAAATGGGGTTAATAAATGGGATTGTTTCAAGCACATTCTTCAAGTAGTCTATTAAAATGGCACTTTATGCCAGAGCAAATGATTTTCTGGCTAAATCAATAGTTTTATAGAAAATCTTTATCTATAAGATAACTCTTTTATATTGCCGTTCTTTGGTTTAATATTATATTAAAAATCTAATCACATGAGACAAAACGGGGAAATAATAATTTCATTATTCTGTGGTATCATTGCCTACATGTGACTTACATATTAAACCGCTGGGCACTCGGTTGTTACACATCTATAATATAAAACAGACAATACATGTGTCTGTCTGTCTGTCAAAAGAACTTCTCCCAAATGGTGAACGATGGCGATGTCATTCATACTGCCGTTTCTAAGTCAACTGTACTATTTGCAATACTCACCCAATGTGGAGCATATGGCCTCTTGATGTAATTATCTCAACAGAGGTTTTTCTACGAGAACTGCTTGTTATATTTCGTGGGTGTTATATGAGGTACGGTCCACCGTAATATTTTATAACTTTTAACATCATACAGTACCAAAATAATGCCGAAACACGTTTTTTCCAGTGGCTGCGTTTGAAAGCGCAATACAACTAGGGTGAAGCCGGGCAGTTCGCCTACTTATTCTATTTATAGAAACGTAGTATATAAGCTGCCGTATTCCTTGTAAAGAATAAATAATGAGTTTGAATCTATCCCGGGCGAAGCCGGGTTATAATATTATTATTTACAAGTTTGTGATTTTTTAGATGGACCCAAAATGCGTCTCCGACTCCTTGCCCATGGGCGACTGCCTGACGATGAACGGTTCCCAACTGTCGTCGCAGTGCATGTCCTCGACGGAGAAGCTACTCGAAGAGGCACTTGCCCAGCAGACAGCTGCACAGCACGAAGGAAAGATGCGAACGGTAAGATGATAAACATGATTTCAAAGAACTCATTCGCTGTTATCGGATGTGGAACTGTATGCAGTTGTCCGACCACACACGGGATCTATCGGTCACGGTCACATGACTTTGTGATGGATATACTGTTATGTTAAGAATAATTAAGGTTTCTGTCAATTTAATTTCTTTTTAGTTATGTTCGACCTCAATTTGGAGCAGTTGTTCAACAAGAACTGCTTGTAAAACTTAGATATCGACTGAGGGTGCTTGATGGAATTTCAATATCAAATTTAAATTTTGTACATTTCCACACGTTTTGTCACTGTCGACGCGGTTTTCGCCTTTTGGCATCTTCAGGCATTAATAAAAAACATTATCGCTGGGTCTTGGAACTAAATAAATTGATAAGTGAATTAATAATTAGATGCTGAAAGGCGAAACCCGGGTCGTTTGTGACAATAAGTTTGGAAATGTACAAAATTTTAATGATTCAAATTGAACTATTTTAAAGTTCGGGTGTGTGGAAGAGAATGTACACATTACACACTACATTCATGCATTTGGACTCAAATTGATAAAAATATGAATATATGAAATTGCCCTTCGGTGGCCCGCTCGTGCCGCCATCTTGTGTATTGAACCGCCATTTTGTCTCGCCCGCAGGATTCCGGCATCGAGGATCCGTGGGCTGGGCTCCCGTACACGGTCGACACAGAGACGGGTGAGTGTATAGAATATGTATTTTAAAAAAATATCTGCACTATTTTAATGTCGCTGTTTGTACGTATTTGATTTTTTAGATTTTTTTTTCAAAAACCTTCACGGGCGTGCGCACAACAACTCACCAAAGTTTCATCGATATCAGATGAATGTTATAAGAACGCATAAAAGACAAACAAACAAACATTTACTTATATGTACATAAGACCTCCTGTAAGTTAATTGTACTATACCTTCACGCAACTCTAAGCAATAACTTGACAAAGTTTTATCGGAATCGGATCAACAGTATGGCAGTGCATAAGATACGAACAAACATACATTGATTTTTATATAGAAGGTATAAATTGTACCTACAGCGAGCAAAACGACTGACAGCTGATATGGAAATGGATTTCTGCTTGTGAATGCCATCATGGCGTGTACATAATAAAATGATTTTTAATTATTTATGAGAAACACGATGTGAATTTGCATCTTGTCAGTTGCAATTTATAGAATAATACTCGCGAATGCACAATGCATGCACTTGCTCAAAGTGCAGGGCTAGCACTGCGAATACCGGCGGTCGGAATCCCGGTGTGTCTAAATCCCGGTTAAATAACTGTACAGCGGAAAATCGATTTATCGTTTTTGTTTGACACCTCCACCGGGGACTGTGAACTTTTTTATTTTTTGATTGAGTAGTTTATTAAGTATTTAGTGATACAACATTTTATTAGATAGTTAATGGCTATTTCGGCCTAACGCCTTCGTCACAAATATACATAAACTGTTTAGAAGAAGAATTAGTACGCTAAATATTTTAATTTTAAATAAAAGTTATGATGTTGAAATACGTCTATCTCTTCTTAACAGTATAAATATATAGCTAAGCTAAAATAAGTGTTAATATAGTTCTAAATAGCTATCAACTACCTAATAAAATTTTGTAGATCTAAATACTTCGATATTTTACTATATTATAATAGAGTTCTGCCAAGTAAACGCCAATTTAATCAATCAAACTTAGACGTTAACCATTCAGCTACAAACCTGAATACCCCGAGAAAATGTTTAAATATTGTAAATTATCGGTATGTTTGATTATCGATGTGATTGTTGAACTGTCGTGATGTAAATTATCCAGGATTAGAACCAGTGGAAACTGAAACTAGTTACAACGTTGACCACTCAATTGCAGGCTTGAATACTCTTGAGAGAATGTTATATATATCATCGGGAGTTTTATTATGGAATTCTTCATGTATTGAACTGCCGGGATTTTGATTGTCACTCGTGCAATTGTAAAGCCCTGTTTCGCGAATTCATATTGAATTTTTAAAATTCGTTGCAGCTTGCTCATGTAGGCGTCGTTAGACTCGTGAATAATGTGCAATTTGTTAATGTGGGCTGTTTGTTTTCATTGCGACTCTCCACACAATGTTAAATTAGCATTTGTAATAATATTTTATTCCGCCATATCACTTGTCAAACCTCGCGAATCCTTTTCAAGACGGGGCTAACTGTAAATTCATTATTTATTATATATTAAAGATGCATTTAGACGCTTGTGTTATTAATTAATTTCTCTTGTGAAAAATATTTCCAATGTCACTCGAGAATTAAATTCGAGAAGACAATACACAACTATAGTATTACCAACATTACTTGGCTATCGCCGAATTTGGAACTAAAATTTTCACTCTAGGATAAATTTTCCCAATTGCCATTTTATGCAAAATACATATCTTACGAAAATTCATGTCTACTTTTGATAACCGTTGCTAAAATATTTTCCAAAACCGTTGGTTTTACCTAAGGATATGGTGTTATTTTTTTCCATGTCCGCTCCCAATGTGGAGCATATGGTCTCCTAATGGAGGTATATTAACAGAAATAGAGTTGGGATAGAAGGGTAAGGCTAGGACAGGACAAGTGGTTAGCTAAACGCTCTCGCTGCGCCCCGTAAGGATCTGATAGGTGGAAGGGAAGACTCAGAATACGAACAAAAATCGATTGAAAGATCAATTTGTGAAAACCGTCTGCACCGGGAATTGAATTACATCCGTAACCGTAGCCAACGACGATACCAACTGCGTCACGGACGCCGCCATTGATGGTATTATACTATCAAAAAATCGGTTTTCTTGTTGATTTAAAAATAATAATGTTTGGTGACGTGCATGTACGTTTTAGCAATTGTTAAAGACGATCGTACATGTCAACAAACAGTTTTGTTTTTTTTTAATACAGCGGAAATAGGTGGCCACGGCATGGTGTATAGTTGAAAACGAATAGGGAGCGGGTATGGTTAAAAAAAATATTTTTTATAATTTATTTTTCAGTAGTTGAAAATTGTCATTAAAATAATGTTTATATATATATATATATATATATATGTAACATATCAGCTCCGATATGCTTACATTTGTATGAAAAAAGCCTTAGACTTAATCTTTTCGAACAGCTCGAAATTAATAGATACAATCATGACAACAATCTCCTTATTGACCAAACAAATATTAATCCATCACCCTTACTGAAACCATTACAAGAAGCCCATGTAAGTACGCATAATCAGTAAAATTTTAATACACTTATTTTAACGAATAATTAATGACGCCACTTAAGCCCCTTTTCTAAATACACAATTATTACCTTGAATGATTTAATTTTAAAATAAACATTATGATGATATAGATAAGCAAGAATAAGTTTGAGTATAGTTCTGACGATGGCGTAAAGCCGAAATAGCTATCAACTACCTGATAAAAAATTTGTAGAACTTAATACTTTGTTATTTTATCCTATTATAATGGAGTTCTGCCAAGTAACTGCCAATTCAATCAGTATATGTTTTAATTATTATTATTATTTGATTTGCGCATTCGTTTGTTTGGTCGCCACACGGCCTCAACGCAACAACTTGTAGAGGCGAATATTTTGATACGCGTTCACTCTATGCACGTATTGTTTGGATGAGCTCCGAAGCGTTCACAGCTCCGGAGGTGGGTAGGCAGGGGCCCCACGTTTCGGGGAGACGCATCGGGGTCCACCGGCCTGCCGTAGGGTTGCTCACCGTGACGCTGCACAATCGACGATTTCTTTCTGTAATAGCCTTCGTAAGTATAGCATTTTTGGTACAGGAATCAAAGGAAACAATTCTCAAAACTCACCGTGGCATGTCGTTGTGTGAATGAGGTCACAGTTGGTTGATATTACTTGTTTATTAGCAAACTAACGTTCAATAATTACATTAAGATTATCAGCGACAAACCTTTGCAAATGTTGTGCTTTAAGCCACGATTAAAACTAGGGCAGTGCTCCGCAACCACTGTGCCGCGAGACGATGCTAGGTGTGCCGTGGCACATATAAACGAAGAGTTAGAAATGTCACATAATATTATACTTACACACGTTGTCCTCGACTTACGACCGAGATACGTTCCTGAACTTTGATCGTTCAGGTCAGTTTTAGCGGCGTCTATTTCATTTGTGGAAATACAGTGACACACCAGAGCGCGCTTTTCAAATCTTATACTGAAGCTGTCAAACGGCAATCACAATATTATTGCAAATTGGCGCGCCAATCCTCTGTTTTTAATAAATAAACGTAGTGAACACAATTTTATTATTTGCCTTGTAAAACAAATAGTTGGAATAAGGTCGGCGCCCGTGAATTAACCCCGAACCACTAGTCCTGTCCTAGCCTTATCCTTCTATCTCTACTCTCTTTGCTAAAAAGAGGTTGAGCAACTGAGTAACAAACAGTTCCCTTAAAAAAAAAGTTCTGTTGAGATACCTCGATTAGAAGACCATATGCTCCATAATGAGAGCGGACCTGGAAAAAAAAAATATGCCTGCAAGAATTGCGTTAAAATTTCTTTCTGATTAAATTTGGATTTTTGAGATTTTGTACACTTCCATGTATTTTTTCACTAACGACCCGGGTTTTGCCTTTCGGCATCTTCAGGCATTCGAGCGCACGAATGGACGCGAACTGACAGACAGTAAACAGTGTCTATCGTTTATATAGAATATACAAATACGACAAATATTATTTACGAGATAAATATTATACGTCTGGGATCCACACTGATAGGTGTAGATGATAATAAATTCATAAAACATCAGACTTCGATAATAAATTGCGCCATCCACCCTTATTTGCTGTGGCGGTAATCTAATAGCAAACATTTTAAATCTTTGGTCGTAAGTGCGAATCGTCGTAAATCGGGGACTACCTGTATTATATATTTAGTTACAGCCATAATCAATGTATTTTTTGAACCTGAAGTTTCCAACAATACGTACATTTTGGTTTCCATCACCTCGGAAAGGTTAAGAACATTTTAGAGGTAATTAAAAAAGTCTGATTGGGCTTAATTGGCTATAATTTTTTTAAAATCTGTCTTTGAAATTGATAAAAAAAGAATGTATATTCTGTTTCATAAAAATCACATATTCGGCCATGCGGTGTGCTGCGAAATTCTACGCAGTGCTTATGTCTGCCGTGGTTGAGAAAAGGTTGCGGAGCACTGCACTAGGAGATAAAATGAGCAAATGAAACTTGAAAATATCAACGTGGACCATTACCTCATGTAATAAAACCTACTGAAAAATAGTCAATCAATTAAAAAGGAGTTCTTATGACATACAGACAGATATATACACAAAATTTCTGCTATGCAGTAGAGATAGATGGATAAATACATATGGATTTCAATTCGTAAGGTGACTAAAGATATTATTTTTCTACATTGTTTTTTTTCGAACGTCCTGTTGTTTCTCTCCCGACTGCTGATGTGCCGTTTGAGGAAGTGGGGGAGGCGGGGGCGTTTGTGCCAGAACACAATCGGGGATTTCGATCGATATTATTATATGCCGTATCTGCTAACATAGCCGCTTTTCTTTGTTCGGCGACTCGCCGGCCTTTTGTTTGAGGGCCGCGAGATGAAAAAAATTAAATTGGAAAAACGCACACCAGCCCGTCTGCGGTCGGGTGAGTTGTGGATGGCACCACTCACTCGACTGATTATAATATAAGTACAACCGTTGTTTACCTTAGAAATAAATAACCTTCCGATATATTTAGTTAGTCTGAAAATGCTTCTTAAAGAAGCGAAACGCGTTACTTTAGTAGTAACACAGCCAGTGGTATAACTAAGTTATCAATTTTAGTTTATATTCAACTTAATTCATATTATCACTTTTAAGGTGTTAACTGTCAGTTCTTGGTTGAAAGACATTATATTTAAAAAAAATAAAACACAATTCATTTGTACTACTTCCACATATTTATAATGATCAGGACCGATTTCGCTCATCACGAGCATTATCAACTGATAAAAATACAAACATAACAGGCTTATTTATATAAAATTGAGTGTAAAAATGAAGGTATATAAAACTGATGATTCATTAACTAAGACAAGAAAATACTGATTAGCAAACAAATTATACATAAATCAAATAAAAGAGTCTACAATTAAAATGTTACGGACCTCTTACAAATCAATAAATACTAATCTGAAATCACAAATATATCTACATTAAAATTCCATTTAGCTGAACAAAATTTTTAATGACATTACTAATGTAATAAACAATAATGAATTAGGAAAATTAAAAGAAAAATTATTGAACCATTTAAAAATAATCAAATATTAAGTATGTAATTAATATGAACAATAAAATGCCATCTTAAGTGGAGAAAGCAGAGCAGCTATAAGTATACATAAAATTTTTAATATCTGAAAAACAAAAATTAAAGTGACAGAATCAATTCTTACAAGTTAAAAATAACCTTACAGGTATAATACAAATTAATGAATCGGATATAGCAAAGGAGAAGATGCAAAGACGGTTTGCTCATTCAATAAATTTGAATTGGGCAAAAATTTATTTCTAAATTCTCTTGTTTATCTAATTTCAAAGTTTTCTTATTTAAGTGCAGGATTTTAAAATTTTCTGTTATGTCAAACGTATGTTTATTTAGAGACAAATGGTTACCAAATGTAGACAAATCATCTCCCTTTTTAGCACAAGCTAGATGTTCCTTGATTCTAATATTAAAAGACACTCCTGTTTGTCCGATATATCTAGCTTCGTAGGAATTACAATTTAATAGATAAATACCTCTTTGATTCAAAATATTAACTTTATCTTTAGTATAATTTAAGACATCGACTGAGGGTGTTTGATGGAATTTCAATATCAAATTTGGATTATTGAGATTTTGTACACTTCCATGTATTTTGTCACTAACGACCCGGGTTTCGCCTTTCGGCATCTTCAGGCATTCGAGCACACGAATGGACTCCAACTGACAGACAGTAAACAGTGTCTAACGTTTATATAGAAGGTGCAAATACCCTTTCGTCGAATTGCATCCCGTCGAAACCCACAATGCTATTATAATTGTAAAATCACTGGTAATTCCAAAAGAAGTTGGAAAACGGCAATTCGCCACTCTGTTAATGTGGTGTTTACAAAATAAGGATTAAGGCGATTCTCGAAATTTTAACTCAGGTATCAGTGTGGCTCTCAGACGTATAATATTTTACCTCTAATATTTTACCTTCTATATAAATGTTAGACACTGCTTACTGTCTGTCAGTTCGAGTCCATTCGTGTGCTCGAATGCCTGAAGATGCCGAAAGGCGAAACCCGGGTCGTTAGTGACAAAATACATGGAAGTGTACAAAATCTCAATAATCCAAATTTTATCTTTAGTATGTACTAACATCCTACTTAAGTTTTGAGTATTATAAAAGGTGACATTTTAATTCATATTGATTTCTTCAAATTACATTAAAAAAAAATCATGGAATATGGCTGAGCCTGTTTTTTCAGACGATGGACCGTCGTAAAGTCTATCGTATTGCATTCATAACACAAAACAGCCGATTTTCGAAATGTCGCCTTCTGTGGGTAAGTTCACAGGATAACATAGGTTTCCATCAATTCAAGTATTCAAATAATTACATAGTGATTTTGAGGGGAATTCCCTGCTTTGTTACACACTTTCTCTTGCTTACTTGCGTACTATGCAATCACGGTGATTTTTGAATTCTTTTTTTTTGTCGCTATCATGCTGAATAGCCATAACCTGAACTGTTTCTTGCCTCCGAGCCTTATTTTTGGATACATAACACTTATATACGTATGGTCATATTGCACGATCGCAGTTGAATGTCTAAAAATTTGACAAACGATACCGCACATAAACTAAAGTGAGTCCATATTAAAATTCCTAAATTCCGCAACTCTTCAATAATTAAAAAAAAAATTATTAGGTAGTTGATAGCTGTTTTTGTTTAACGCCATCATCAGAACTATTCTTAAACTTGATTTAGCTTAGCTATATATAATTTTTAGAAGAGATAGACATCATAATATTTATTTAAAATTAAATCATTTAATGTATGTACTAATTGCGTTTTTAGAAAAGGATCTACGTGGTGCTATTATTTAATTGATTGAATTGGCATTTACTTTGTAGAACTCCATTATAATAAGGTAAAATATCAAAAGTATTTAGTTCTTCAAAATTATTTTTTTCCATGTCCGCTCCCAATGTGGAGCATATGGTCTCTCAATGGAGGTATTTTAACAGAATTTTTATACGAGAACTGCTTGTTACTCAGTTGCTCAACCACTTCTTTTTTTTACGAAGAGAGTAGGGATCGAAGGATAAGGCTATGACAGGACTAGTGGTTAGCTAATCGCTCTCGCTACGCCCCGTGAGGATGGGATGGGTGGGAGGGGGACGAACAGAAATCCATAAATCGATTGACAGATCAATATATGAAAACCATCCGCACCGGGAATTGAACCCGAGACGTCCCTAACCGTAGCCGAGACTCTGAAAAATTACTGCTTTTCGAATGGAATAAAACCCACCCCCACCCTTTATTTAATGTAAGAATTAGAATCATTGTTTACCTCAGAAATAAATAACCTTGCGATACTGTTAGTCTGAAGATCTTCTTAAAGAGGTGAAACGCGTCACGTTAGTGATAAATAAAGTGGAATAAATAAGTTATCAATTTTAATTTTATATTAAAAATGAACTTCCACCGCAAAGTTACCGCCGAATCCATAGGAAATGAGAAATATTCAACATAAACAGTCAATCATAACATTGTCATTATGGGTGTTTGGCAGGACTATAAAAAAATGAACGATCCAGTCGGGAAAACGATTTATGCGAGAACGGTAGATCCGGGTTACATTGTAGCTATATCGCTCTCAGATTTGTTCCAATTCTAAGTCTGTTAGAAATCCATTGACGACTCTATATACATACGCGATGTGACGTCTTTTTCATTGCATATTGGACATATTGGTTCTTACTTGCCATAAACCTAACTAATGATTTCGTCTTTCTCGTCTCTTTGGAGTATATAATATTTTATTGTTATATACATCGGGTATGTATTAAATTTATTTTATTATCATTTTATGTTTGAAAGGTTTAGTGCATCTGTCGCAATTCTACGGATAAAACCAGACAAGTCAGAGTTTTGTACGATTTTAATTTTTGACTAGTATAACATTACCCGTCATAGATGACGGTGAACAAACTCATTATGCCCATGGACCCCTTCTGAAAGCAAAAACTTAATAAAGTATAATAAAGGTCGGCGTCCGTGGCGCAGTTGGTAGCGTCGTTGGCTACGGTTACGGGTTCAGTTGAACCCGAGACAACCGGGCGCGGACGGTTTTCACAAATTGATCTTTCAATGGATTTATGGATTTCTGTTCGTAGTCTGAGTGTTTGTGATGTCTTAAACTCCATCCCACCCATCCGATCCTCACGTAGAGAGAGAGAGAGAGAGAGAGAGCGATTAGATAACCGCTAGTCCTGTCCTAGCCCTATCCTTCTATCTCTACTCTCTTCTAAAAAAAAAAAAAGGAGGTTGAGCGACTGAGTAACAAGCAGTTCTCATAGAACTATTATGTTGAAATGCCTCCATTAGGAGACCATTTGCTCCACCTTGGGAGCGGACATGGATACAAAAAAAAAACACATGAAAAAACAACTACATAACTGCATAACAGAAAAATTATATAATTTAAGACATCGACTGAGGGTGCTTGATGGAATTTCAATATCAAATTTGGATTATTGAGATTTTGTACACTTCCATGTATTTTGTCACTAACGACCCGGGTTTCGCCTTTCGGCATCGTCAGGCATTCGAGCACACGAATGGACTCGAACTGACAGACAGTAAACAGTGTCTAACGTTTATATAGAAGATACAAATACGACAAATATTATTTACGAGATAAATATTATTTATACCTGAGTTAACATTTCGAGAATCGCCTTAATCCTTATTTTGTAAGCAACGCATTAACAGAGTGGCGAATTGCCACTTTCCAACTACTTTTAGAATTATCAGTGATTTTACAATTATAATAGCATTATGGGTTTCGACGGGATGCAATTCGACGAAAGGGTAAATATATACAATCATTCCACATTTAGTGACATCTGTTAGGTGTTTCAACGTATAGGATACAGTAACGGTAAAAATTATAAATTTAATTTTGATATTGGCCAATTCATGTAATCCTCAAAATTGTCATTTTTCAAGAGAGTGTAAAAACTGTTTTTATCGAAAACATTATAATTATGGTGGCTGCGTTATGAATCTTTGAAATGCGACGTAGGTAGTGTCGATATAATATTGGCTTAAATCGGGCGTTTAAGCAATATCTTCAAGAGCGACCTTCCATTATGCCTGAAGTGTAAAGTGTTTAATCGATGTGTGCTACCAGTGGCAACGTATGCCTGCGAAACATTTACTCTCAATACACGAGAGGTTCGAAAACTAAGAGTGACGCAACGTTGCATGGAAAGGTGCATGTTGGGCATATCGCGTAAGGACCACAAGAGTGAGAGATGTGATAGATTTCACCAAATTGGTCGTCATTCAGTGGTACCCGAGGGGCACTAAGCGACCTCAAGGGCGTCCCAAAACCCGCTGGATTTACGAACTTGTCAGGTTCGTTGGAAGTACGTGGCGGCGTAAAGCTAGGTACCGAGAAGAGTGGGGCGAGCTGAGGGAGGCCTTCATGCAGCAGTGGATCGACTCCGGCTGAAAATGACGACGATGGCAGCAAGTGGGGAGGTCAAAATGATCTTTCCTTTCCCTTTCGTGCTTAATTTATTTTTATAATTTACATCATTTGGCCGAGACCTGCTTTGCTGTCTTTAAAATGATATCCAATGATTAACTCATTTTTTAGGGTTATGTAAATTGGCCAAAACATCGTCGATATTAAAAATTATTTTCTACAAGGCTGTGTCGCCGTGTTGATCGATAATTTAAAAAAATCCAAAAGTGACTTGCCAGCTTTTTGCCTCTGAAAATAAATAATCACAAGGTATAACATAATTGTGCTCAGGAAATATGATAAATACTTCGGCCATGACTGGTAGAAAATGCTGTTTTAAAATATTTCTGAATTGCCTTTCTACCCCTTATGAAATAATAACATTTTTACCCATCGTAGGTAGGTAACAGCGTTTAAAAAAAATCATAGTTAATGATGAAATACCTTTTACTCTGCCCCGTGCGTTTATGAATAGTTATATGTATTCGGAATTATTTTATTGTGTTTAGCATTGGCGGTCGAGTCGGGGGTCGCGTTCGGACGGCGGGTCGATTTTTAGCCGGTAGCTTGGCAGTGAATTGTTTGTAAATATAAAAAAAATCTACGAATTATGTGTTTTTTTAAACCGTGTCCGATCACAATGTCGAGTATATCGAAAGTATACTGACGGAAGACACTAAAGTTATAAAAACAAGTTAGCATTTACCGAAGTCAACGACGTTGACCACTCGACCACGTACTCAGGGAATGTGTCTGTGATATTGTAGCAGAAGGCGTTAATTCAAAAATATTCGTTTTGCAATAATCGACTTTTAAGAGAATCATGAAATTCAAATCTTTCTATTTAAATACCTTAACCATTATTTATTAAACTTAAAACTTTTTAACATTTTTTTATTGTAATATTAATTATAGTTATTTTCCACTAATAACTGTGAAAGAAATTGACTCAATTCATATTGATTTCTTTAAATTACGTAAAAAAAAAAAATACATAGTATATGCTTGAGCTTTTTTTTTTCAGACGACAGACCGTCCTAAAATTGCATTGTAGGTACTACATTCGTAACTTAAAACAACCGATTTTCGACCTATCGCCTTCTGCCACTGTGCCGACGATATAGCACACCAAAAACAAAAAGGCAATTGCGCGAAAAAAATGTTTTGGGGTTCTTGTAATAAATACTAATCAAAATACCATATACATATATATAGTAAATTTGAGCTATTGAGATTTTGTACACTTTCATGTATTTTGTCACTAGAGACCCGGGTTTCGCCTTTCGGTATCTTCAGGCATTCGAGCGCACGGATGCCTGAAGATGCCGAAAGGCGAAACCCGGGTCGTTGGTGACAAAATACATGAAAGTGTACAAAATCTCAATAACTCAAATTTGATATTTAAATTGCATCAAGCACCCTCAGTCTTAAATTATATATATAGTAATTTTTATTTGTTGCCTTAATTGTTCGATTCGGTCCAAACAAACGGCTCTCCCAATTAACCCGAAGCGTTTGTCTTTCAAAAATTAAACTTCATACTGATAATGATTTCAGTTTGCGTGTCTAATTTACCGTTGGCGCGCCGCGGCCCCGTGTATTACGACGCCTGTTCCAAACCGAAAATAATCCCTTAATATAAATTGTTCGTATGACAGGTCGCTTTGCATTCAACATTTTAACATTTCTATTTCGTTGCGGGAATAATAAATAGAATTCATCTATTATTTTATTTCATTGTTCGATTCTGTATCGCTGCAACTTATGTAAAAATCATACGCTTTTGTGTAGATAACGTCTAAATGAAGGCATTCAATTCATTTTTAGTTACTATATTACTATAAACAAGTCTGGGACTCACGGTTGTACTCGGTCAGAACCAAGTGCCACTTTTTCAATTCATGCATTTTGACGGTGCTGCTTTACGCTTGCGAGTCATGGCACGGGGTAACAGTATACTGTGCTTTGAAAACAGATGTTTGCGGTGAATACTAAGGGTACGGTGGTTTGATTTTGTCAGGAACTCGCAGGTAAGAGAAAGGACGGACCAGCCCCTTATTGCGTGCAAAATAAAAAAAAAGTGACGATGGTCCTGGCTTGGACACGTGCTGCGGATGGCCATGGGGAGCCTAAATTCTGCTGTAAGGCCGCTGATGACCATCCATAGGATGTATTCGGCGGTGCTACGGAACTCTGGGATGACCTGGTAGGAAACGAGGAGACTGGCGGGGAACTGAGAACCTTGGAGGAACCGCGTGATTGCCATATGCTCCGAATAGGGAGCGGATATGGTTTAAATTGAAAAAATAAAAATATGTACCCACCTACATAACGATCGTACAGTTTATTAGTGAGACTAGTCCAAATAACTTAAATTTGAGTTAAATATGCAGTTATATAATTTAAGACATCGACTGAGGGTGCTTGATGGAATATCAATATCAAATTTGGATTATTGAGATTTTGTACACTTCCATGTATTTTGTCACTAACGACCCGGGTTTCGCCTTTCGGCATCTTCAGGCATTCGAGCACACGAATGGACTCGAACTGAGAGACAGTAAACAGTGTCTAACGTTTATATAGAAGATACAAATGCGACAAATTTTATTTACGAGGTAAGATATTATACGTCTGAGAGCCACACTGATACCTGAGTTAAAATTTCGGGAATCGCCCTAATCCTTATTTTGTAAACACCGTATTAACAGAGTGGCGAATTGCCGCTTTTCAACTTCTTTTAGAAATACCAGTGATTTTACAATTATAATAGTATTGTGGGTTTTGACGGGATGTAATTCGACGAATGGGTAAATATATAAAAATCTTAAATTATAAGCCTGTTATGTTTGTATTTTTATCAGTTGATAATGCTCGTGATGAGCGAAACCGGTCCTGATCATTATAAACATGTGGAAGTAGTACAAATGAATTGTGTTTTATTTTTTTAAATTTAAGTTTTAAGCTCAAAACGCCAACTACTGGCGACGGCCGTCTTTAGGAAAAAGTACCCTATCTGGAGCGGCTGTGTTTTCAATAATCATGAAAGAGTAAAATATACGTAATGATTTTGAATGATAACGAAGCGAATTTTCCCTACAATGGGATTCGATCAGGGCACAGGCTTTGCGTCGGCCGGCTGCGTTTTAACCATTATTCCCCATAGACGTCTTCATCCCACTTGGGAATTGACTTGTAAAAGGTGGCGTTTGTCAAGCCGGTGGTACTGCATTCATACGTATACCATTTAACAATAGGGATAGTTTTGTCAATAGCTCAAACTTAATATGTATGATTCAATAAAATAGTTGAATTTTTATTTTCTAAAGATATGTCCGCTTATAAATGCAGGCATATTCTGCGCAAGTTCTTTTTACGTTGATTGTTGTTCGGTTACCTAACGTGCTTCTGAGAGCTTCGATCCTGCTCGTATCTTCTTCCGACCGTCGGGATGCATATATTGGCCATATTCTCCACATATGGAGCGAATATGGCCCAAATAAGAGAAAGAAGTGGAAGTAGTCGCTTAACTGATTTTTAAAAAATACTATGCGCCTTCCAAATGTCGCAAATATGGCTTCATAATTCAGGTACATCAACGGAAGTCTTTCTGCGAAATCTGCGTGTCATTCAGTTGGAAAATCTTTCGTTTTTCGAAGCGAGTAGGAATATAAGGATAGCGCTACGACATAGTGTAGTGGTTAGCTAGTCGCTACGCCTCATTCTCTTGATCGGATAGAGTTTTAGACGTCACAAACATCCATGCCTACGAATCTATTGGGATTCGCACCCAGTGTGATCTGTAACCGAACCCATCGACGTCGACCACTGCATCACGGACTCGGTTAATATACCAACCGTATAGGTGTAACAATACTTCAGTTCTACAAGAATTTTGTCAGTTTGTTGATGGCTATTTCGGCTACACGCCTTCGTCAGAACTCGCTATATATATATGTTAGACTGATCGGAGAGAATTTGATTCATCACAAACATCCATGCCTTCGAACAGAAATGTTCAAATTGATTGAAAAATCAACTTATGAAACAGTGCGTACTGAAGCCAAACGACATTAACCACTCTACGAAATACCCGGCCTTCTGCTGTTCTTAGTACACTCAAAATTTGATTTTACCAATTTCCATTTAGTTACGGATTCTTTTAACAAAGTGAGTTAAGTTGTAGTAGGTTATGTTAGGGTCGGTCCGGTTTGGTTTGTGTAATGTATTCTAATGCGTGGAGCAAAGACAATATAAGCAGCCTAATATAGGGAAGAAGAATAAGTGACATTTCATTACAGCTTCGTACAACTATCGATTTCAAAGTGTGAGTGAAAACTATTCTATCTATGTGAAAATATTTTTTTGTAAGTGTAATATATTTCTTCAATGTTAAAATATATTTTATTATGTGGGATCACTTTATTTTTAGTGAAAGAATTCGTTTTTGGTGCAATGTATTTGTTATAAGTGAAAACTGTTTTTTTGAAAGTGAATATGGTCTAAACGAAATTGCATTTAATTGCGATTATCTCAGAGCTTGTTTTCATGACTTAGTTCCTTCTGTCAGTATACCCTCGATGTGTTTATTATTGTTGCCGAGTCATACATGGGTTCCTATTCTTTTGTTTTCGCGTTTCGGCGAACCCAAACGCATCCGAATGACTTTTTAAAAGGATCACGCGAAAGGGAATCAATCGCTGGAGAGTGGCTTTGCATCCGCTTCAAGATTGGCAGAGGGCATAGCGGCATTGTGACCGACGATCCAGAAGTCTGATGTACTTCAGGGTAGTCACGATCGTCGGGGTTTCATTGAATAAGACGAACACGAAAAAATGACACTTTTTGCCAGAGTGAATGCATATGAGTTGTCTTTATAGGAAATCTTTATGTATTTTTTTTACCATATCCACTCCCAGTGTGAAGCATATGGAATCCTAATGGAGGTATCTCAGTTGCTTCATCTCTCTTTTTCGAAGAGAGTGGAGATAAAAGGATATGGGCTAGGACAGGATTAGTGGTTACCTTATCGATATAGCTGCGTTATTACTATCGGATCGGTGGAAGGGAATTTTACACTAACACAAATCCGTAAATCGAGTGAAAAACGTATTAATGAAACTTTTCGCACCGAGAATTGAGCCGGGTACGTAACCGACGAAATAAATAGCTAAGCTACAATAGTTCGGCATTTGTGTGAAGTCGAAATTGCCATCAACTTACTACCTAATTTTGTCGAACTGAAAACTTTGATATTTTATCCTATTACAATGGTGTTCTACCAAGTATATGCTAATTCAATCAATTGCTATCACTGTTTGATTATCAGGCTGTATATGGCTGTAGATTTGTGAATGTTTTAATATTATATTGTCACTATCTCGAAGAAAACACTAATCCGAAGAAATGACATATTGAGTTAATTATACCAAAATGTTCCTTATTTCGAACTCTACCGTGTAGAATAACACATTGATTTTTATAAATAATTATGCTTTCAATTCAAAACAGTTTTATAAAAACAAACTAAATGGAAAAGAGGGAAAAGATATGGCAATTCAAACATTTGAAAAACTTCAAAGTCCAATTACTGAAAACCAGTGTTTTTCAGTTCGTGTCTTCTTCCAGAACATCGACGATATATCGACAAATATCCAAATTTTAATGTGACGTACGAAAGTCGAGAACGACTTGTATACATTTTTTTATTTAGGTACACCGGCAACAGAATATCGACGGTGGTTTGGCCGATTGACGCAACCCTCAAAAAATACGAAAGTGAGTTAATGATTGGATCTCATTTTAAAAACGACAGATCGAGTCTCGGCCGGATGTTGTAAATTAGACAAATAAATTGACCAGTTTTTGGAAGGGAAACTTCATTTTACATTGGTTTTAGGTTATATCGACACTACTCTATGTTGATTCCGTATCTATATACATGAAAATTTACATAAGTGATTTTCAAAGATTCATAATGCAACTTAGCATTCTCTCCTGAACAATTTCAATTTTGAAAGTTACTGCAATTGGCCAAAACACCGTCCATATGTTGGTAGGTATATAAAACGAGCCACGCAATATTTTCACCCCACTCCCCCCCCCAACAATGCACAATACGTTTTTATACCGAGCAATAAAACGCTACGACAGACCCCAACCCCCCCGGCCTCCGCCCGCGGAGTGGAAAATAACAATTAATCAAGAGCCGTGTCTGCGTGGCTCTCGCTCGCGCGCGCCCCCCGTGTCGCCCCGCTCCGAGGCGCGGGCAATGGCCGACGCCCCTCAGCGATTGGTCGGATCGATTTCGCCGCGGGAAGGTTGCCCCGTGTATCGCGTGCGTTCCCCTACTGAATTGGGCGGATTTTCGTTTCGGTCGATTCATTATACAGGGGTGAAGCTTTTGGTTTAAGCGGCGCGGCTGCGGAGTCGCTGGAAGGACGCGACTCTGGCTCCGACGTCGGCACTCCGATATTTCCAATTTCTAATTGATTTTTTTGAGTGCTATCACTTGAAGAGACAATTCATTACAGGCCGGTTAGAGACAGGCCAACTTTCTTTTTTAATCATAAAATGATTTTATAATCGATTTATACCTAGGTAGATTTCTGTTGTGATGTCTATAATACCCTCCCACACATCCGATCCTAAAAAAAAACCGGAGAACAATTAGCTATTAACTAATCCTGTCTTTCTATCCCTACTGTTTTCAAAAAATAGAGTTTAAGCAACTGAGTATTAAGCAGTTCTAGTAGACAAAACTTCCGTTCATATACCTCCTTTAGGTGGCCATGGGGTAATTTCGCCAGTTAAGCGACAGATGTACTTTCAAAAGGGATTTTGAGTCAATGAAAGATAAATACATATTTTTTTCGCTGTAATTCCATTAAACAGGGATTAAGCAATGTAACCAACTGAAAATAAAATAGTTATTATTATATCAAGCATAAAATTATAGAAGTTTACAAAAAAATGCCAATTCTCCCAGTGGTCGGCCATCACTATGAAACTGCATACATATCGCGAACGAATTTACTGAGAGAAGACAGAACAATAAAAAACATAATGGTGCAAAGCATGACAGTATAAAGTATATTTTGTTAGCGATCCTCATACAAGATGAATTTGTTGAAACTTGCGAAGTAAAAATGTGGTTTTTTTAATTGCGTATTGCATCATATAGGTCTGTATAGTGCAGATATAGATTGGCAAGTTGCAAGACTTACCTACACGAATTAAAAATATCTGTTTTATTTTAATGTATCCGCTATTATTTAAGTTTTAAGCTCAAAAGACCGACTACTGGCGACGGCTGACTTTAGGAACAAGCACACTGGTAGAGATGAGTACATTATGTTTTTGTTACAATATGAAATTATACAGATCGAATTCACGAGTGAATTCACGGAGAGTTCGTATAGCCGTCCCTCGTCGAATATCAACCCATTCTCGCGTGCGTTGGAAAATATCGAAACGGGCTTCATCATCGCTCGCACTGCACAGCGTCTCCTCTATTCATTTCCACGTAAGTATTTCTGCCCGTAACGATAAAACCGCGCAAACGCCAACTCACGTCGACTGGTAGAAATTTCGCGCCGGTCCGCACTGAAAGTGAAGTTGCGCGGTCGAAATGGGACGAAAAAAATCAAAAAAATCGCACCGTTTTGTCCAGCCGCGGTGACGATGTACAAATTGTCTCTATTTTGACTGCCGTACTATTTCGAGGTTATACTGACAGACGGCATTATGTCATAAAATCAAGTTCAGCGATAATCGCATTTAAAACATTATTTGTTTTTCAAAGTACTAAGATTTTTTGTACATTATAAAGAATAATCTTTACGGCATACAAATCATAAGATTTAGTATCGATGAGTCATATTTATATCATGGATTTTACCAGAATACAAAAATAACAATATGCCTTAATACATGCGTTCTACCGGTTCCATTACTAAACAGAACAATTTGAAAATAGTATTTTTGTCGTATCTATGTAATATTTAGTAATTTATAAAAATAAAAAAAACTAATATTCAATTAGAATGTGTTTATTGTAGATATTAAACAAAAATTTTTTCAAAGCACTTTTTTTAAAATTTGTTTGGAAAAAAATATCTAGATCGCCAAAAATGTTGAAAATCGTAAAATAATACGAGATAAACTCGACGAGAAAAGTCTATATTTATATATCTAATATATAAAAATCAATGTGGGTTTGTTCGTATCTTATGCACTACCATACCGTTCATCCGATTCCGATAAAACTGTGTCAGGTTATTGCTTGCACTTGCGCGAAGGATATATGCATAAAACAATCAAGGCCCGGTCCGGCCCGAGCTCGACTGTGAACTTTTTAATTTTAAACTTACAGTAGGTCATATTATATATAAAAATCAATCTCACAATCCAAATATATCTAAACTTAAGAATCACAAACTGATTTATTCGTGTCCGCACCAGACAGTAAAACAGAAAATATTGTGTGTCCAAAAGCACATCAATAAACAGAATTAAATCACAAACACTTTCTTTTTTTGAGTGGCATTGCATCGCATGCCGGGTACTCACTAATGTTCAATAAATAATAGATACGACAAAAATATTATCTTCAAATTATCCCGTTTTTTCCGGTTACCGTTCTTCCAGTAGGGGAAGACGGGGCTGATTGCAACAATCGGTTTAAAATGTCCGCTATTCAACATTTCGACAAACCCCTTTAGTTATACGACAGATAGTATTGTAACACGTATTTCGATCTAAAAATTCAGTTGAATATAATGCGAAAGATAGGATTTATGTCAAAAATTTGTTTTCACACATTCGGAGTGTTTGTTATTAACTTGCATTTCTGTGTTGTACGTTTTATTGTCAACATACTGTAAAATATATATATCCATCATAAAAACACTCAATATTATTCTTCAAATACAAAAATTGTAGTTTGTAATTCAATTCAAGATGACGAAGTCAGTTGCAAAGAACGTTACGAAGTTGCTTGCACACCAAGAAATGGGAGATAAACGTTTAGCTGCCATCCTCACTGACACACTTGAGAAATACATTTTAGAATATAAGAAAATTTAAGTTCTAAAGCGCAAGAACAAAGCAGATCAGTCTAAATCTAAATTGTTAGATGAGATCGCAGTTTACTTCAAAACTTCAATCCACGGAATCCTAAAGGATCTAGCATCGACGAAAACTCCACCGAAGACGAAGACAATTATCTTTGCCGTGTTTTTGTAAAAAATATGAAAAGTCAGAGGATCGACGTGTCCGAGTAGATGTTGCAACTTACCCCAGAGGTGTTGCAAGTAACCCCGTTCTCGGGGCAGATTGCAGCGATTCTTCATTTGTATATAAACACAAGTGATTATTATTTCTACATTTAAATCTAATATGTAACTTTGAAAATAAAAAAGATAAAAAATCAAAACACTGAAAGCGTTGCAGCCAACCCCACCATCCCCTACGTCAGTGATTCTTAAACTTGTCAAAGTCACTGTGCCTTTTTTGTCATAAGAAAAAATGGCGGTGCACTAAAATCAAACGGGTAAAAAACAAAGAAAAGTTTGAGGTGAAAATCAATTAATGTGAAACCTGAGCTGGTCGGTTTTTGTAAATAGATTTCAGAAATATTTGATATAGCTACCCTCAATTCTTCGTCTAAATTCGTAAATTTTTCTTATTTCGGTTTTCAACATTTCGCGAATTAATTAATATTTTACCATCTTTCCGCGGTGGACCGGTTAAGAAAAACTGCCCTATGTAGTGCGTTCAATTGCATACATTTTGATATCTAAAACAGAAATCCATAAAAAGCTATCTTAACGCGTTCTGTCAGTATATTCTTAGCGAGCGATGTCGTTTATTTAGTCGGGTCCGTGGTGCAGTGGTTGACGCCGTTCGAACGCCAGTACGGACTTGCACTCTAATACAAAAATATCGGTTACAGTATTACTGGCCCAGCGATGATTTCAGGAATTATGTGGCTGCAATACTATTGACATATGTTGCCGAATCGTTTGCCGGCCATGTGCAATTTTTGATGCTCGCTTACAGGCTGCGTAAGATGTGCGCTTGCGGTAAATTGCCGATGTGATAAGTTTTCAGCACACTGTATTATTAATCTGATCCCTGCTCGGGTCTCACTCTGTTGGAGACGTTAGCGCAGGTCTGGATTAACATATAAGCTAACTAACTAGACTGAATTTTAAGCCCCTGGAATTGATCGAAACGTATATTTAACAATTTTATTCAAAGTAACTGCATATACACGTCGGGTCCCTGTTGCATTGGTCAAAGTGTTTGGACAGTTTCATAAATTTATTTTTCAATCGATTTATGGATTTTTTTCATGTGTGTGATGTCTAAGATTAGATAAAACTAAAAGGATAAGCTTTGGACAGGAATAGTGGTTAGCTAATCGCTGTCGCTACGGCCCATTTTTAAGTTCGGATTGGTGTGAAGGAATTTTAAATATCACACAGAAATCAATGAATGAAGATGTCCGAACCGTCCGACTTAGCCTTGTTATAATTTATCAGTTGATAATGCTCGCGGTGAGCGAAACCGGTCCTGATCATCATAAACGTATTGTGGAAGTAGTACAAAATCAATTGTGTTGTATTTTTTTAAACTCATACTAAAAATGTGTCGGCGTCCGTGGCGCAGTTGGTAGCGTCGTGGGCTACGGCCACCGATGTCTCAGGTTCAATTCCCGGTGCGGACAGTTTTCATAAATAGATATTTCACTCGATTTATGGATTTCTGTTCGTAGTCTGAGTGATTGTGTTGTCTGAAAACTCCCTCCTCACCCACCCATCCGATCATCACGGGGCGTACCGAGAGCGATTAGCTAACCACGAGTCCTGTCCTAGCCCTATCCTTCTATCCCTACTCTCTTCAATAAAGAGAGGTTGGGCAACTGAGTAACAAACAGTTCTCACAGAAAAATTCTGTTGAGATACCTCCATTACGAGACCATATGCTCCACGTTGGGAGCGGACATATTGAAAGATGTGTTCCAAATTCAAACGTGTTTGTATTTTGACATATTTTCAGAAAGGAAAAGTTTAATAGACTTTTCACCCAATGTACTGAATCCGGCCCTGAAGTTAGCGTAAAATAAAAATTCTAATTTGAAAGTATAATAACAGAAATAATTAGTTTTACCAATCCGCCGCCGCCATTGTTTTTTGTAATTTAAATAACAATCGCCTCTCTCTGTGCAGGGTAACAATATAACATGTACACACCGACAGTCTCGTTTCGGGTGCCCCGTCTCCCTCGCACCCGCGCCGTCCTCGCTGCGATCGCGCGAGCGAGAGAGCGCGAGACGAATTCTCTTTTGTGTTGTGGGACCTTAATTAGTTGTTTTGTAATGGTGTTTTTTTAGTTTTATTCCTCGCGCTGCACGCACCCGCTGAGCGGCCGCTGTATCTGTGCCGCTCGCACTCGACTACAGTGTTCTCTTTCTGGCCTCGGTGTTGATATGCTCGGGCAGTGGCGTTTTTCGGTGAACGGATAAAACCGTACAGGAAAAAAGCGGACACGGAAAAAGCGGTGGTGCCCTTATCTATTTTAAGTTAGAAGTATTTCAAATGTGAAACTTTTTCTACTCTGTGTCCGCTTTTTTACCTGTACGGTTTTATCCTAGAACCGCGTTTTACGATAAATATAGCAAAAACCCCGTTCTAATTTTTTGTTTTTTTTTATTGAAAATCGCCAGAATTATTATAACATTAAAGTTTTTCCTCTGGCTGTGTTACTAAGTGTGACATATGTTTCGCTTCTTTAAGAAGCATCTCCAGACTAACTATTTTTTTTAACCATGTCAGCTCCAAGTGTGGAGTATGTGGTCTCGTAATGAAGTATCTCAACAGAAGTTTTATTCTACGAGAACTGCTTGTTAAGTCGAATCTCTTTTTTTCAAAGTGAATAGGACTAGTGGTTAGCTAATCACTCTCGGTACGCCTCTCGAAGTCCATAAATCGATTGATTTTTTTTTTTGAAACAAACCGCACTTGACTTGGGCCCGAGACATCCGTAACAGTAGCCGACGACTTTAACAGCTGCACCACGGAGCCGACAGACTTAATTAAATAACATATTAGACATATTAAAAATCAAAAAGGAAATAACATCGAAACATTGGAGAGACACATGAACGTGTCAAAACAGTAACACGTCATGCATGAGTCTCGAAATTTTCCAAATGGAAAAAATGACAAATCAAATATTCGCAAAGGGACAAATGGGTGCAAGTGTTTTTGATTATATACATATACTGAATTTAATAATACTCTCCTTTTCTTGTAACCGTATAAAAGCGAAAAAAGTCAGTTTTAAAAAAAATATTTGGTCCGTTTTTTAAGGTTTGTTAACCGCTACCTTAAATGAATGATTGAAAATCAAACCGTGAAAAAGCAAAATATGAATGTTCGTTATATTTTTTTAAACCATATCCGCTCTCTATTCAGGGCATATGGCCATCACACGGTTCCTCTAAGTTTCTCTGTCCCCCGCCAGTCTCCTCGCTTCCTCCCAGGTCATCCCAACGTCCGCCGAATACGTCCTGTGGGTGGTCGTCAGCCGCCTTCCAGGGCGACGGAATCCATCCGTTTGGTAGAAGAGGCAGACGGGATTCAGACTCCCCTGGGGCACCCGCAGCACGTGTCCAAGTCAGGTCCATCGTCGATTTTTTTATTTTTGACGTAATAAGAAACCGGTACATCCGCTCTCTTACCTCCGAGTTCCTGACAAGATCAAACCTCCACACCTCTAGTATTCGCCGCAAGTATCTGCTTTAAAAGCACAGTGTACGGTTACCCTGTGCCTTGGTGAGGTTCCATGACTAGCACCGACACTGGTTCTGACCGAGTACAACCGTGAGTCCCAGACTTTCCGCATTGAGTTAAAGGTTGCTCCAGCTATCCCTAATCGGATTGCCATCTCCCACGATGTGTACCCCCAAGTACCTTAAGCCGTCGACTCTCTCGGTGTCTTGCCCTGCGCTCGTCAGAGGGTAAGTCTTGGTCCAGACAGAAACTGTTGCACATTGGTCAATGCGATACGAGTGTCTCTGCAGCCTGTCAATTGTTTTCTGAATACCCTCGATAGATTTGTCAAATATGACAACGTCGTCAGTATACTCGAGGCCGCATAGCCTCAGATTGGAGGCAACGGTCACACCTCGGGTCAGGTGGAATTGACTTCCTCAGAAAGAAATCGAAGATTATAATACAATAATCGTTAACCGTTACTGTGTTAAAACAGAATCGTGTGTATTTTTAATGGCTTACAATTAAATGCACATTCGTTTAGATGATATTCACTTTCGTAAAGATAGTTTTCACTTATAACAAATACATTCCACAAAAATGATGCCACATAAAAAAATATATTTAAACATTGAAGAAATATGTTGCACTTACGAAAATATATTATCACATAGACAAAATAGTTTTCACTCAATATAAAATACTCGGCGTGGTTTGTCGGCGTCCGTGGCGCAGTTGCTAGCGTCGCTGGCTACGGTTACGGACGTCTCGGGTTCAATTCCCGGTGCGGATGGTTTTCATATATTGATCTGCCAATCGAATTATGGATTTCTGTTCGTAGTCTGAGTCCCCCTCCTACCCATTCCATCCTCACGGGGCGTAGCGAGAGCGATTAGCTAACCACTAGTCCTGTCCTAGCCCTATCCTTCCACCCCTACTCTCTTCGAAAAAAAAAAGAGGGGTTGAGCAACTGAGTAACAAGCAGTTCTCGTAGAAAAATTCTGTTAAGATACCTCGATTAGGAGACCATATGCTCCACATTGGGAGCGGACATGGAAAAAAAAAATACTCACACTTTGAAATCGATAGTTTCACAACGCTGTAATGAAATGTCACTTATTCTTTACTACTTGCAACATAAGATTTTCCACCATAAACTAGTTTACTTGTCGCAACTCTTTATTAGATTAAAGCTATCAAAATTAGTCTGTGGTACTTTGTTAAAAGAATCCATTTCGAAGTGAAAACTATTAAAATCAAAGTAAATACTACCTAACACAAAGTGAAATTATTTATAACCCATTTTTAATTTATACAAGGCACCCAAAGACACGCCACTGTGCATACTAAAAATAATTATTTTACAATATTTGTTACCTAGCTATTATATAGATGCATAGTTTATTAGGTGGATAGGCAATGTGGGTATATAGGTACTCTTATCTACATACATATCTATGCATGCGTAGGTATATAACATGTTTAATTTATTATATCCATACATAATATCGAGGTTATACTGACAGAACGCGTTAAGTCAGTTTTTTTGATGATTTTCTGTTTTTAATGTCCAAATGTATGCAATTTAATGCTATATGGACTGGCAGAACGCGTGAAGTCATAAGATATAACGGCTTTGAAAAAAAAACTATCAAGTCGTTTTGTTATGTCTTTTATTCCGGCAAAAAGTATGATATGATGATAACTGAATGCCAAAAAGACTTTTCTTTATAATGTACAAATAATCTTTTTAAAACACAAACAATAACTGTACTACTTCCACGTGTTTATAATTATCATACCCGGTTTCACTCATCACGAGCATAATCAACTGATGAAAATACAAACATAACAGGCCTATTTATATAAAACTGATCGTTCATGAACTAAGACAAGAAATTACTGATTAGCAAACAAATTATACATAAATCAAATTAAATGTTATGGAACTTTTACAAATCAATAAATACTAATCTGAAATCACAAATGTAGTTAAATTAAAAGTCTATTAGCTGAGCAAAAAAAATTTAAGACATTACTGATGCATTAAGCAAATAGTGTATCGGGAAAATATAAGTATGTAAATAATGTTAACAATAAACAGCCATCTTAAGTAGAGAACGCAGAGCAGCTATGAGAATACACCAAATTTTTATATCTGAAAAACAAAAATTAAAGAGACTCAATTCTTACAAGTTAAAATATAAAAATTACATTTCAGTTATAATACAAATTAATCTTCTCCTTTATTATGTCCGATTCATTAATGCATTTAGAAATGAAATACCTTCAGCTGGCCATATGCTGTATATATATATATATGTACATAAATAGTTTCATAAGATACGACTGCACTAAGCTGTCGGCGTCCGTGGCGCAGTTGGATTCGTCGCTGGCTACGGTTACGGATGTCTCGGGTTCAATTCCCGGTGCGGACGGTTTTCATAGATTGATCTTTCAATCGATTTATGGATTTCTGTTCGTAGTCTGAGTCCTCCCTCCCACCAATCCCATTCTCACGGGGCGTAACGAGAGCGATTAGCTAACCAGTAATCCTGTCATAGCCCTATCCTTCTATCCATACTCTCTTCGAAAAAGAAAAGAGAAGTTGAGCAACTGAGTGACAAGCAGTTCTCGTAGAAAAAATTCTGTCAAGATACTACCATTAGGAGACCATATGCTCCACATTGGGAGCGGACATGGAAAAAAAAGCTGTAAACGATTCGTCACATGTCAAGAAAAATCGTATTTTAAATTCGTTGATTGCAATTGCAAACCTGAGGTGTAAAATCGGACAAAACAAGTTACAATTCATGCACGAGTCATTAATTCATGCATTTTAAAATTCGTCAAATGGCAAAAATGACGATTTTATTATTCAAAAATGGCCCAAGTGCGATTGTCTCTGAATTTTATTTTTATGACTTAATGTCTTCTGTCAGTGTAACCCTAGTTATATTAACTTACGTATAGCGCGCAAGGACGTACGTTCCGATGTTTGTAATGATTTTCAGATAAATTTTGACACTTTAAATATCTGTGAAATATAAACAGCACGTAAGAATGAATTTACATTCGTTATTCTGGCAAAAAATCTAAGAATATGGTTTCATATCCGGACAGAATTATATTTTATACTTTAACAAAAATCGTTCGTTGTTACTGAATCCCTCAATCTCTCTGTGTACTAATTCCACATATTTATAATGATCAAGACCGATTTCGCCTGTTACAAATCATAACAAGGCTGTTTATACAAAATTGAAAGTTAACAAATAACAAGGCATGTAAAATGGTTGCTTCAAGAAAGAATTTACAGGCAATCAAACGAATTTAATATGAACGAAATATTCTACAATTAAAATGTTCACGACCTCTTACAAATCAATAATACTTATTTGAAATCAAAAATTAAACCAAGGAATTAAAAAATAATTCATTAATATTCATTTGCCGAAATAGTAAATGGAAAATTTTAAAAGAACCACATAAATATTAGCAACTAGTGACTGCGTTGCAATGCCACTCAAAGAAAGAAAGGGTTTGTATTTTAATTCTTTTTATTACGGGCTGAAATTTCATAAAATTACCCAGTCCGAGCCCGTCATCTTCAGGCCCGGCCCGGCCCTAGCCCGAATCTCAATATCACACTTGTTACCCAAACCCGAGCCGAAGCCCAGATTTATTTTTCTCAGCCCGAAAAAAGCTTAATTTTTTTTAAAATCTATTTCAATGTATTGAGGTATCTTTAAAGAATTTTTCTACAAGAACTGCTTTTTACTCAGTTACTCAACCTCTCTTTTTTCGAAGAGAGTAGGGATGGAAGAATAGGGCTATGACAGGACTAGTGGTTAGCTAATCGCTCTCGCTATGCCCCGTGAGGATGGGTTGGGTGGGAGGGAGGACTCAGACTACGAACAGAAATCCATAAATCGGTTGAAAGATCAATCTATGAAAACCGTCCGCACCGGGAATTGAACCCGAGACATCCGTAACCGTAGCCAGCGACGCTAGCAACTGCGCCACGGGCGCCGACAATATATCAATTTTTAATATCGTAATTTATTTATATTTTTTAAACAATATATGTTATTTTTTCCATATTTCCAACGGTATTCATTGCACATGTGATAAATCAAATAATAAATCAGAAGGTTTTTCCTAGATGTCGCTAGTTGTACGTATTCGACTCTTTTTGTATTTAGAAACTTTCACGAGTGTGCGCACAACAACTCACCAAACTCGAAATTGGATGAATGGTAAAGGAATGCATACATGACAAATAAACAAACAAACATTCATTTTTATATATATGTAGAAGATTAGTGTGATATTAAATATGTAACACTAAAACAGCACATGATAGATTGGCAATGAAGATCGGCCAGGCATTAGGAGACCATATGCTCCACATGGGGAGCGGACATGGGAAAAAAAATAACATATTTTGTATGTACGTCGAACCTGGTATAACACCTATTTATTTGCACTTATTACAACCGTGTTATACGAGGCCCGAGTGTATTCGAAATCCTAGTCGAGATTCATTGTCCGTCCGTAGGCAAGTTTGATGGGTGCTTTATTCTTTCCTTTTATTTAATATGGTATTTTTTAATTTATTTTTTGATATGGCGGACGATTCGATATTTTTTTCTCTCCGACGACCGGCGCGCTCGCCGTGCGAACGGAACGCGTTGGGAGGATGTGGAGGGCGGGCAGGCGCTGTCAAGCGACGGCCCTTCTTCTCGCTGTTCTTGCACTCTTTGGGCCGTTACGCCATTGAAAAAACTTTCGAATCTATCTTTTATTTTAAACTAGTTTTTTCCTGGCTTCGACCAAGATAGAGAACGTTTATATTAGGTTATTAAATTTAGGCGTTGGCTAGCTAATGTTGAAATATGAAACTATCACCGTCAACCGTACCACTTTTGTTACACCCACAAAATACAGTCCACCAATCTATATATATAAAAATGAATGTCTGTTTGTTGGTTTGTTGGTTTGTCCGGATCTTATAGGCTCCTAAACTACTCAACCGATCGCGACGAAACTTTCAGGAAGGACTTATTGTGATCATGCCGGGAAATATTATATAATAATAAATAAATGTTTGTTTGTCCTTTACGCGTTCCTTTACCATTCATACGATTTCGATGAAACTTCGGTGAGTTGTTGTGCACACACCCGTGAAGGGTTCTGAAGAAAAAAAATTGAAAATCTAAAATTGAAAAAAGAATCAAATACGTACATACAGCGACATCTAGGAAAAACCTTCTGATTTATTCGTGTACGCACCAGACGACAAACAAAAATATTGTGTTATAACAAGTGTGATATTGAAACTCGGGTTCGGGTTGGGCCAGACCTGAAGATGATGGGCTCGAACCGGGTAAGTCTATGAAATTTCGGCCTGTGCAGACCTCTAATCCAAAAGCAGTTCAATAAACAGAATTAAAACACAAACCCTTTCTTTTCTTTGAGTGGCATTGCAACGCATGCCGGGTACTCACTAGTTAATAATAATGTTAAAAGTTGAAATCAGCAATAATAAAAAATTACAATTTTACCACATGCACTCTTGTTATGACGCCGCAGAACTTCCCGATACACAGCTTGTTGATCTGCATTTAATAATAGCTCCTGCAGCGCCACAAATTAAACATACGATCTGAGTCATCCGCTTATTCTCGATGACGATTCCAGATGCACACTAAGTTGTACGAATTTACCAAATTCGCTTTTTACCAAATCACAAACGTGAAACTCAATATTTGCTTTTGCGTTACTATCTCAACTGTCACTTGCAGAATATATTAGTGTTGAGCTGTTGCTAGGCGACTATTATTATGAATTTCATCCCGCATTGAAACGTTAAAAATATCGCGTTTTCAGTTTTATATTAAAAGTTAAAACTTATGTGTTGAAAATAGCATAGTTGAACTGACAATTGCAGTCAGAATGACATGTGAAAATTTCACATCGCTAATGTACGCCGTTTGGGAGGAGTTGTTGTGACCGACAGACATACAAACATAAAGATTTCTACATGTATTTTGTGCTATATATTAGAGATAGTCGAATTTGTAAGAGCTTGACCGGTTAGTGGATAGGCCGACATGCAAATATGGTGCTATAAAGCAGGATGCTGAACACATCTAATGGGATTTTGATTATTGAGATTTTGTACACTTCTGTGTATTTTGTTATTAACGACCCGGGTTTCGCCATAGAAGATACATAGAAGTGTACAAAATCTCAATAATCCAAATTTGATATTGAAGTTCCATCAAGCACCCTCAGTCGATGTCTTAAATTACATCTTATGGGAGTGTCATTTAATACATGAAGAAAGGGAAGAGATGCGCAAGTCGGTCCAACCTTCCATTGGACCGATCGGCCACGCTGACTTCGTGGCAAATAAAGCAAATTACTAGGCCTTTAAAAAAAATAACAAAATACACCCATGTCCAAGATATCTGATTCAAATTGAAGAAGTCTAAATTTTATATTGACCTTGCCGTGGTTTGAACCGAGGCACACCTGATCACTAGGCTAAATTTCTTACCGCTAGATCACACGTGCCGTCTGATCCATGACTTTAGACATAGACCCATCGCAATCGAATAGGAATCGAAATATGTAGTGGCAGAAGGCGATGAGTCGAAGATCGGCTGTTTTGAGTTATGAATGCAGTACGATACATTTAATACGGTCTATGGTCTGAAAAAACGAGCTCAGCCATATTCCATGTATTTTCTACGTCATATGAAAAATTCTCAATCCAATAAGTCAATTTTGTTTACAGTTATTTGTTGGCAAAAGACTAAAATTAACATTACTTTAAAAAAGAATTACTAATAGTGAAATCAAATTCATAAATGATAAACGAATGTCATAAAGTGGTCAGTTTTATAAATAATTGTTAAGGTATGTAAATAGAAAATTTTTCTTTAATGTCGCTTACCTCAAACCACCGGCGAAGTAAGGGGGGCACATTTTAGGGGGCGGCATTTTATAATCAATGCAAGTTATATTCCATTCATCCTGTTTTCTTCCGTCTATATTGTGACTCGCTCACAAAACATCAATTTTTAGGGGCGGCATTTTTGGACATGGGTAGAAAATTATAGAAAGGTAATAAACTAATAAGAATTGTAATGTTTTGTGATTCGCTGAGAAAAGTAAAATAATCATGAGGCGTCAATTTCGCAAATATTGAAATGCTTTTAATTTATTTCGTCGCAATTTTGAAATGATATCAACATTGAGCAATTTGCGATTTAAAAAATTGCAATACTGTAAAATTTTTTCAACTGTTGTTTTAGTAAAACTACTTGATATCTTGTTCTAAATCGATTCATAATATTGAATTCGTTTTTGTGTTTTTCCATATTAATAATAAATGTGTTTTTATTTATAAATGAAAGTCGACCCCAACGTTGGATATCCCTTCGGAAAAATTCCCCTGAGCCTTACTTACACAACTACATCAATAATGATACATAGCATTTTTCAACATTAATCATCCAGCAGAGTTAAACGAATCTGTATCACACTTGCCATGTGAATTGGGTCTATTTTCCGGCGCCCGGGGTTGTAACAATGGGGGGTCCTGCCGGCCACGCCCCCGTCAACTCTTAACAAAGGAAATTTTTCCTTGAACAACAAACGGAGCGCCCGGATTCACAATGTCGTAAGTCCGTTTTGTTCCGATGGAACAATTTGACCTCTAAAGAGCGTCTGGGTGAGGTTTTTGAATTGGTGGAATGTCGGCGTTTTTAAATTGGTTTTTTGTTATTACAGAATGGCACAGAAAGTTCGATTGTTGATTTAATATTGTTTTATTGAAGTTTTTTTCAACGGGCGCTCCCAAATGTTTAACATATCCACACTTCCTACGTATAATAAAGTAAGTGCCACATACGGGATTATACGTCTTTTGCATTTTTGTTGTCTATCCATTCACTTCTATAGGTAGGAATAAAAAACATTGGGAAAAGTAAACACGTAACTAGCCACTTATACGAAAAACTATTACTTAAAAACTCAAGTCTATTGTCGTATCTGTTATATCTCAAGTAACTAGCAAAAGCACTGTCCAAATTTTGAAGAAGATATACAGCCGTTATTTTGCAACTGCGTTTTGAATCTTTGAGACGCTCTCCTGTAAAATGTCACATTTGAAAATACGGGATTATACGTAAGGAGTTTCGATATCGTCGGCTTAACTGCTACATATGATTTAACATTATTAATACAATAATATATGTGAAATTCAAAAATAATTTTATTAAAATTGAAAGTATTGAGTTTTCAAACAATACTGAACATTTTGCTAAAATGAAGTTAAACAGTTTGCTAGTTAATCCAACGATATAAACACTTATAGATCGGCCACGTTGACTTTTAAAACATTTTCTGCGTCATTCAAAGAGCGAGTAGACTCAAGGACTTTTTTCGTTCATCTGGAAGGGTTGATTAGTTGCACATGCTAGTGTACGCCATTAAGTCTTGGGCAGTTGCTCTTAAGACACTCCATTAAGGAACAAAACGGATACGCTTAACGTTAAACGTAAAATTAAAAGATAGGTAAGCAGTGAACTATGAAGGAATTAAGAAGTCACTCATGTCCAAGATAACCCATTTAAATTTGATATTCATATTCACCTTGCTAAAACTTGAACCAGGATTCACCTGATCTCTAGGGCAAAGCTCTTACCCACTAGACCACAGAGACCGACAAAACTGTTATCCAATTTTCCTCCTCCACCCACTACTGTTTTCCTCCTCGTTAATTTTATACAACAGTATCCAGTGGTATAGCAAACGTCAAGTGTATCAACAGTTTTTCTATTAAACTGGGAGTGTCTTAGGAGCAGCTGCTGAAAACTTGGTGACGTACAGTTTCTATTGGTTGAAGTTTACCCGCTTTGAGTATGATGCTGAACACTTTTTATTTGCCACCAAGTCATTGTTACCGATCGGTCCAATGTATGATCGGAAAAATTTGCCTAGTTCTTCTCTTTTCTCGTGTATTCAATTACACTACCATAGGATGTGTTCAGCATGTTGCTTTTAGCGCAAGCCATGATATTACTACTAACTACAGATAGTTCTGATGATGGCGTTAAGCTGAAATAGCTATGAACTAATTTATGAAATTTTGTAGAACTAAATGCTTTGATATTTTATCCTATTAATATATTGTTGAAAAATTTGTTATACTTTCTGGCCATCACTGTACACGTCATGCAGTGTTCTTTCTCATACCATATCTCACGTCTCAGTCTGGTTCACCGTTTCGCGTAAGCGCCTCCCTCTCGCACCCGCTGCAGCGCGCCCGCAATAACAACGACCTTTTGGCCGCGTATCCTTTGGCCACGCCTATCACGGAATCAAAATGGCGGACGCCTATTCAACATTCGAGAATCGAACTCGTTCCGAATTCAAAAAACCGAACGACGCAACGGCGCGGTACTGCGTGCGAGCGGCGATTGTTTTACTCGTTTTCCGTCGAAAATAGTGCGAAAAAGGCGAAAATTTCTACGCCAAAGTGCGCCCAGCTAGTCAGTTTGTTAACTCAGTGCGTTGTGTTGCAAAATTTCGTGAAATTTATTGAGTTTTTGTGGTTTTTTTTAGCGTTGGTTTGTGTTGTTTGTTTGTGAATTTACGTTCGTTCGACGATGGATGAAGGGAAAATTGTCTGTTACAAAAACATGTCGCTCCAGCGTTTAGTGATCAACGATGCATAGCTTTATCTAGGTATTAAAAATACATTTTTTATTGTTTTCATATTTATATTGTTCAAGTATTGTCGGTCTCATGATCTTCGAAAATGAGATTTAGAGCAACTGAGTAACAAGCAGTTGTCGTAGAAAAAATAACTTATGTTGAGATACCTCCATTAGGAGTCCATATATTCCACATTGGGAGCGGACACGATTAAAAAAATATGAATATTCTTGTTAAAAAGTTATTGCTGGATAAATTTCTGTTCGCAGACTAACTAATTAGCTAACCACTAGTCCTGTCTTATCCTTCTATCACTACTGTCTTCGAAAAAGAGATTTAGAGCAACAGAGTAACAAACCTTTGTTGTTCATATACCTCCATTAGGCGTCCATATTGTCGTCATTGGGAGCGGAGACGATCAAATCATATGAATATTGTTGTTAAAAAGGCATTGCCTGGTCCATACCTCGGGATGCGGACAGTTTCATAAATATATTTTTCTATTGATAGATCGATTTCTGTTTGCAGATATGGATGTTAACTATCTAGCTAACCATTAGTAGCATCGTAGCCCTATCTTTCTTTACAAACTCTCTTTCGAAAAAGCGAGTCAGAGCAACTGAATAACAAGCAGTTGTTGTAGAAAAAACATCCGTTGAGATACCTTCATTAGGACTCCACATTTAGAACGAGCGTAGTAAAAAAATAAAATTGTGCTAATTCCATGTTGAGTATACGCCGCGTTACTGTACTGTTTGCTACACTGATAATACACAGAGCAGTGTATGGATCCCGTGATCCTAAGTTCTAAAACCGGACCTTAGAGCGTGTACTCTAATATGCGTGATATTATATTATTAAAATTATCCAGGTATTAAAAATATTTTTTTTTGGTATATCTACTTATAAAATGTGACCATAGATTATGGTATTGAAATTGAAATTGAAACCGCGAACGCGAAAATCATGAGAAGCACGTCATGAAAAAATTTCATATCGACATGTGATATGTGATAATAATAAAACGTATACAGAGCGGTCTGGGCTATTATATATATATATAAGATATAATACCAAGAAATTTTTAAAATCAAACATTGCAAACACGCGTGAAGGTACCTAATTAAAATTTTTACAGTACTAATATGGACACCCCAAGCGAACAAAGCAGTAACTTAAATTTGACCATTTTGAAGAATAGCGTATGTCTTGTCTTTATCAAATATTTGACTATCAGAAAAGGGACGTAAGTTAAATGAAACTAAAACTCGCGACGTAAATTGCGGGGTAAAAAAAAACGTTGAACTGGGCTTAGAAAAAGTTATTTACAATGAAAATGATTTTGCGAAAATAAATACTGATAGTCCCGATGAACGCACTGGACATAGGGTGCTTGTTCCTAAAGTCACCCGTCGCCAGTAATCGGCCTTTTGAGCTTAAAACTTAAATAATAGTGGATATATTATAAAAAAACAGATTTTTTTAAATTCGTGTAGGTAGTCTTGCCACTTGTCAGTGTATATCTGCACTATACTGACCTATATGATGCAATACGCAATTTAAAAAAGCATTTTTTTACTTCGTTTCGACAAATTCATCTTGTTTTTTTTTTTTTTTTCATGTCCGCTCCCAATGTGGAGCATATGGTCTCCTAATGGAGGTATCTTGACAGAATTTTTTCTACGAGAACTGCTTGTCACTCAGTTGCTCAACCTTTCTTTTCTTTTTCGAAGAGAGTAGGGAAAGAAGGATAGGGCTATGACAGGACTAGTGGTTAGCTAATCGCTCTCGTTACGCCCCGTGAGGATGGGATTGATGGGAGGGAGGACTCAGACTACATCCGTAACCGTAGCCAGCGACGAAACCAACTGCGCCACGGACGCCGACAATCAATTCAATTTCAATTCAATTCAATACATTTGTACTAAAAAAAAAAAAAATCATCTTGTATGGGGATCGCTAACAAAATATACTTTATATTGTCATGCTTTGCATCATTATGTTTTTTATTGTTCTGTCTACTCTCCGTAAATTCGTTCGCGATATAATATATATAATATTAACTATTTTATTTTAAGTTGGTTACATTACTTTAAAAAAATATGTATTTATCATTCATTGACACAAAATCCCTTTTGAAAGTACACCTGTCGTTTTACTGGCCGAGCACTGGCGAAACAACCCAATCTACATGTCTAAGACTTTATCTCGTATTTCCGGCCAAACTGGAAGGAAACATTTGTGGATATATGCTTTAAAAAATAGTTCAGACCTTTAGGTAGAGAAATTAGGCAACAGATAATGAAAATGTCAAGTAGATCACAAGGAAATATATTTTTGAAAATAGCTCTTGATATTCATTCAGCCTTTCGAATTTCAGCTTTGAACTGCCAATACGCAGCATTAATTGTCAGCCCTATGTATTACGCATCCTTATGCGACTATGCTTGTGTGACCGTATTGACTGACCGTAGCCATTTTGCTTTCAAAGTCGTACATGAAATATTTTTCAGCTCCTTCGATTTATTTTAGCAAGAATGCGACGAGTTTACTTTACTTATTGATGTATTTCGTATAACTAATATATATTTCATATAATTTTCCATTTTTTACTGTTGAAATTGATCTATTTTAGAGCCTTAGTGAGCGTTTTAACAAATCGATTGACTGAAAATAAATTCGTGCGAAAATGGCTCGCGCTGTAAGGGTTTTATGCGATTATTTCAGAAGTTGTATATATGACTTAATGCCTTTTGTTAATATAACGTAATTATCTACGAGCGAAATATTCGTGTATCTATTAGCTAGAATGGTCTTTCCGTGCGACAATTCCGGGTTTCATTACATATTTGATTATTTTGTATCCGACGCGTTGAAGTCTCCCGATGCCCGGCGCAATACGTATGAAAACATATCGAATTCAATACTGTCAATCTAGGTAACTTTGAGTCAATTCTGAGGGTTTATGTGTGGTATTGTTCTACGTGGAAATGAACTAACGTCTTAAGATGAAAGTTAATTAACATAAATAGATTTATTGTTATAATTGATACATAAATATAGGTAAAACAAGACGGACAAAATTTTCATCCAAATCGGGTAACTCTGGCCCGTGATACAAATAATCACTGTAATTACTATAAATTAAATGATATTAAAGTCTTCGCAACTTTTTTTTACGCTTTCATATATTCTGTACATAATTGAGATGGGAAAAAATATACAGCGTTTGTTTTACAGATTAGTAATACGAATTGAAAATATGGCTAATCCAATTTATTTAAAGAAAAGTTATGAAATTGTATTTTATCATTTGGTTTTGGTAACAAGTGTGATATTGAGACTCGGACTCGCACCGGGTAATTTAAACGAAATTTCGGCCTGTGCAGACCTCTAATCCAAAAGCAATTCAATAAACACAATCTCTATCAGCTCCGGCCAAAATCACGTAAAATCAACCCCTGTGCCCGGCCCATTTTTGAAGAAATATCATTTTTCTTAAGCGTTTACTAAAAGTCTTATAACTATGGAAATAGTGGATGAAATCAAATGAAATTTTTTGAAATTATTTAAAACATTTTAATATTTATTTTTGTATGGTAAAGTTGCAAACATTTCCCTTTGTGAAGAGCCACACGACAGTGTTTACACATGTACCCAGTCTCATTGCTTTTCTTGTGCTTTGCGCACACCTCGCATGTTCTACAGGGCCTATTTTTTTTTCTATTGACTGTATCGGTATCAATATGTGCTTAGACATATCCCCCGACAACCTGTCTTGTAGATCTTGCAAAACTCTAGCTCGGAGTGAACTCGGTGTCACCGTAATGTCGTCTCTAGAAGGGGGAGTATTATAGAACTAAAATTCGATTGAGATTTTAAATCGATAAAATCAAAACCTATTTTAGCAATAACACAAATTAGATGACTGTTTCGGAAATTTTTAAGTCTTGACTGTAATAAAAACCCGGATTCCATTTTAATACGTATCGCTTGATGACTCAAATACGACTATTTTTGATAAGCTGGTATATCACGTGAAAACACGGTTCCGGGACTCAATGTGTTAAAACACAATCCCTTTCTTTCTTTGAGTGGCATTACAACTCATGCCGGGTACTAACTAGTCATAAATAAAAATTCTGTTTGATCGAGCTTGAAATCAGTATGACAAACTCTTGTTTACAAAAATTTCAGTTTTGTTTCTTTGCTTGTAGACTGTAGTAATATTTATTGATATTTTGACATATTTTTAACCCGTAGAAGATTGATTTTCACATAGGTACATAAATATTATTATATTTGTATAATGCATTTGTGTTTATATAAGTAATATGAAGGTATCAATTGATTGATCGGTCGAAAATACGTCCTACATGTTCCCGCGGGACTCCACAATGAATAACATCCAGAAAATCGTCGTTCGTTCTGTGAATTATCACGGAAAGAATCAATCCCAATTATTTATCACTTTTAAGATGTCAACTGTAAATTGTTGGTGGAAAGGCGAAATGTTTTTACTACTTCCACATGTTTATAATGATCAGGACCAAATTCTCATCGCGAGCAAAACTGATAAAAAATAAAAACCTAACAGGGCTAGGGCGAGTGTTCCTAAAGTCAGCCGTCGCCAGTGGTCGGTCTTTTGAGCTTAAAACTTAAAATATGTTTAAAAAAAAAAAGATTTTTTAAATTCGTGTAGGTATTCTTGCCACTTACCAATGTATATTTGCACTATAGTGACTTATATGATGCAATACGCAATTAAAAAATCACGTTTTTACTTCGCAAGTTTCGACAAATTCATGTTGCATAGGGATCGCTAACAAAATATACTTTATATTGTCATGCTTTGCATCATTGTGTTTTTTATTATTCTGTTTACTATCAGTAAACTCGTTCGCGATATTCATGAAGTTTTGGAAGGAGAATTGGCATTTTTTTGTAAACTTCTATTACTTTACGCTTGGTACAATATTAACTATTTAATTTTTAGTTGGATACATTACTTAATCTCTGATTAATGGAATAACAGCGAAATAAATATGTATTTATCATTCTTTGACTCAAAATCTCTTTTGAAAGTACACCTGTCGCTTAACTGGCCGACCACTGACGAAATGACCCTAGTACTAGATCCAAAATGAAACTAAATCATTACTTCATCTTGATTTTATGAATTAGAATCATTGTTAACCTCATAAATAAATAGCGTTGCGATATAGTTAGTCTGTAGATGCTTCTTAAAGAAGCGAAACGCGTTACGTTAATAACATTGCCAGTGGAGTTACAAAGTTATCAATTTTAATCTTAATCCATTGAAAATGCAATTCACTTCTTGTTACTCAGCTGATGAACCTCTCTTTTTCACTGCGCATGCGTTGTTCGCGAACGAACGAAGCCAAACGAACTAATCTTTGAAGCGAATGAATCGCGAATCGGAAGAACTGTGCAAACGAATCGGAGCGAATCAGAACTGTCGCTGGCGAACGATAATATCTAAACTTTATCCGTTATATTTTTTACAACAAAGCCATCTATAATTTAAGATAACTTAATTTGAGACATCGTCTGAAGGTGCTTGATGGAATTTCAATATCAAATTTGAGTTGTTGAGATTTTGTGCATTTCCATGTATTTTGTCGCTAACGACTCGGGTTACGTCTTCCGGCATCTTCAGGCATTCGTGCACAGAATGAATGAAGATGAATGCGACAAATCTTTCCTCTAAGTCTAAGAAGTTAGCATCTGTAATAGTCCGAACACATGTATTACGGGTGAAAAGAGGGGGTTTTTAAATGCAATTCGAAGAACTACCTACTCAATTTCAGCTAATGGGCTATGTCAGGGTGGCCATGGACCAATGTATTAATTTGAATTTTAATTGTTTTAATATTTATTTTTTACGGACTCGTCCCACGTAAAGGGTACAATAGAAGGTTGTTTGGGAAAAAGGCGATTTATATTTATGAACACTGGAAGTATCTCGACAGAAGCGAGCAGTTTTCTCCAATAACTGCATGTTACTCACTTGGATCAATATCTCTTTTTTTAAGAAAGTATAGATAGAGTCCGTCCGTGGTGCAGTTGGTAGCGTTGCTGGCTACGGTTACGGATGTCTCGGGTTCAAATCCCGGTGCGGTTTCATGAATTGATCTTTCAATCGATTTATGGATTTCCGTTCGTAGTTTGAGTGTTTCTGATGCATAAAAAATTCTCTCCCATCCATCCGATCCTCACGGGGCGTAGCGAGAGCGATTAGCCAACCACTAGTTCTCTCCTAGACCTATCCTTCTAACCCTACTCTCTTCAAAAAAGAGAGGTTGAGCAACTGAGTAACAAGCTGTTCTCATAGACAAATTCTGTTGAGATACCTCCATTAGGATAGGATGTCATATGCTCCACGTTGGTAGCGGAAATGGATTAAAAAAAATAGAAATATAGGGCTTAGATAGACCCTTAGACAGAACTAGTGGTAAGCTAATCGATATCGCAACGCGCTGTTTTTAGGAGCGGATGGGCGGATGGGAATTTTAGACATCACTAACATCTATGCCTCATTTAAACCCATAAGCACCGCAAGCGACGCGACGTCGAACGCGGGTCCATACCCGCGTTGAAAATACCGTGAGATAAATTTAAAAAAAATATAGTTATTTTTTAAATTCCCTCTTCATGATTAATTCATAATGTAATAAAATAAATAAACACGAATGCAATACCTGCCGGTCGGATTCATCGAACCCTCCACCTCACTTGAAGTCGAATTCCTTTCGATTTCTGAGTTAGGTAGTTGCCTTTGTGTATGGACTGCTGCCCTCGAACACTTCACTTTTTTACCGTCACCCTTTCGTTTTATCGTTCAATGTTTGCATTAGAGTGTTACAATGAGCGATCGGTGTAGCGTTATAGCCAGCTGTTTTGATTCGATTCACTGCTGAATGAAGGCCTCTACGGAAGGTTTATTTATTTTTTTCGACCATATCTACGGTGTTTTGGCCAATTGATGTAACCCTCCAAATTGAAATTTTTCAGGAGAGAGTTAAAACTGTTTTTAATCGAAAACATTATACGGTGAATTGTGTTATGAATCTTTGAAATGCACTTCTGTAAATTCTCATGTTTGCAGATACGGGATTATACGAAGGGAGTGTCGATGTAATAGTGGCTGGGTCAAAATTTTTAAATCTAAAACCAATGTAAAACAATTTTTCCGTTTCAAAAAGTGGTCAATTTATTTTTTCTTATTTACATCATTTGGCCGAGACCTGCTCTGTCGTCTTTAAAATGAGATCCAATCATTTGCTTATTTTCGTATTTTTTGAGGGTTAAATCAATTTGCCAAAATACTGTCGATATGAACTGCTAATGGAGGATCTAAATAGAACTTACCTGAATGGTAGGTCCGGGTTAGGAATCTACTAAAAATCTGCTAATCTCTCGCGCTATCTTACGGATAGGATTGGTAGAAATATATGTAAGTATCACAGACATGGATTTGAAAAAAAAATCACAATTACAATTTTTTAATTCATATGCTTACAAAGGTATATAATGTTTTTTTACCATGCCCGCTCCTTACTAAAAGCGTATGGCCACCACACCAATCCCCCACCAGTGTTCTCACTACCACCCAGGTCATCCTATGGATGGTCATCAGCGCTCTCCTACTGCGACGGAATCCGTCCGGTTGGTCGAACAGTCAGGCTCCCCTGGGGCATCGGTAGCACAAGAATTAGAATCATTATTTGCCTTAGAAATAAATAACTCTGCGGTATTGTTAGTCTAAAGATGCTTCTTGAAGAAGCGAAACGCGTTACATTTAGTAACACAGCCAGTGAAATAACTATATTATCAATTTTAGTTTTATATTAGGTACTTAATTACGGCATTTGCTGGTCGGTTATTTGAACCCTGCGTATAGCACATAGCGCTGCCCACTGAGCAGTGACGGTCACCTTCTTTGTACATACCTATGTGTGCATTATCTACCTCAGTGCTCCGCAACCAGTGTGCCGCGGCGCAATGTGTCAAAAATGAGAAAAAATTGAGTATTAAAACTTTGAACCAGTCGTTTGCTAAGTTCTCGGTTAATATTATTCTAGTTGAAAGATATATTTTATTTTTTGACTTTTTAATGAATTAGGATAAAAAAAAACCTACCGTACAAATAACACATTTCTGTATATATTGAGAAACATTGATGGCGAAAAATTTCCTAGTGGAATTACTACAAAACGAATGAATTTATCAAAACAATACACATTTTATTTAAAAAAATAAAACACAACTCATTTGTACTACTTCCACATATTTATTATGATCAGGACCGGTTTCGCTCATCACGAGCATTATCAACTGAATGTTATATTTGTATTTTTATCAGTTAATGCTCGCGATGAGCGAAACCGGTCCTGATCATTGTAAATATGTGGAAGTAGTACAAATGAATTGTGTTTTATTTTTTAAAATATAATGTCTCCATCAAGAATTGACAGTTAACACCTTAAAAGTGATAATACACATTGATAAACCATGAGCCTAAATTACGCATTAACAAAAAGTGTGTCATCACTTTGAAAAGGAAAAAATTTAATTGGCTTTTATTAAAAAATATATTGGTCACTGTGTTTAAAATTCATCAAATAAAAACAAATTAATAAATTGTAAGTTTTGTTTACGTCCGTGGCGCAGTTGGTAGCGTCGTGGGCTATGGCTACGGATGTCTCGGGTTCAATTCCCGGTGCGGACAGTTTTCATGGATTGATATTTCAACAGATTTATGGAATTCCGTTTGTATTCTGAGTGTCTGTGTTGTCTAAAACTCACTCCTCACCCGTCCATCCGATCCCCACTGGGCGTAGCGAGAGCGATTAGCTAACCACTAGTCCTGTCCTAGCCCTATCCTTCTATCCCTACTCTCTTCGAAAAACAGAGAGAGTAACAATCGGTACTCAGAGAAAAATTCTGTTAAGATACCTCCATTACGAGACCATATGCTCCACGTTGGGAGCGGACATGAAAAAAAAAAGATGTGTTCCAAATTCGAACGTGTTTGTATTTTGAAATTTGACGTTTTTTCAGAAGGGAAAAGTGGAGTAGACTTTTCACCTAATTTACTAAATCCGACCCTGCCGTTGGCGTAAAATAAAAATTATGATTTGATAGTATAATAACAGAAATAATGGAGGCATCATTAGGAGACCATATGCTCTACATTGGGAGCGGACATGGAATAAAAAAAAGTTTTGTTTATGAAATTTACATACGTTGGCTTGTAGTGTGCCGCGAAATATTTATGAATGCTTAGGTCTGCCACGAGCGAGAAAACGTTGCGGAGCGCTGATCTAACTCACGGTAGAGCTAAAAAAATTAAAACAAGTCCATAAAAAGGTCATTAAAAAGCGTCGGCCAATGGCGAGAGGGTATTCTTCCTTATATTATGTTTTGTCGGCCGAAAGAGCGTAAAAAAAAATGATGGGTCGTTAATTACACGCCGAAGACAAGGAAGATGGTTCTCCGATTCGATTGATACAGGTAAAAGCGGTTCCCGCGAGACAGGTGGATTTCGGGCGTATCAAGATGGCCGACAGAGCTGCGGTGTTAAAAGGAAAACGGGCATAGGTCGTTGCAAACTTTTGTTTTGTGTAAAGATAAGCCGTACAAGTTAATTTTGTATATTTAAATGTATTTATTCACTAACGACCAGGGTTTTACTTTTCGTCATATCGGTGGTGTTTTGTACCAACTGAAATAACCGTCAAAAAATACGAAAATGAGCAAATGATTGGATGTCATTTTAAATACAACAGAACAAGTCTCGGCCAAATCATGTAAATTAGAATAATAAATTGACCACTTTTTGGAATGGGAACATCATTTTACATTGGTTTTAGATTTTAAAAAATCTGACCCGGCCACTTGGCGGAAATCAGTATTATATCGACACTCCTTACGTATAATACCGTATCTGCAATCATGACAATTTATATGAGTGCATTTCAAAGATTCATAACGCAACTCGCCGTATAATGTTTTCGATAAAAACAGTTTTTACTCTCTGCTAAGCAATTTTAATTATGAGGGTTACTTGTTATTCAGGAATTCGAGTACACGAATTGACTATTATATTCCTAAGCCAAATTAATGTTAAACATAGTTGTGACGATGGCGTGAAGCCAAAATAGATACCAACAAACTGAGCATACTCGGCAAAATATACGTTTTCGACTTTTTGTGTTATTAAATACTGCAAAAATTCGCTTGTAAAATAACACATCTGTCAAAAGTTATGGTTAATTTTTTTAACTTTCGGGTCCGTGGTGCAGTCATCAACATCGTTGGCCACGGTAACGGATGTCTAGGGTTCAAGTTCCCGGTACGGACAGTTTGATAATATAAATTTTAAATCAATTTAAGGAATTCTGTTCGAAGGAATGAATGTTTGTGATGTCTCTCAAATTCTCTCCACGCATACGATATTTAAAACGGGGCGAAAGCGAGAGAGATTAGCTAGCCCTATCCTTCTATCCCTACTCTCTTCGATAAAGAGATATCAATTACTGAGTAACGAGCAGTTATCGTAGAAATAAACCATCAGAAAGCCATATGCTCCACATTGCTAGCTGACATTGAATTGTACAAATCAATAGCCTTGTTAAGATTAACACGTAACAGCTGATAATGAAGTAGTAACAAAACAAATTAAGTTATTTTTAAATTGTAATACCTTTCCATCAAAGATTGACAGTTCATTTAAGGTATCGACTGAAGGCGCTTGATGGAATTTCAATATCAAATTTTTATTTCGTCAGTTCGAGATGCTCGAGATCCCGAAAGGCGAAACCCGAATCATTAGTGACGAAATACAAGGAAATGTACAAAATCTCAACAGTCCAGATTGACAATTAAAGTCATTTCTTTTTTCCATGTCCGCTCCCAGCGTGGAGCATATAGTCTCCTAATGAAAGTATCTCAATAGAATTTTTCTATGAGAATTGTTTGTTACTCAGTTGCTCAACCTGTCTGAGGAGTGGATGGGTAGGAGAGGGAGTTTTTAGACATCACAAACATTCAGGACAGAAATCCATAAATCGATTGAAAGATCGATTTATACAAAATTATGTCGAAAGTCATCAACCGTGCTGTAGAAATACCGTGTTGTACTAGTGTATCCATTTCGTTTACCCGACTTGCGTTTCGGAATAAGTACCTAAGCCCCGACCAACGGTGACTAGTAGAAAAGCGCGGTTTTCGCCTTCGAAGCATGACCGACATGTTTTTTTTTTCTTCTATATAATATTTTTTCCGACTCACTCTTCGCACTGCAGCGGCCGCCGGGATGGCACAATGCCTGGATTCGGGCCCGGCCTTTGTGCGCCCGATTCAGCTCTGCGCTCGTTCGGAGGGCTGCGCGGCCTTGGAATGATGCTGCGTCGCGGTGACATTCTGGTAATTCGCTCTATTGATGCCGGTACAACTCGCGTTTCGTTCCAGTTTTTTTTCCCTTAAAATTCGCGTAACTTTATTTGACTTGCTTCAATAGATCTATGCATGGTGACAGAACAAAATATAACATGACAAAACAGAACAGTCACAAAACAAAACAGTGACAATTCAGAACAGACTAAAAATAAAACACAACTTTTTTTGTATGTTTTTACAAATTACATAAATAGATAATTTGAATTGTTGTGATTTTGTACAATTCCATGTATTTCGTCACTACCGACCCGGGTTTTGCCTTTCGGAATCTTCAGGTGTCTATTTAGTGTGAGTCCTAGACTAATTCCATGTCCGCTCCCAACGTGGAGCATTTCGTCTCCTGATAGAGGTATCTCAACAGAATTTTTTATGACAACTGTTTGTTACTGGAGAGAGTAGAGATAGAAAGATAGAGCTAGGACACGACTAGTGGTTACCTAATCGCTGTCGCTACTCCCCGTGAGGATCGAATGGGTGCGGGGGAGTTTTTATACATCACAAACACTCAGAAGACGATCAGAGATACATAAATCGATTGATAGATCAATTTATGAAACTGTCCGCACCGTTAATTGAACTTGAGACATCCGTAGCCGCAGCCAACGACGTTACCAAAGAAATAATGCATTATTACCTCAAGAAAGTTTTTCTACGATAATTGCTTGTCACTCAGTTGTTCATCCTTTTTTTTCGTAGATAATAAAGATAGAAGGACAGTGCTATGGAAAGAATAGTGGATAGCTTTAGTATGGTAGGTTATTCTAATTTTGACAATAATAAATTAATCGAAAATAATTGTCTATCATTGCCATTAATACTTCTTGCAAGTAAAACACCAAAATTAGGTAGCTGAACTTCACATTACTCTTAAATAATAATTAACGACAATACAAGGGTCTTTCTTTCATCTTTTCTCCTTTCTTTTTTTACAACCTAGGGTCATTTCACCAGTGATCGGCCAGTTAAGCGACATGTGTACTTTCAAAAGTGATTTTGAATCAATGAATGATAAGTACATATTTTTTCGCTGTTATTTCATTAAACAGGGATTAAGTAATGTAACCAACTAATATTGTACCGAGCATAAAATAATAGAAGTTTACAAAAAAATGCCAATTCTCCCAGTGTTCGGCCATCACCATGAAACTTCATAAATGTCGCGACGAAATTTACTGAGAGTAGACAGAACTATAAAAAAAATAATGATGCAAAGCATGACAACATAATTTGTTAGTGATCCCCATACAACATGAATTTGTTGAAACTTGCCAAGTAAAAATGTGGTTTTTTTAATTGCGTATTGCATCATATAGGTCAGTATAGTGCATATATATATTGGCAAGTGGCAAGATTACCTACACGAATTAAAAAAAAAATGTGTTTTTCACTGGCGACGGCTGACTTTAGGTACACTCGCTACTAGTGAAAACTATTTTTATAAAGTGAATATGATCAATATACTGCAGATATACATTGGCAAGTAGCAAGACTACTTTTTTTAATTAAAAAAACTTTTTTTTTAAATGTATTCACTGTTATTTAAGTTTTATGCACAAAAGGCCGACCACTGGCGACGGCTGACTTTAGGAACACTCGCTCTAAATTATTATTTACCATAAACCGTGCGAAAAAAAGGATTGTGGTCGCACAGCCATAAAATAAAATTAAAAAAAAATAACACCACTTAAATATTGAAAGAAAGAATAGCTTCAAATTTGACAATAGAGATTTGTGCCTGCGATGTGGTTATTTTTCTTTTTAATTTTAATTTTTGATGTTGTCTATTGTAGACTTTGGCGCAGAGGCGTGCGTAAGCTATGATAACGAAGCGATATGTTAATAATACAAGTTTGTCAGGTACGTGGTCGAGTGGTTATCGTCGATGTCTTCAGTTCGGACGGTTAGCCCGATAGTGCCTTTGAATACATTTTTTTCAATCGATTAAAAAAACCAACGTATGGTATAATTTTTCGGTATCGTGTCGCAGTTGGTAACGTCGCTGGGTTCGGTTACGGATGTCTCGGGTTCAATTACCGGTGCGGACGGTTTTCATAAATTAATCATTCAATCGATATATGGATTTCTGTTCGTAGTCTGAGTGTTTGTGATGTCGAAAACTCCCTCCCACCCATCCGATCCTCACATCCTCATGTAGCGAGAGCGATTAGCTAACCAATAATCCTGACCTAGCCCTATTCTTCTATCCCTACTCTCTTAGAAGAAAGAGAGGTTGAGCAACAGAGTAATAAGCAATTCTCATAGACAAACTCTGTTAAGATCCACGCTGGGAGCGGACATGAATATATATATAAATAAAAAATTAATTCAAACTAATTTTGTATTTTGGGGGTATTTTAAGTAATGGAACCCACCTACCATTTTTAAATGGGCATCTTATTTTTCTATACACGGTAGTCTCTAGAACGTATTCCCGGTGCAAAAAGAGAATCCGGTGTACTTTCTAAGTCTCTTATGTTATTATTTTGTTTATCAATAAATCCTACCCAGATTTGTAAAATTTGGCGCTACTGCGCCGCCGCTGGATCGATCCGTTTGACAAATGACATCGCACAGGAATTGACAGGTGGTCGGGTTAGCTGGCCCGGCTCCGTCCGTTCTCCTCGGTCCTTAATGCGTCGTTAATCACTGCCTCCGTTTGCTTAGGCCCACGGTAGCCGCTTCGTTTTCTAAATCTTAAAAACCATCAATTAAATATTCATAACTACCCATCCTTGACGAAGAATCACGTATCGTCAAATTTGGAAAGATTTTTAACCGTGTTCGCTCCGAATGTGGAACATATGGACTCCTTATCAATGCAACGGGCCACACTGACACCTCCGCTAATTCCCAAGGGCCAAGACCTAGCTATCTCGCTCATTAAATACCAACATATTTTAGTTTTGAATTACGGCTCTAGGATGCAGTGTCAGTCGCCAGTGGTCGGCCTTTGGAGCTTAAAACTTAAATAATAGTGAATAAATTAAAAAAATAAACATATTTTTTTAAAATTCGTGTAGGTAGTCTTGCCTCTTGCCAATGTATACCTGCACTATACTGACCTATATGATGCAATACGCAATTAAAAAAAGCACATTTTTACTTCGCAAGTTTCGACAAATTCATGTTGTATGGAGATCGCTAACAAAATATACTTTATATTGTCATGCTTTGCATCATTATGTTTTTTATTGTTCTGTTTACTGTCAGTACATTCGATCTCGATATTTATGAAGTTTCTTAGTGACGGCCGAACACTGGGCAACTGGGAGAATTGGCATTTTTTGTAAACTTCTATTATTTTATGCTCGGTACAATATTAAGTATTTTATTTTTAGTTGGTTACATTCCGGGGTAGAACTACCCATCTATTCTTCTCAGATATTCTCTTTCGTCAGAATGCAACATGGTTTTCTCCAGATCACTGGACTTTTTATTTATCACTGGTCATGGTGCGTTTAATGCCAAATTATATAAGTTTAAAATTAAACCAAACCCATATTGTCCTTGTGGTGATAAAAATCAAGATTCTGAAAATATTCTTTGGGATTGCCCAATTATGTCCATTGAAAGAGATATTCTGTATTTGTCCTGCAGAAATGGTCGCGATGGTCCTATTGGACATCCGGATCTGGTTTCTTACCCGGAGAACTTTTATCAGTTCAAAAAATTTGCGGCCTCCTTTGGAGAAAAATTTTACCTTCCCTGCCCCTCACCATTTAATCTTTAATTGTTGCCTCACCATAGAAAGTTCTGTGTATTTAAATTAATTGTTAGTTGACGACTTTAATATAATTATTGTGTACTCATCATCTTCCTTTAAATGTTACATTATTATTATTTCTTATTGTTACTTATATTATAAATATTTATTGTGGACTTAACGTATTATTGAGGAGACATGATCTCCGGTATGATACAAACAAGTTCTTCGCATTAAAAAAAAAAAAAAAGTTGGTTACATTACTTAATCCCTGTTTAATGGAATAACGGCGAAAAAATATGTATTTATCATTCATTGACTCAAAATCTCTTTTGAAAGTACACCTGTCGCTTAACTGGTCAAACACTGGCGAAATTACCCTATGATCTCCTACGTGAACTGCTTGTTACTCAGTTGTTCACATTTTCTTTATATTTGGCCAGGTACAGCTCTCTTCCAGCGTTCAAAATATTAACCGTGAGCATGTGTAAGAGAAAGTTTGCTTGATAAAGTGATTAATGAATCACAAGCGACAGTCTCTAACGATCGACTTGACTATCACAGGGACCGACAAAAACAACCCCCAAACATTGGTCTGTAAATACTTCGAGAAGAAAATAGCTTTTTAACTAATAATAGTTTTCTATATACATCATTTGTCATTATAATGAATTGATCTTTCGCCGTGTCCGTGTCACGGACGGGGCAGGTATTTCAGGTGTCTTCTATTTGTCGGCTTGCGGTTTTGTCTGACCCCTGTGGGAATTGCGCCCCGGCACGGCCGCGGACCGGCTTGCAAAGAGTTATTTTTTCGGCTCGGCCGTACAAAGGATTCCATACGTAATGGAATCCTATGATAAAATTACTCCCGAATAGGGTGACTGCTATAGTAATTGGACACTTAAGGAAGTACTTCTCTTTAACAGTGTATAAGTCAAAAAAAAAATGAAGTATGTAGTAAACATGTAAGGTATCTAGAGATGAGGAATTTAATGAGCTTCAAGGAAATGAACGCAACAGTAATAAAAAAAAGTTTGTTTCAGATGTTTGTATTAGATTGAAAAATATGGAAAAACATAGTAATTGGACACAGCTTACTTTTTAGTAAAGTTGTACCACTATTTAAATCTCAATGAATATTGTCAGCTTGTATTCTCTCACGCTTTCCTGAGAAGTTTCGTTACGAAATTCACGAAACTTTTATAAAGCTAACGTCACTAAAACATCACTGTTTCTTAACGGATCTGTTAACACAAACACGTTTTGTCGCGATTTTGACCTGACATCACATACGAATGAAGTTTTCTCAATATTGTCATCTAGCAGTGGATAATTAAAGCTGCAGTTACATAGAGATAGAAAGACTAGATATATTTGTCTCCTTCACACCAACAAGAATGTGACACACCCTAGTTTTTTTGTTAAGTTTTATTAGGGTCTATAACTGAAATCGCACAGCGGTAATGACAATGATTCGAAGAAATCGACCCAACTCTGTCGTGAAGGGCGATCGCCATCGTCTGCGGACACGTTCGCAGGACGAGTCCATTTTTGACGGAAAGGGGTGGCTCCGACGATGCGGAAGTCCTTTTGATTTTATGTGTCAGTAGTCGTTTGCCAGCTTTCGAGCCGGGCTAAGGTGATGTTTTGAATTGCTTGTGTTTGTTTTGAATTGGACTTAATTTAAAATCGTTTGTCGTGTCACTTGCATTATAACTTAAAGTAAATTCGTGTGTTAACTAAATGTAAATTAAAAATAAACAAGTGTTGAGCCGGATTTGATATGGTGTTTGTTTGAGATCCCAGCCCTTCCAGGACGTCGATAATCAGTCATCCGCCTCTCATCGATTCAGGTCTTCTCAAATGCTTAGCTGCTCTTTTCTTGGAAGTTTAAAGTTGAAGTGTCCAATAACTATCGCCGTCCAATTACTATAGCAGTGGCCCTAATTTTTAGTTTAGAACCGAATTCGTTAATTGAGTCGACGTAAATATTGTATCTTATAATATGACAAAAGGAATCATCATGTCATAAAAACAAGTTCTTAGATAATCACATTTAAAGCATTATTTTTAGTTTCAAACTACTCTCTCTTCAAGTATAATTGTTTGTTTTTTAAAATGACTTTTTGTACATTATAAAGAATAATCTTTTTTGCATACGAATCGTAAGATTTAGTATCGATGGGTTATATTTTCGTGCTAATTAAAATCACAGTAATTACAGAAAATAAAGTATTATGAGCTCCATCAGCTCCGGCCAAAATCAGGTAAAACCAACACCTGTGCCCGGCTCATTTTTGAAGAAATATCATTTTTCTAAAGCGTTTACTAAAAGAGTTTTAACTATGGAAATAGTGGATGAAATCAAATCAAACTTTTTGGAATTGTTTAAAACATTGTAATATTTATTGTTTGTATGGTAAAATTGCCAACGTTTCCCTTTGTGAAGAGCTATACGATAATTTTAACACATGTACCGAGTCTCACTCCTTTTCTTGTGCTTTGCACACATCTTGCATGCTCTACAGGGTTAATTTTTTTTTTCTGTTGACGATATTGTTATCAATATGTGGTTAGACATATCCCCCGACAACCTGTCTTGTAGGTCTTGCAAAAGTCTAGCTCGTAGTGGACTCGGTGTCAACGCAATATCGTCTCCAGAAGGGGGAGTATTATAGAACTAAAATTCGATTGATATTTTAAGTCGATGAAATCAAAACCTATTTTGCCAATAACACAAATTAGATGACTGTTTTAGAAAGTTTTATGTCTTGTTAAGATTACTCCAGTAGAAGTACTCCATCGAGTAAATGAAAAGGGTATTAAAATGAATAGCTTAGAGTTTTTAGAAATAAATAGAACCATTAACAGTAATGGAGGATTAGTAAATAACATTTTAAACAGAACAGGCCGCTCACCCTGATTAAATTTATTTCCCTTGGGTTTTTCACCTCAAAGTACTAGTGATTGATTTGTAAATAGTCTATCAGTATTTATCTCTTACCCACTGCTCACGTCCACTAGAATGGAATAAACCACCCCCCTTTATTTGTAATGTAAGAATTAGAATCAATGTTTACCTTTGAAATATATAATCTTGCGGTATAGTCAGTCTGAAGATGTTCCTTAAAGAAGCGAAACGCGTATCATTTAGTTACACAGCCAGTGGAATAACTGTGTTATCACATTTGTGGCGCAGTTGGTAGCGTCGCTGGCTACGGTTACGGATGTCTCGGGTTCAATTCCCGGTGCGGACGGTTTTCATAGATTGATCTTTCAGTAGATTTATGGATTTCTGTTCGTAGTCTGAGTCCTCCCTCCCGCCCATCTCATCGTCACGAGGCGTAGCGAGAGCGATTAGCTAACCACTAGTCCTGTCATAGTCCTATCCTTCTATCCCTACTCTCTTCGAGAGGTTGAGCAACTGAGTAACAAGCAGTTCTCGTAGAGAAATTCTGTCAAGATAACTCCATTAGGAGACCATATGCTCCACATTGGGAGCGGAATGGAATAATAATAAAAAACAAAAATGAATTTCCTCCTGAAAAATGAATGATGGAATCCATCGAAAATGATTTAATCTTTCTCGTTGACTGTTATTTTTTCGAATATCGTCCGTAACCATCAATGGCTCAGGGCATCACGTAAAAACACGTTTCAGAAATTTTACATACTAAATCTGCACCAGTTTCACTTATGTATGTAATTTGCATTTTCAATTAATACGGAAAGTTATATGTAAGACAATTAATTTCAATAACATGTAAAATTGCCCGACTTATTGTCAATCTACAGTACATACTTCAACTGTGCTTTGCCCAATTGATGTAACCCTCAAAAATACGAACATGATTGGATCTCATTTTAAAGACGACAGAGCAGGTCTCGGCCAAATGATGCAAATTAGAAAAATAAATTGACCACTTTTTGGAAGGGAAACATTATTTTACATTGGTTTCAATCGGTGTAAGCCATTATTATTTCAACACTCCCTGCGTATAATCCTGTATCTGGAAACATTAGAATTTACAGGAGTGCATTTCAAAGATCCATAACGCAACTCACTTTATAATCACTTTTAAGGTGTTAACTATTCCATATATGTCCATAACATTTTAATTGTAGACTCTTTCATTTGATTTATGTATAATTTGTTTGCTAATCAGTATTTTCTTGTCTCAGTTCATGAACCATCAGTTTTGTATACCTTCATTTTTACACACAATTTTATATAAATAAGCCTGTTATGTTTGTTCTTTTATCAGTTGATAATGCTCGTGATGAGCGAAACCGGTCCTGATCATTATAAATATGTGGAAGTAGTACAAATGAATAGTGTTTTATTTAAAAAAAAAAAATATAACACTACTCACCATATAATATTTCCGATAAAAACAGTTTTTACTCTCCTGAACAATTTCAATTTTGAGGTCTACATCAATTAGCCAAAACACCGCCGATATGAAACAAGATGTTTAATATGCGCCGCCATTTTGTTTAACCGCAGTTCAAAATGGCCGCCCCGTTTCTCGGCGGCGCCCGCCGTAGATGTGTATCAATACGCCATAATTATTGTTAATATATCTGAGCGTTCATTCGATTTGAAACACGGCCAATAAATATGTTTTTTTATTATATTATATATATTTCATTGGCTTCGAGTGCCCTTGGGCGGGAGATTGGCTTAGATTGGCGTTCGTATTAACATTTTGAACAAGCGCATATCGCCGGCCCAATGGCAAAGGCACTTGTTACACTGCGGCGGCTCGAAGATATGAATGCAGTTTTTTTCTCTACGTAAGCGACAAATGAACATTTGCTGCTAGACGAAGCCTATGAAAACACAATTGAAAAAAGAAAAAATATGTTAATTGTGTAATTGTAAACTGATCTTCAATTCATGTATGGGAAATTACAGGCGAACGGACAATACATTTCACAATGGTTTTAGGTTTAAGAATTTCTGATCCGAACATGTAAGCCACTATTATATCGACACTCTCTATGTATGATCCCGTATCTGCGAACATAATAATTTACAGGAGTGCATTTCAAAGATTCATACCGCAACTCACCATATAATGTTTTCGATAAAAACAGTTTTTACTCTCTCCTGAACAATTTCAATTTTGAGCGTTACATTAATTGGCCAAAACACCGTCGATATGCATAGATTAATGATAATTCGGATATAAAATTGTCTAATTCAAATTTATCATTTTTATGTATGCGGTAGAACAATGGTTCCCAAACTAATTATGTCCATGAACCCCTTCTTAAAGTAAAAACCTGACCATAAACCCCCTATGTAACTGCGTAGTAAGAAATAAATAGATTTGATGCCTTGAATGGTAAATTGTGATGTAAAAATAAAATGTAAATAAAACATTTTGATATTTAAAGTATGATGAGATTCATAACTGAACTAAATCCACGTTCTACTAAATAGGAAGATAGGAAAGCAACAATTGCCTCTGAACAGTGACCAGGATATAAAATTGTCATGTGTTTTTGTGACCAAAATTTGTAGTATCTTGTTCAGACCTTGGTTTCCGCTCCTCATTTGTGGATTATTCAACAAATTTTCTCCCGTATTGGTATGGATATATCTAAGTTTGTGGGTATGCTTGCAAAATGGTCCAACGCCCAACAAATCGATACAAATTTATTTATTGATATTTATTCAAACTTTCATAATAATGAAAATTTGTCACAGATTTTTTTTGTATCAAACCTCTCGCAAACATTGTCCATGCGCCCCCAAATTATTTCTCTTTTGCCACAGACCCTCACAGCGGTATCACTGCACTTGATCGTATTCCCCGTGCGTAAAGTGAATCGGGTGTATTTAAAAGCGAGCGCGTACAGTTTGTTAACCGCTGCCACAAATGAATGATTGCAAATCAAACGTAAACGTTTGAGAAGTATTGGTATTATTGGGTACGATAGATTTTCAATCATAGATAACACGCGATACCTAGACGGGCGGGCGGGTGGTCTCACTTGACATGGTCACGTCAGTGCAGTCGTGATATCCAATACAGACAGGGCAAAAGGGGATGACCCGGGTAACTAATGAATCGAGCTATAGCGATGCGAAAGCGTGTACAGCCGCTTTGTAATACGCGTGCGTTAACCGCGAACGAACGAATCGCGAATAGGAAGAGCCGTTCAAACGAACATTGCCATATGTCGCGGAGGGTTACATGACTAAACAGAACAATTTAAAAAATATATATATTTTTGTCGTATATATTATTTATTTAAATAATATATTTATTAATTTATATAATATTTAGTAATTTATGAAAACAAAAAAGTTTCATAAACTCTATTATGCAATTAGAATGTGTTTATTGTAGATATTAAAACACAAATATTTTTGCAAATGACCCTACTGTTTATTTCATATAACATAAAGCACTTTTTCAAAATATTTTTTCCTGATGGGTGGCCGCATTCATTTATTTTATAATCAAATAAGGCCGCATATAAGAAACGTACATAAAAATGTATGCATATTATTTTGTAAATGAAGGAAAACAAATGAAGTATTTGTTTTAATCAAAAGGTCGCATTTGAGACGTTATAAGGCCCTAGGTTCGTCACCCCTGACCTATACCTTGTCTCTTATTTTTTTTATTGACTGAATTGTTACTTACTTAATAGAACTCCATTATGATCCGGTAAAAATATCAAGAGTGTTCAGTTGCACAAGAATTTTATCAGTTTGTCGGTAACTATTTCGGCATTATGCCATATATGTTTATGAACATTGGAAGTATCTCATAAGAAGCTTTTTCTACCATAGCTGCTTGTTCCGCGGTTGCTCAAGCGTTCTTTTTTTTCTTCGAAGAGAGTAGGAATAGACGGACAGGGCTAGGACAAGACTAGTGGTTAGCTAATTGCTCTCACTACGCCTCGGTTTTAGAATCGGATGTGTGGGAGGGAATTTTAGACATCACAGAAATCTATAAATCGATGTGAAAAATCAATCTATGAAACTGTCCGTACCGAGACTTGAACCCGAGACATCCGTAACCGTAGCCAACGGCGTTGAACACTGCACCACGGACGCGTCTAATAATACTTTTAATAATAAATAATACTTTTCATTTTTTATATCCGTGTAAAATCATTAAAACAGTATAAAAAAGTAATTCGTCCGTTTTCTTAGACCATGGTAATCTCTCAGAAAACAAAAACTCTCTACTGAAATTACCTGACTAATAAATAATCAAAATATTTAAACAGTTAAATTACAACTGTAATATTGTTAATGCGATGCAGTCAAAGGGCCGCACTTGAGACACTAAAATACCGTCACACCTTCTCTGGATAATGCGTTACCCCCAGTGGCCCTTTCGTACATAGAATTTAATCGATTTAACACTGTTACAAATAGAATTATATATTTATAATTGTCATTTTCTTTCTTTTCTCTAGGTGAATACGTCCTCTCTGGAAGCGAACGATTCGATCTCCTAGAAGAGGCTCTTCAACTAGTTGGCCTCGACGATGCCGAAGCGGTTGGCCTTCAGGTAAGGTCCACATCATTTTATCACTACCCGGTAAAAACCTGGGAATAAACTCGCAATGGAAAATCGAGAAAAAGCCAGCGTAATATTAATGATTAATGTATATCATTTTTAGCATTCGGTAACACTTATTTTAATAGCGTGGTATTTTTTACGAATGTCAATATTGTATCCACAAATTTGAAGTTATTAGTTCGATGATGTAGATGGAAGTAAAGAACTTTATTCAATATTGGATCACGTATGACATATTATATGTATATTTGAAGCCAAAGTAAAATATTTACGGAAACGTTCCTGTTTTTATGTACGAAGTTAAACTTGGTGTTAAACACATATTTATAAACGCACAGGTAATTCCCAATCTTTCGTGTTTTTTTCCTAATTTGTCGGGTTTTTTCCTCTGAAGTTTCTGGCAAATTTTTTAAACACGTCTAACGTTGTTACGCTGCGGAATACAGCCTGTAAGAGTGTGAAGCCCTAGGTTACAGCTTTGATTACCCTAAAAAAAGGTTCTTCACAGCTTGTCGATTTTGGACTTAATACTCGCTTGTTTAGTGCTACATACCTTTATTATGTTATTGTCGGCCTCTATGGCTTAGCGGTAACAGCTGTATCCTAGTAATCAGATGAGTCTGGGCTCAAGTCTCGGCAAGGTCGATATCAAATTTAGATTTTAGACAACATGTGACACTTGTTTTTTTTGAAATATTATTATTATGTATTATTTAACTTTCTGCACGCTGGAGTACATGCAATTATGTTTTGAATAATTTCTCCTCTGACTTTCCTGGCAAAAATTTTAGACACGCATAACGTTTTTAGTTAAATATAATAATTTTGAGATGAGTCCATATGCTTTATACATCTCTACAACAAGATATTCTTATGGATTATGTCATCGTCTTCGCAGGCCGACCTGAAAGACCCTCTCCACGAGACATCGTCCAACCACAGCGACCCAGCCTCGTCGCAGACCGCGCAGAAGACGGCCGAAGAGCCCGACCGGCTGCTGGCGAACCTGAACGACACCAGCGACAGCAGCAGCGACAACTCCACGATGCTGGCGCCCCGGTACCCCCCTCTGGGGCACGCGCACCACCACATCGGGGCCGTGGGACCCGCAGCGGGCCCCCATCACCACCACCACCATCACCACGCCGGCGTGCACCACCTGCACCACCACAGCTCGCAGCAAGCGGTGGCGGCCCACCACCATGCGGCGCATGCCCAGCATCACTTTGCGGCTGCCTATCACCATCAGGTAGGATAGTTAAACTATTTTAATCTGCTCATTTAGTTTTGTAAAGTTCAGAACTATCGGAAGGTTGTTATCATTTTTGTTGTTGTACAGCTGAACTGTTTATACCAGAGTTTCCCAACCAGTGTGGAATTTTAGATTTCCAGTGAAGGAATGGCTGCCGTTTATTAAAGATTTTCAATATAACACTTCGATTGAGTTTTGACCAATTGATGTAACCGCGAAAATTGAAATCGTTCAGGTGAGAGTAAAAACTGTTCTTAATCGAAAACGTTATACGGTGATTTAAGTTAATTTAAGTCATCGACTGAGGGTGCTTGATGGAATTTCAATATAAAAGTTGGATTATTGAGATTTTGTACACTTCCATGTATTTTGTCACTAACGACCCGGGTTTCGCCTTTCGGCATCTTCAGGCATTCGAGCACACGAATGGACTCGAACTGATTGAGGTTATCTTGTTTTTTTCAAATTGATTTAAAATCTTTGGTTGCTTATTCTTCGGTGGTTCATATAGCGGTTTTATTAGCATCTATAATGACTTTATTTAGTTGGGGGTTCTATGGGAGTTAAGTTCTTATAATTGGTCATGGATTGTGTTCTTCAGGGTTATTTTGTTTAGTGAATATAATTTATGAGCGCACAGGAAGTCGTAGAATGCTGATTAATAAAGGTTTAATGAATTTTATTCCGTGAATATGTTTATGATGGTCAGTTCGAGATGCCTGAAGATGCCGAAAGGCGAAACCCGGGTCGTTGGTGACAAAATACATGGAAGTGTACAAAATCTCAATAATCCAAGTTTGATTATACGGTGAATTGCGTTACGAATCTTTGAAATGCACTCCTGTAAATTTTCACGTTTGCAGATACGGGATTATACGTAGGGAGTGTCGATATAATAGCGGCTTACATCGAGTGGCCTGGTCAGAATTTTTAAATATGAAACCAATTTAAAACGACTGTCGTCTTTAAAATGAGATCCAATCATTAATTAACTCATTTTCGTATTTTTTGAATGTTACATCAATTGGCTAAAACGCCGTCGATATAATATATTATTTTAGTAGGTATTTAAATGTAATATTATTAATTGTTGAGATCGATTTTTAATATTATTTTCATACTTCAGAAACTATTCGAATATATTTGAATAGTTGTTAATGACGAATTGTTGGATTTCACTAACTGTTTATGTCTGGACTCTTTCAGTCAATTTGCAAATAGCACCAAAGCATACAAAGAAGACCTTGCTTCTGTATATTTCAAATAATCGAACGTTTTTGTAAATTTTTTTTTTGAATTGTTTACTTTACTTGTCGTTTGACAAAAAAAAGATTACGTTAAATATGTAATATTGTATTTTGAAGTGTTTGTACAACTAAACGGGTCCTGTCGAGTGGTTTGCGCGGGGGCTCTGGCGCATTCCCGGAATTCCGCCGGGCCCTCGACATTCCCGAATCGATTGAAATATTATTCGTCAGCAGAATAGTGTAGACATTTCCATGTATTATTTTCGACTCGAATTGTCCATTCGTGTGAAACCCTGATCGTTCCAGTGTCAAAATTCAAATTTGATATTTAAATTCCATCAAACACCCTTCCTCAGTCGATGTCTTAAATTATTAAATAGTATAGGTATGAGATTTGAATCGTTAAATTTTTGTACCCGGTTTCCGCCTTTTCGCATCTTCAGGCATTCTAGTGGAGAGAGTACAGGGATGAACTCGAACTGACGGTTAGTAATTGGTTAGAAGTGTGTAGGGCTAGTGGTTAGCTGATCGTTCTCGCTCCACTTTGTTTTTACACATTGACATCATCACAAACATCCACGCATCGATCTGGACGAGCCTGGGCCCGTACAGATCTCTAATTAGTATTAATTAAGTACATTCAATTCCGGTAACGTCGTTGGATACGGCTATGTGAGTCTCGGGCTCAATTCCCGGTGCGGACAGTTTCATAAGTTGATCCGTTAATCGATTTATGTACGTATTCTGAGCGTTTGTGATGTTTAAAACTACCTCCCACCCATCAAATCCTTACAGGGCATAGCGAGAGCGATTAGCCAACCGTAAGTACATTCCTAGCCCTATCCTTATATCCCTACTCACTTCGAACAAAAGAAAGGTTGAGCAACTGGACAGTAACAAGCAGTTCTCTTGGTAAACTCCTTTTGAGATACCTCCATTGGAAGGCCGTTTGCTCCAAATTACATGGTAAAAAGAAATATTTTACAGTTCTCGTATATTTCAACAATTAACTTAAAAAATTGAACATTAGCTGCCACCAAAATAACACAAACGTCTAAATGTCAGCCCCCTCTGTCTCTCACTGTTATTATCACCGTTTTTGTTTTTACAAAAGTATGCTTTTTAACATTTAAAAAAACATTTTAGTGATTCGCGGATTTCAAAATGTTAGCGACCGCTCCCGATCGATATCTTCTATTTGATAGATAATAAATTGAATGCTCGTGTGTTAAGAAAACTTTGATTTACGAAATGTAATTTCGAGGTTCCACTATTTACCTACCTACTGACAGGTTCGGGAATAACGCTCGTATCCTTTTCTTTGAAAGTCAGCAAGCAGGTACCACACGACCGCGTGAGATCGATTCGAGAATCTACCATCAATCTTCTACAATAATAATTAATCACTCCGGTACCGTTGCAAGTGTCACAACACTCTGTTGTGTAATATATCTAAAAAATATGTATTATATTTAAATAATTAAAAAAAAACGTATCTTCCACTAAATGGTTTTTGATAAAATGGATTTGTAACAAACGTGGTCTCTAGTAAGCGTAGAAACATTCATTTCAATTTATTTATAATATACTAGTGAGTACCCGGCATGCGTTGCAATGCCACTCAAAAAAAGAAAGGGTTTGTGTTTTAATTCTGTTTATTGAACTGCTTTTGGATTAGAGGTCTGCACAGGCCGAAATTTCATAGACTTACCCGGTTCGAGCCCATCATCTTCAGGTCTGGCCCGACCCGAACCCGAGTTTCAATATCACAATATTTTTTTTTCGTCTGGTGCGTACACGTATAAATCAGAAAATTTTTCCCAGATGTCGCTGTATGTACGTGTTTGATTCTTTTTTTCAATTTTAGATTTTCAATTTTTTTTCTTCAGAACCCTTCACGTGTGCACAACAACTCACCGAAGTTTCATCGAAATCGTATGAATGGTAAAGGAACGCGTAAAGGACAAACAAAAATTTATTTTATATAATATTTCTCGGCATGATCACAATAAGTCCTTCCTGAAAGTTTCGTCGCGATCGGTTGAGTAGTTTAGGAGCCTATAAGATCCGCACAAACCAACAAACCAACAGACATTCATATTATATATATATATAAATCAATGTTTGCTTGTTCGCATTTTATGCACTGCCATACCATTCATTCGATTCCGATAAAACTTCGTCAAGTTATTGCTTGCACTTGCGCGAAGAACATAGGCGTAGTACAATCAGACCCGGCCCAACCCGAGCCCGACTCTCAACTTTTTATTTTTAAATCGAGATATATCTAAAATAAAGAAAAATTCAAACACAAACACTTTCTTTCTTTGGGTGGCATTGCAACGCATGCCGGGTACTCACTAGTAATATATATATAAATCAATGTTTGTTTTTTCGTATATTATGCACTGCCATACCGTTCATCCGATTCAGATAAAACTTTGTCAAGTTATTGCTTGCAGTTGCACAAAGGTTATAGGTATAGGAACATTAACTTACAGTAGCTCTTATCTATATATATATAAATCAATGTTTGTTTGTTTGTCTCTTATGCGTTCTTATACCATTTATCCGATATTGATGACACTTTGGTGAGTTGCTGTGCGATCGAATATGAACAAACAGCGACATCTTGGAAAACCTTCTGTTTTATTCGTGTACGCACCTGGCGGAAAAACAAAAGATATTGTGTATACAAAAGCACTTCAATAAACAGAATTTACAGAGAATCTTGGAGGAACTGTGTGATGGCCATATGCTCCAAGTAGGGATCGAATATTGATAAAGAAGTATTTGTTACCCAGCTTCGTCCAGGGTAGAGAGCGCTAACATTTAGAAGTTGGCGTTATTTTGGTGCAAGCTAATGTAACATCTATTTTGAAAGAGCTACAGATACATAATAGACTCTCGGCCGTTTATATAAGAGGCCTGCTCGGTTGTTTTGGCCACATTGCCTGCAAGCTTACCGATAATCTCGAGAGAATGCAAAGCGTATACTCGCTGGAGCGGCCAAGTAAACGTTATTTAAAATACTTGAAGCCAAATCGTTCCTGTTTTATGTATGAAGTTAAACTCGGTGCTAAACACATATTTATTTGTTCAATTGGACTCAGTATCTTGAAAAAACAATGACAGATATTTTATTCCCAATTTTCCGGGTTTTTTTCCTCCACCATTTCATAATTCCCGATTTTTTTGCAATACCAACTGCAACCGAAGCGAACAACGTTGACCGCTGCGCCACGAACCCGACAAGGAAGAAAATATACACTAATTTGTATTCAAAACGTACGGCAGCAAAGTGGCCGCCGAATGCATCGAAGTATTAATAATTATCCACGGTGTCCCATTGTCCAAAATATTTTTTTATTATTATTTGTTATTTCGCTTACCATAATCCCCTGACCGCAGATCAAATCGTCACATCATTTGTCACTGGCCAGTCAAATGACATTAATCACTCGGCAGGTTTTTTTTTTTTGTCATACTTCTTTCTCATAAAAGAATTTGTTGTCCTTTCTTGGTTTCACTTGTTCTGTTCGTGTTGAAGGTTTAAGATATGGTCACACGGTGTTCGCGAAGTCGCCTTATTTATATGATTTGTTATTTTTTTTTTATTTTAACTATATTCACTTCCTATTCGGACCATATGGCCATCACACCAAGATTCTCCGTCCCCCGTCAGACTTCTTGCTTCCTCCCAGGTCATCCCAGCGTCCTGTATACATCCATCCTATGGATGGTAACAGCGGCCTTCCAGGGCGACGGAATATATCCGGTGTGTAGAAAAGACGGCATCCACAGCACATGTCCAAGCCAAGTCCATCGTTTTTTTTTTGTTTTGCACTTAATAATGGGCTGGTCCGTCCTCTTACCTCCGAATTCCTAATAAAGTCAAACCACCGTACCCCTAGTATTCGCCGCATGCATGTGTTTTTGAAGTACAGTATACGATTAACCTAGTTTAGTGAGGTGCCATAACTCGCAACCGTAAAGCATCACCGTCAGAATGCATGCCGAGTACAACCGTGAGTCCCAGACTTTCCGCATTGAATTAAAAGTTACTCCAGCTATCCCTAAACGGTAATATGTTCCATGGATTCGACGGTAACTTTGTGGAAGTTCATTTTTAATATAAAATTAAGTCTGCTTAAGTCAGAAGATGCTTCTTAAAGAGGCGAAACGCGTCACGTTAGTGATAAACCAAGTGGAATAACTAAGTTATCAATTTTTAATTTAATTTTATATCCCTAAACGGATTGCGAGCTCATTTCAACTTTCTTTATATTTTTAAAATTGAATGAACGTTTTAGAGAAGGGCAGAGGTCGCTGACATACAGACGTTGGCGTTATTTTGGTATTAACTAATGTTGAAAATTGTTTATAAGTAAGATACAATTTTTTGTGTTAAAATATAAACATGTAAGCATTAATAATATTAATGTTTTTTTTTTTGTGAGGGTCCGCGGATTACTTTTTCAGATTCAGGGGGCCGTGGCATGAACATTTTTGGGTACCACTGCACTAAACCATAGCGGTCTTATAAAATGTTTTCAATTTTAATTTATTGTATCTTTAATAATACGCACTTTCTAGTAATTCTGTAGTTTATGTCACTCGTGATTTTTTTTACAATCTGTTAATGGTTGTTAAGAAGTTAGGGACAATAGTTTAAAATATAATAGCAATAATAATAATAAAAAAACACAGTTTTGTGATTGTTAGTACATATCCCGTAACCCTTATGCACAGATAGAATAATAATTATTAAACAATTGTTATTTAAAGTTTTGCTACTAGATTTTTTCGCCAAAGTCTCGTTTATAAGTAAAGTAAGTTTATTCGATTATGGACAAAGTGCCAATCCGTTTAATCCGATTATCTAATATTGCCACTTTCAAAGCAAACGCGTTTTTTTTCAAATGATTAAATTGGTATTATGCCTCGTGACCGAGTGGTTAACGCCGTTGGCTTCTTACGCTGTGCTAACGGGCTCGAATCTAAGTACGGACAATATATTTTTCAATTGATTTATGAATTTTCGATTAACTTACAACTAGACTTGTCCTAGCTCTATCCCTATCAATGTTCTCTTATCAGCTCTGCACCACTGCGCGGCCCCGCAGCAGTGTTACAACCCCCCCGCAGTCATCTTGAAATGGCGCGCACTCAAAATATTTAAATCAAATCTTTGGTAAAATATATAAAGATTATTTTTTTACCATTTTCGCGCCCAATATGGAGTATATGAACGCCAGAAGTTTTTTCTAAGAGAGCTACTTGTTACGCAGTCGCTAAACCCTTCTTTTTCGAAGAGAATAAAGGAGAGAGAATTTTGTTCAAAACTTTTTCACCATATCCGCTCCCCATTCGGAGCATATGGCCATCACATGCTTACTTCAAGATTCTCTGACCCCCACCAGTCTCTTCACTTCCTCCCAGGTCATCCCGTAGCTCCTCCGAGTACATCCTATAGATCAGGGGTGGCCAAACTTTTGACCAATACGATCGACTATTTTTTAAATTATAGGCGGCGGTTTACCAACATCGTATGTTGTCATATTTAAAAATAGATAAAAAAAAATGATAGAGATTGAAATGCCGTCGTTAAAGAAAAGTGAAGAACGCGTATAGATCGATCGAATGATTTTACGTTGAATTTAGAAGGATATTTAAGATGAAGCAAAACAGTACAGTGGAAGCAAAATGGTTTACCTCCACTTCGCACTATATGCTATCATCATTAATTTAAAAGAAACTAGCTCGTCGATATGCAAGATATTACAACAATAATCTCGCGGCGTGGGATGTAAGTACCCTTCTGCAATTAACAGAGATATTATAAAAGTTATATGACAAAAATTGCCCTAAATAAAAAGGTTAAAGGAACACGGGTATTTAGAAAAACTATAAATATATATAAATGAATGGGCGCCAGTCTGAAAACAAACTTACAGGCGAAAATTAATTTTTAATAAATAAAATGCTAAGAATTGTGACAAATTAAATTTTAATATATAACAATGAATTATCACAAATTAATACAAAAAGTTTAACAAAAAATAAGATTTTACATTTAAAGGTTGCAATATGCACAACATACGGAATGACCATAGCTTAAGTTAATACAATAAAAATAACAAAAGAAATATAAATATGATACTGATAGAGATGTTGTTGCTCCATCAGGATCGGATGACTTCCATCAGTGCGCTGCTCGGTTGGGTAGCCCTTGGAGGACCACCTCTGCGGTTGAACGCCAGACCTGAAGTATCTTTAAATTTCGTCGCTCCTATTCTGGCTTAATTATCTTTAATTTGAAACGACCTTATTGGTTCTTTCTTGTCCACCACGGCACGACTTGATTGGTCGCGCCGCCGCAATTAACACAAAATTGCCATTGCGTGGACTTTCAATTATTAAATTTTAGTTGGTATACTTAATCCAAATTATTCCATATTTATATAAACAATTTGTAATGTACAACATTACATTGGCCTGCTCACTCTATACATTTTCCGCGCAGAAAATCTCTTAGTCTTAGAGGTGAAATTGTCTAATACCAGTGATTCCAACTATTCGAAATCGAATAGTAAATCTGGAACTAAACGAATATATTTCTGGAGTATTAAAATATCGAATATTCGAATTGGAATCCTTTATCAGTACGCTGAACAATTTAACTTAGCAAGCATTAATCGTATAAGAACTTCCGTTAATATACCTCCAATAGGAGTCCGTATGCTCCAAATTCTGAGCATGATTAAGTAAATATTAATTTGCAATACAAAACGTCGCTAACTTCTACCGGACTTTGCAAAGTGAACATATCCGCTTTTGGTTCTAGGCGCCCCATGATACCGCGGAGAAATTACTTGCTCCGTTCGCCACCTGGTGTAGAAATTGATCAAAATTTCGATGTGTCTTTAATTCACCATTACCCAGTGATTGTTCGCCGCAGTATGTTCCTCTGGTATATTACGGATTTCTATTTTTTTTATTGTTGCTGTTTTCGAGTACACATAACGAAAAGTGAGCTATGTTTTTGATGTATCTATAATACTATTGTGGCGCAGTTGGTAGCGTCTTTGGTTACGGTTACGGATGTCTCGGGTGCAATTCTCGGTTTTCATAAATTGAGTCCTCCTTCCCACCCATCCGATCCCCACGGGGCGTAGCGAGAGCGATTAACTAACCACTAGTCCTGTCTTATGGTTCCACTACTGTTTTTTTTTTTTTTACAAAATCACTTTTTAATGCAGTTTTATTCGCATTAAAAATACGGTTCCATCTGCATTTAAAAAAACCTTACAATGTTCTGTAAATCCGTCAAAATTGAAATTAGAAAAATGTTCTATCTGAAAAACATACAAATTTTACAGTGCACCATTTTAGGTTCCATCTGTATAGATAGTTAGGAATACCGCGTGAAGGAAAACACATTCACGTGAGTTTACATATTTCATTCAGAAAGTTACATTTTCTGAAATCTCTCTATAGCTCAACCTGTCTATTTTAGAAAAGATTTACGACAGACGGATTGGGCTACGACACGACTAGTAGTTAGCTAATCGCTCTCGCTACGCCTGAATAGAAATTAATTAATCTAACTAAATGTCACTCTATTAATACTATCAGCTTCGGCCAAAATCAGGTAAAACAACCCCTGAAATCTTAAGCGTTTACTAAAAGTGTTATAACTACGGAAATAGTGGATGAAATCAAATAAAACTTTTTGGAATTGCTTAAATCATTTAAATATTTAATTTTTGTTTGGTAAAATTGCCAACATTTTCCGTTGTGAAGAGCCATACGGTAATTTTTACACATGTGCCGAGTCTCATTCCTTTTCTTGTTCTTTGCACACACCTTGCATGTTCTACAGGGCTTATTTTTTTCAATATGTGCTTAGACATATCCCCCGACAACCTGTCTTGTAGATCTTGCAAAACTGTAGCTCGTAGTGGACTCGGTGTCACCGTAATATCGTCTCCAGAAGGGGGAATATTAAAAAACTAAAATTCGATTGAGATTTTAAGTCGAGCGACAACACAAATTAGATTTCAAGTCTTGACTGTAATTAAAACCATGATTCCGTTTTAATACGTATCCCTTGATGACTTTATTATGACTGGTCTATCACGTGAATGTGTTAAAGTGTCAAACATACTGAATACATACTTCGATTCGATCCCGTGAGCACCTCAACCGAAGCCAACGACCTTTACCACTGCACCAATTAAAAAAAAAACGTGAAAAAGTAAAGTTTTCGAGAATTCTCCATCACAGATTCTAGTATCATCTCTGGTCTTTTTTTTTTTTTGAGCAGTGACGGCAAGTGCCATATCGCGCACGCGCGCCCCCAGTCGTCGGCGACCGCCTGCTTAGCGCACGCCACCGTGTGACATTGATCGATAATGACACAGAAATTAAATTCTTTTTACAGTAGCCATGTCAGAGTTTCCAGCGCTAAATAATATCTCATTAAATCTGCACACTTACGATGTTATTATATCGGCGTACAAAAGGCAAAAAGGCATAAGTGCAATTTTGCCTCCTTGGAGGATATATGAATGCGATTTTGTTCGTATTTTTTTTACTCCACTTGATAGACAAAAGGACAACTTGTGTATTTATTCTTCAATTGAGCCAATGAGAAGTGAAGTGAGCCAATTGTGTTTTCGAAAAAAATGAGTTTTGGTATACTACATGTCACGAAGTAGATAGAGTATACGACGCATAACTTTGCACTTTTTACTATAGATGTACCAATTTAACTCGGCCGCTAGTGAGGGCGCCACCGTCGCGTTAGGAATGTTGCCATACTGAAGCAGAACTGAAATTTCAGTAAATTCAAAAACTGATATATTTAAAAAAAATATTAAAATTAGACAAGATATTTATTTTGAATAAAATTGCAATTGGAGAAATTTATTCTAGACTGACAATCCTAGTTCCAATTTCGACGGCGGCCAAGTAATGTTGGTAATATATACACTTATACGATTTCTGTAAAATACACAGAGCGTGTCAGTGTATTAGTATATCTGTGTGGATCCCTTGATCCTAAATCCTACAGCCGAACATTAGAGCCGTACAATGCAAAGTTGTACGGCGTACACTCGTGTCATAAATATAGGCTGCGAAAGTGTTTTATTCTGTAAGAAGTTGAATTCATTGAACTAAAATTTTTAAGTTTCGCCATTATTTTATCACTTAGTCCACTTCACCTCTCGAGGGTTAAATTAATTCATGTATGGCAAAATGTATTTGTTTGATTTGATTACCAATCAATACACATTGTCAGTGGCTTCGTTTACCGATAACACAGGTTCGATTCCCAGTAAGTACTGTTTCGTAAATTGATTGATGGATTTCTGTTCTGTGATATCCAAATTTCTCTTCCACCCGATTCGAAAAACGGGTAGTAGCGAGAGCGATTAGTTGACTCGTTGTTCTGTTCTAGCCCTATCTTTGGAAAAGAGTGGACCTCTGCTGAAATACCTCCATTAATTGTCTCAGAACTGTGCTTCTTGAAGTATCGATATATTATATAAATAAACAGCGTTGATCACTCGGCCACAGCCACACCATTAACACAATATGAATATTTTTGTATTATATAATTTAAAACATCGACTGAGGGTGCTGAAATTTGAATTATTGACATTTTGAACACTTCCATGTATTTTGTCACTAACGACCCGGGTTTCGCCTTTCGGCATTCCTTGCCAATTCTGAACAAACAGCTGAACCTTCCAAACTCCCCGTTGCTGTATCCTATACGTTGAATCACCTAACAGATGCCACTGAATGTGGAATGATTGTATATATTTATCCTTTCGTCGAATTGCATCCCGTCGAAACCCACAGTGCTATTATAATTGTAAAATCACTGATAATTCTAATATTAGTTGGAATGCGGCAATTCGCCACTCTGTTAATGCGTTGTTTACAAAATAAGGATTAAGGCGATTCTCGAAATTTTAACTCAGGTATCAGTGTGGATCCTAGACTTATAATATTTTATCTCGTAAATTATATTTGTATCTTATATAAAACGTTAGACACTGTTTACTGTCTGTCAGTTCGAGTCCATTCGTGCGCTCGAATGAATGAAGATGCCGAAAGGCGACACCCTGGTCGTTAGTGACAAAATACATGGAAGTGTTCAAAATGTCAATAATTCAAATCTGATTTTTATATTAATTTTCGATCGATACAGACGTATGTTTGTAATCGATTTCCGTCAAATCAATTTCCCTCTTTTTTGTACGGCTACGGTAAATCCCCGATCGTGTGGCGCGAAAATATTTTCGCTCGCTCCTCCGCCAGTAGTGTCTCACGCGGTCGCCAGTTCGGGTCGAACTGTCGTAACTACTGTGCGAATATGCGCGGTGAACTGTGCCCGAAGTATCTGTGATTACAGTTCACGAGTGTGCACGGCATTTAGCATAGACAAGAGTGACAAATTGTGCGTTTGTTTGTGGTATTTTTTACGCATGTGTTCTGTCATTTATCAAGACATTTTTTTTTAGTTGTTTTTTGTTGGCGTATTGATTCATAATAAGTATCTAAACAGATGTTTGTTTTACACGATCTGGTTGTTGTACAATCTTTTGAGTTTTGTTTTTCGGAAATAATAAAGGTAGAAGACCTTTTTTTTTGTAGCCATGTTTGCTTTCAATGTGAAATATCTCAACGTGTGTTTTTATTAGAGAACTAATTGCTATTTGGTCTCGCAAGTTATCTTTTTCGACAATCAGGGTGAGGTAAGGACAGGATGTTTTTGTGCTTTCAAAGGAAAGCGTTTCAAATACGATAACTCGTTGTTATTGAGTCTTTCAACACATCTAGAAGAAAGCTTATCCGCTTATAATATGGAGGAATTCAACAGGAAATGTTTTAATATTACTACTTGTTACTCAGTTTTTCACCCTCTCTTTTTCGAAGAGAAAATTGACAGCAGAATAGCGCAAGGTCATGAATAGTGGTTAGCTAATCGCTCTGGCTTAACCTCGTTTTTAGGGTCGGATAGGTGGGAGGGAATTTTAGACATCACACACACAGAACTCCATGAACCGATTGAATATCTTTTGCAATTTTAAAAAAGCGTTTAAAAACTATAAAATAGTAAATTTAAAAAAAATATTCCTCGTCTGAACTCGCTCACGTCCACGCGGAATATCTCGACATCCGAAGCGATACCGCTGAACATCGTTAAAACTCTTCCCAGTGCCATAAAAGCATAAAAAATTTGATATATTGTTGTTTGTAAAAAGTTCAAAATTATCCCGCGCATTTGTTGGCTTGGCCCGCTAAGCCTAATAAAGTAACTCGTGAATCTGTCGTCGAAATAAATATCAAACAAATTATATATAAAAATAAAAATATTATGTATATTTATATTATAAATATATTCGATTAGTTTCTGAAGTGTGAAATTACTATTAAAAATTCGATTTGAATAATTAATAACATGACATAAATACACATTCCGATACTGTTCCATTTTATTACAATATTAAAAATTTGCAGCTGCGTCGGATTACTACAGCAATTTTTCATCAATTAATTACTGAAATTACGGTATGTTTAAAGGGTGTTTTTTAGCCCCGAGTCGTACTTCAAGCTCGAGTATTATGATACTAGTATACCGTACCCGTCATAAATGACGGCATTGAAATTGAAATACTGAACGTCTAAAGTAGCTATTACGTCGGAACTGTGTGTGCATTGCATAACATTTTATTTTATATATTCACCGCGAACGTTTAGGTCATGAGAAAATTTCATACATACGTGTGATGTGTGATGATAATAAAACGTCTACAGAGCGGTCTGGGCTATTATATATAAGATATTAAGAGCGCCCGAGTTGGGTGAAGGCAAAAAAAAAACCACCACGCAGGGTATTCGTTATTGTTCTTGAAATCTGTAGGAGAAATTGTGATGTGATATTTCGTCGATTTTTGTAAAATATTTCATTAAAAATTATTACGAACTTGCGTAAGGCCCACTTAATGGAAAAAGATGCTATTATAATACCATGATAATACTAATGCCATATGAATATTTTTTAGTTAAACAAAGGTATTGAGTAGCCCCTGGTGGTAAAAATATGAATTAATGTGCAACATAATTTGTTTTATTGTTGTCAGTTTCGAATGATAAAACACAGTTTTAAACTTATTTTGAAATAAATTGGTTTAGTTATATTTTCAATTCGTGTTTACTAATCTGTAAACCGAATGCTGTATACTTTTCCCCATCTCAATTATGTACAGAATATATGAAAACATAAAGAAAAGTTACCGAGACTTTAAAATCACTGAATTTATAGTAATTACACAGTGATTATTTGTATCGTGGGCCAAAGTTACCCGATTTGGATGAAAATTTAGCCCGCCTTTTTTTATCTATATTTGTGTATTAATTATAACAATAAATCTATTTATGTTAATTAAATTTCATCTTGAGACATTAGTTCATTTTTATGTAGAACAATACCACACATAAATGCAATGGCGAACCATAAAAATACAAAAAACTTCACAACTGGGTTCGAAGTCACCCAGATTGACTGTACTATTCGAATATCGAATAGTTAAACAAGGGCCGAATGTGTCCGAATATTTGAGGTGGAATCCCTACTTTCCGCATCAGAATTGACAGTTAACACTTTAAAAGTGAAAAATTCTCATTAATTTCGTTGATTGGATTTAATCGGCGGTAATTACGGGTCATTAGAAAACTGCTTTTTATTTTCTAATTATATTAATTCGTAACGTTGCGAGTTTTCTATGACAGATGGCTAACGTGGATTCGCTTGAATACGGTAAACCCGAAAAGGGGTCAACCGATGTGTGTTTTCTATCGCCTCCAATCGCACATATGTACTATTCATAATATTATAATAATTTGGCAAATTGCAATCTGAGCCATTCCGTTTGACAGAGGCTTCCAACTCGATTGTAATCGCGGGCGCATTCTGGATTGGAAACATTCGGGCTTTCGCGCAGATTTAAAAAAACAAACAAACTAAAGTTTTGTCGAAATTCATTTTTAACCTTCCCGTTACCATAGGTGCACCAAGATTGCCATACGAGTTGAAAACATTAATATCTCGCTTATTACGTTTTATATAAATTTAGGATTTGAGCTATTTGTAGATAAAATAGTTATGTAATAAAATTAAAATAAATAAGTGGTTCGATTCAATGTTTTCATCATTAAATTAATAAAATTACAAAACTCTGATGACAATATTATTCCGAAAGCAATGAAAGTGATAGCGATATATAAAATTATATACGCAAGAGTGACGCACGATATATATTTGTTAAGTTGAGACAAAGCGAGAAAGGACCGGATGCATCTTCGCTTGTAGTTATTTTTTATGCAGTGGCATGTGGTGGTGTTACTGGTGAGTAGGATACAAGAGCGTACGCCCGAAAGCCCTTGTATCTCACTCGCACCCGTCACTTTACATGGGATTGAGCGAGAAAAAGTGAACGGCACGTCACTCGTTTGCTTGTGTTTGTTATAATATGAGTCAACTCGTCAAGTTTACATTTTAAACGGACCGTATAAGGCAGAAGCGAGACATGCCTGCAGTTCATGTGACGTGTTTTTCCATGTCGTCCATATCTGGATTATATTATATGAAAATATGTAAATTGCAAGCTGTAGACAGATAAAGTGTACAACGATAACAATATGACATTTAAAAACAGAATAACCCTTTTAAAGCGATCAATTACATTTAAAAATGCTCAATACATGACCAAGTCCAAGTGACACAGCCTGTGTCGACCACGGCTGGTAACATGATTTTTTTTTAACACGGACTGGAAAAGGTTAATGTAAAATTAAAGCTAATAACTTGTTATTCCACTGGCTGTGTTACTAAATGTGACACGTGTTTCGCTTCTATAAGAAGCATCTTGAGACTAACTATGTTATTAATTTGCGTCTTGGACTAAATTCTGCACAGTGGTGAAAGGGGTAAAGGAACAAAAAAGGTTGGGAGCCCTTATCACACTAACGGATTTTCTGTATATTCCTTGCGCTCATTCAGGCGTTGGTCCTTGCAAAAGTGTCACCTATTGTTGAATTCGCGATCATTGCCATCATAACCGGCCGTAACTATTATTAATTAGTAAATGCGTACCAAAGTGATTTTTTCGATAGGCAATTAAAACGAATTTATAAATATATTAATGTGATCAAGTGAAATGTGAAGCGATATTAATGCCTTCCCCATGACGTCACTCCGCTTGACCGTTGGTAAGCAGTCGTAACTGCTCATTTCATGGTTGGCAATTCGTGCGCCGGATCGCGGTTCTGTGATGAGTTGTGACGCCATTGCGACGAGTTGCTGGCATGGAGGAAGCCGAGAACCAGAATCGTCTCCATCATCATCATCAGCCTTTGGCGTTTTCCATCTCGTTCCCGTTCGATTATGACGAGTACCAGGTGAGACCCATTCGCCTCACATTTTGCCGTTAAATTTTTGACAAATGCGGTATTATAAAATGTTTGGCATTTCAGCTAATTACCCGAACCTGTGGCCGAGTGGTAAACGTCGTTGGCTTCGATTGCCGTGCTCAAGGGTTTCAATCCCATCACGGACAGTTTCAAAAATTATTTTCTCACACAACTTAAATGTATGTCCAAGTTTATTCTATTATCGAGAGATTAGCTAACTTTAGCCCTTTATTACCGGGTCCGTGATGCAGTGGTCAACGTCGTTGGCTTCGGTAACCGTACTCACGGTTTCGAGTCCCAGTAAGGACAGTTCTTTAAATTGTTTTTTGAATGTATATTTGCGATGTCTAAATATTCCCTTACACCCATCCGATCCTAAAAACTGAACGCAGCGACACCGATTAGCTAACTATAAGTGTTAACAGTCAATTCTTTGTGGTAAAAGGGTGAAATTTGAGTTAAATATGCAGTTATATTTTTATAAATCGCGTTTCTAACTTGTATAATTGCAGAGGTTTAATTTAAGAATTTCTCTCGGCTGACGCTTGCCAACTGTATTGATTCGTTCCTCACATATGTAAAACTAAAAACAAAGGCACATGAATTCTTAAAATGTCAATATTTCTGGGTCAGTAAAAGGATATTTCTAAATATCCTTCTACTGACTATACTCGGAAAGTAACTAATTGTAAAACACCTGTTTATAAAATGCATAAAACTCGTGTACAAATTAATAATATTTGATCTACGGTGACAATTTGAATAATGCTTTTCCCATTATCTCAATATAGATTATTTGAAGATGTCTGAGTAAAAACTGGACGATCGATATACTAGAAAAGTCTCCACCGTTCTTTTTGTTGTGGTGGTATTTAAGATTTTAATCTTGTGAAAACATTAACGCTCTCAAAGCTTCGGCACCCCCAGGTATCTGTATTGTCGGCGCTAATTGTAATCCCTCGTAAGCCTTTTAAAGAGCCATTTTTTCACGTCTCCATTTGTGTAGCCTTTCCAGTGTTCTGTTAAGTTGGTATGTTATTATTGTCACGTTCTCGAGATTTCGGACCTGCCTCCTGAAGACGGTCTCCCGTCTGCCTAGGGGTGGTTCATACGGAAGAGCAATTCGTTAATAGATATGAACGAATTTGAACGGGATATTCATCCGGCACTAAACAAATCAACCGGAATTGCCTGTCAATCTGTTGCCCATTTAATTAAAATTAATAACATAGTTGACCCTTACAGCGCGAGCGGTTTTCGCACGAATTTATTTTCAGGAAATTGATGAGTTAATACGCTAACAATAAATACATTTCAACAGTAAAAAATGAAGGATTGTGTGAAATATGTATATTTATCCCAAATACATCAAGAATTATAATTCGAAATAAATACTATCGAATAAATATGAAACGTGTTTGAAAGCAAGTAATTTTTTTCTGTCAATTTCGAACCACCTTTATTTGGTCCATTGTCCATTATACGTAGAGTCGACTTCTCCTTTGTGATAATCATCAGACGCTATCAAGAATCTCGGCCAGTCAAGTGGCGGGGGCTTCGATGCAGCGCTGAGGGGTGAGTTGCGGGGCAGAGGGCTTTCGAACCCTGCTGTAAGTGCATTTAACAAGTGCCTTTATCGAGCAGAGGGGTGTATCCAACGATTAACATTGCCTATCCTTGGGGCAGCGTTTAACCCTTTTGGTCCCAGCCGTTTTTGGATGGTGCACACGCCAAAAACACCACTTAATTTAAATTTGAAAAAAATATATACATACATAATCTTTACATACTGGGGAACCTTTTTCATAAATAATAACTATAAAGTATTGCACACATAGTCTCCTAATGTAGATATCTCAACAGAAGTCTTTCTACGAGAACTGCTTGTTACTCAGTTTCTCAACTTATCTTTTTCAAAGAGAGCAGGGATAGAAGGATGGAGTTAAGACAGAACAAGTGGTTAACTAATCGCTTCCGCCATGCCCCATTTATATGATCGGCTGGGTGGGCGGAAAATTTTTAGACAACACAAACATTTATGAAACTGTCCGCACCGATACTTGAACTCTAGACATCTGTAGCCGTAGCCAACGTCGTTAACCACTGTACCGACGTTTCTAATAATAGTAAACCGTTTTTGCTTTATTCGACAATTTATTGTTTGAACCTGCATTTACTTTGTAGAAATCAATTTTAATATCAAAGTATTCAGTTTTACAAAATTTTATAAGTTATTTGATAGCTATTTCGGCTTAACGCTATCGTTAGTTCTGACGCAGCAAACGTAAAGAACGCAACAAATGAATCGTTCGTCGTCAGACGTTTACTAAACTAAAAACTCGTGTATTTTAAATGTGAATATTACCTTCTCTATGTACGGTTTTATACTGTGCGACTTTTTCTTGTCCGCTTTTTTCCGTTCACCGTATCGAGATTACACTGACAGAACGGATAAATTAAGTTAGATTTTGACGATTTTCTGTTTTAAATGTCAAAATGTATGCAATTTAAGTCGTATGATATAATGGCTTTGAAAAATAAAACAGTATTAAGTAATATTGCTATATTTTTATTCCGGCGAAAAGCCATCGATACCAAATGTAATGATTTGTACGCCAAAAAGATAATTCTTCATAAGGTAAATGTATTTGTAGTTGACCTTTTTCAATAAAAGTGCCCAAAATAAGAAACATATACGCGGGATTTCTCTAAATTTTATAGTTCAGATAAGTGAAAAAATCTTTTGTTGGATTGAAAAACTAACACATCACGATATATATTATGTCATTGGGGTGTCATAACGGGCATTTAAAAACAACACCTTATGCATTAAGTACTTTATTTCGAATTTCTTTAGAGAATTGTTAAAGATATCAGTGAATGTAAGTATATTCTATTTGATTCAACCAAGAGTGGTCTTACAGGAAGCTCTGATGAAAGTTCGTTATGAAACCCTTTGATTAGGCATGGTCAACTACTGACCATCAACATGGTTGTTAAAAATTAAACACAATTTATTTGTAACAGACACTTTTCTGCTTTTCTGACTTTTCATATTAATTTAGACATTTGATCCATTATTGTTTTGTTATCATTCGATCTAATGCTAAACGTTTATCAAATTTGAATTATTGAGATTTTGTACACTTCCATGTATTTTGTCACTAACGACCCGGGTTTCGCCTTTCGGCATCTTCAGGCATTCGAGCGCACGAATGGACTCGAACTGACAGAGAGTAAACAGTGTCTAACGTTTACATAGAAGATACAAATACGACAAATATTATTTACGTGATAAAATATTATACGTCTAGGATCCACACTGATACTTGAGTTAACATTTCGAGAATCGCCTTAATCCTTATTTTGTAAACAACGCATTAACAGAGTGGCGAATTGCCGCTTTCCAACTAGTATTAGAATTACTAGTTGAGAAGACCTCGGATCTACAAGAGGCGAGCGGCTGGTTATCCAGAGTCCCGGAAGGGCTGTGATCTCAGACAAACACCATTTCAAATCCGGTTCAAAACTTATTTATTTTTCTATCAAAGATGCAGTGGTTTACATTACATAAATATATAATTTCTAACACATAAAATTGATTCTACATTTACATTTACTTAGCAACTGAATTTACTTTAAGTTATAATACAAATGGCACGAAAAACGATTTTAAATTAAGTCCAACGCAAATCAAAACACAAACAACTCGCATCGTTACCTCCGCCGCAACTCGCCCGGCTCGGCGAATCGTTATCGACTGTCTACAAATACTTAATAAAAACTCCCTGCAAAGTCGGAGCTACCTCTTTCTGTAAAAATGGACTCGTCCAGCGGACGTAGCCGGCGGCTATTGACGGCATGGTAACAAGTTTTGGGCAGATTCTGCGAATTATTGCTGTTGCCGCTGGGCGATTTCAGTTCTGGACACTAATGACATTTGTACTTAACAAAACCAGGGTGTGTCATAGTATTAGATTTTACAATTATAATAGCATTGTGGATTTCGACGTGATGCAATTCGACAAAAGGATATATATATATACAATAATTCCACATTCAGTGGCATCTGTTAGGTGATTCAACGTATAGGATACAGCAACGGGGAGTTTGGAAGGTTCAACACTGTTTACTGTCTGTCAGTTCGAGTCGAAACCCGGGTCGTTAATGACAAAATACATGGAAGTGTACAAAATCTCAATAATTCAAATTTGATATTGAAATTTCATCAAGCATCCTCAGTCGATGTCTTAAATTAAACGTTAATCGTTATTTTTGTTGATTTTTCCTCTTAAACGGTCAACGGTTAAAAAACAAACAATAATTTTACTCGATAGAGAGAGTACTTTGAAAAAAAATAATGTTTTAATTGCGATTATCTCAGAACTTGTTTTTATAACTAAATAAAAAATTGAGTTAGTTATACCAAAACTCTATAGTATAAAAAAAAAACAGTTTTGTACAAACAAATTTAATGAAAAATGTATATCAAATGGTTAAATTTAGTATTTTTCAGTGAGTGTCTTCTTCCATAACAACGACGATATATTCCACATTGAGACCGGACATGTTTATTGAAGAAAAAAAAATGTTTCATAGTTGAAGTAAAATATAAACAGACTTCAAAAATAATCCGGGCACACGATATAGCTTTTCTAGTTTCTTCTAATTGACTCCGGCGTTAAAAGTGTTAATTATTAAAATAAGTGTTTTTAAACTTAACTCCTTATTCCTTTCCCACGCGTTCCGTTGATTGATACGTGCTAAATTATTAAAATAACAGTTTACAAATACGATTTTAATACTATTCTGTAACTGTACATTCAGCATATGGTCGCATATCTCTCTCGCATATTCTCGGAGGCTATATAATTAATTGCATTGTAATTTTTTTCACGGTCTCGGTTCCTATAATAACATGCATGCATCTTTCGACGTTTTGAGGTCAGATTTGTATTAGTTTGAGCGATTGCGCTTCGGCACCAGCCGCGGTCAACCTTTCTGCACGGCGGCTCTCAAATTTTGAATTATATATATATTTTTTTTTGTAACCATGTTTGTTCTAAATGATGGTCTTCAACGATACCTCAGATCTAAAGTGTCGACTTGGTGGTGCAGTGGTTAACGTTTTTGGCTTCTGTTATGGATTTCTCGGACTGAAGTCCCGGATTGGACAGGTTCATAAATTGATTTTTCGATTAATTTATGTTTATTATGAATGTGTTGTCTAAAATTCCCTTCAAAATTTTATTTTTACCATGTCCGCTCCCAATGTACAGCATATATAATCCTAATAGAGGTATCTCAACATAAGTTTTTCTACGAAAACTGCTTGTTACTGAGTTGTTCAACCTTTTATTTTTTTTCGTAGAGAGCAGTGATATTAGTGTAGGGTCAAGACTATTGGTTAGTTAAATAATCTCGATATGTCCCGTTATTAGGATGGGACGGATGGCGCGAAATTTATACACCACAGATATTCAAAAAAAAGGCATAAATTCATTTATGAAAGTGTCGAGAACTCGGCTACAATATTCCATATAGGGAAAATTCGTTGTATTGAGAGCGAGTTAATCTCGACCAGTAGAAGTTCTCACAATGGTGCACTGTTTAAAGATCGGTGTCGTGCAGCTCCCGTGCCAAAAACATGAAGAGTAGATTCGTTTACGTTCTTGGTCGTTTTTGCGTAATGAAAGGCGTCCGTGAAACAGCCGCCAGATACAAATGACAGGTGGAAGTGGGAACACCAACTTATAATAAAAGTTTAAGAAATCGACTGAGGGTGCTCGATGGAATTTTACTATAAAATTTGAGTTATTGAGATTTTGTACACTTCCATGTATTTTTTCACTAACGACCCGGGTATCGCCTTCCTGCATCTTCAGGCATTCGAGCGCACGAATGAACTCGAACTGAGAGACAGTAAACAGTGTCTAACGTTTATATATGGAAGATACAGGTACGACAAATATTATTTACGAGATAAAATATTATAAGTCTAGGATCCACACTGATACCTGAGTTAAAATTTCGAGAATCGCCTTAATCCTTATTTTGCAAACAACGCATTAACAGAGTGGCGAATTGCCGCTTTCCAACTGGTATTAGAATTACCAGAATTGCCAATTCTGAACAAGCAGCTGAATCTTCCAAACTCTCCGTTGCTGTATCCTATACGTTGAATCACCTAACAGATGCCGCTAAATGTGGAATGATTGTATATATTTATCCTTTCGTCGAATTGCATCCCGTCAAAACCTAGGTCGTTAGTGACAAAATACATGGAAGTGTACAAAATCTCAATAACTCAAATTTTATAGTAAGAGGTCTTCTATTGTCCACATCCTCTTTTAATTTTGAAACACCCCACAAATATGACAAGTAATAAAAAAAAAAACCGCTTTAAATTAACTTCGGAAAACTATAAAAGTTACAATCGCCACTTTTTATTTTTCAACAGAATATTAAATGACTTTTTAAAATGCACGTGTTGATTTATCTTTTCATCTAGTGAAAACTGCAAGTCGCTAAAAACAATCGCGGCGTCCGTTTTATTATTTTACAATGTTATTTTTACATTATTTTCGACACATACACAAACACACACTCAAAGATCGACAATTGAAATAAAATCGGTTTAAAATTACAGTAATACCGTCAATAAATTTTACTTTGGAACTTCAAAACTATAAAAAAATTTTGAATGTATGTTTTGACGCGGCTCGAGCGCCTTCGTTTTGCCTTCAATGAAAAAATGTCTTATTTCATATGATTGCCTTCCACTGGTTGTCATGGACGATGTAAATATAAACGCTTTGCAATAGCTCCTATGTGAAGTGTATATTTATTAACATGGTGTTTTTTCTCCTCAACGCAAGAAAGATTTAGATTACTCCCAGAATTGTATTATTCAATATTTGCCTACCGATTGAAGGATACCTCGGTTCGTATACCGGGCTAGACATTTTATTATTAATTTATTTTATTATCAATCATTTCCGCTCCCAATGTGGACCATACGAACCGGTGGCTATTCGGTAAATGTATCGTCGGCGTAATTTCGGCGTCCGTGGCGCAGTTCGTAGCGTCGCTAGCTACGGTTACGGATGTCTCGGGTTCAATTCCCGGTGCGGACGGTTTTCATACATTGATCATTCAATCGATTTATGGATTTCTGTTCGTAGACTGAGTCCTCCCTCCAACCAATCCCATCCTCACGGGGCGTAACGAGAGCGATTAGCTAACCACTAGTCCTGTCATAGCCCTATCCCTCTATCCCTACTCTCTTCGAAAAAAGAGAGGTTGAGTAACTGAATGACAAGCAGTTCTCGTAGAAAAAAATCTGTCAAGATGCCTCCATTAGGAGACCATATGCTCCGCATTGGGAGCAGACATGGGAAAAAATGTATGGATAGAACGATGTGGCTAGGAAAGAACTTTTTTTACACTACGTCCACTCCTGTGGAGCATATGGTCTCCTAATGAAAGATACGGATATGACAGGACTAGCGTTTAGCTAATCGGATTTTAGGATCAGTTAGGTGGTAAAAAACATTTAGACATCACAAACGTAAATCCATAAATCGAACCCGTGAGCATCGTTGCCGAAGCCAACGACGTTTACCACTACGCCACGGACCCGTCAGGAAATGTAACCGGTTGTTAGCTAATTGTTCTCGATAAAATCGTTTTTTTAATATAATAAACGTGTACATACGTGGTATTGAAACGTTGTCTCTAGTATTAAGTCGCTAACGATGTGTATTAAAATTCTATGTCATTAGTTCATAATTGACCGAGAGAGAATTTGTGTACTAGATTTTTTTTATTTTTATTCTGTAAACTGTACGAAGAAAAAAATATTTTTTTTTTATTCAATCGCAATGCATTGCTAGTGATATTTTTTAAGGGCTCCCAAAATACCGGTATTTTTGTTTGACGGGAAAAAACCGGTACTCAAATTCGGGCCCCCATTAAAAAAAAAATTAAATATCCGAATATAGCACGTGTATCGTTTTATTTATTTTGTATATTGCTCGCGGGCTGTTGTATAGTAGGGGCGGAATTATGCGACTAATTTTAGTGTATGTAATAAAGGTTTGTGAATGTTCCTCAGTTGATAAAACAAATTGATGCATGTTTGTTCATTTTGTCTCTGCAGAACCTCGTCCGTAGCATGTCGATGGAGCAGCGATGGCAGGATCTGGCTACGCTGCTCGCCCTCCCGGCGCCCGCGCAGCCGTCGGGGGCCGGGCCCCCAGTTGGAACCGGGGCCATATCGTCACTCGCCGGGCCCCAAGCTACCCCGAACATGCACCACGCAGGCGGCCAGGATCCCCAGCACCAGAACCTGTACCACAACCATCATCTAAACGCCGTCCGAGGGTAAGCAATACAAATGCTTCATTATATGAACTGGTTTGTGGTCTAGTGGTAAGAGCTTTACGATACCTTAGCGATTAAATGGGTCTTGGTTAAATGTCAATATCAAATTTTGCTTTTTTAAATTTAAATTTGAAATCTTAGACATGGGTGTTTGTGTCATTTCTTCTCGAGTTGATACCGGGTGACTTAAACAATTGCAATTGCTAACTGCAATGCTAAATATATATTAATACGGTAAGAGCTTCGCTAATCAGTCCCATCGTCTATTGGTGGCAAATACTGCAAACTATGCATTTAAAAAAATCAACGTCACACGGAGAGCAAGTAGACGTCAACTCATGTATATGCTTTGCTTTTCTGCACACCACCAAATCTTAGGCATTTGCTCCTGAGACACTCTCCGAAAAAAATGGAAACACGCTTAAAGTTTGTAACTTTACTGCCGTATAAAATTAACTGATTGGAAAATAGTGGCTGGTGGAAGAGAGCACGTGAGCCGGTTCAATCTTATGTTGGACCATTTCACTTTTTTGATAAAAAAATTTATAAACTTTTTAATTTAATTTAAAATACTTACATCACAGCTGATATTACAATGCAATAGATAATAGACATTTAATTTGACAGCGCACACAATTAACCCTCACATTATTGGTCTGATGAAGAGCTACACTGTACTGATATTTTGACAAGAAACTGCGAATGAAAATTCTTACAGCGCTCGAAGCTGTTCACACAATCAACCACCATGAATGCTTGTTATATTGTTTTCTTTTTTCTTTCTCAGACACCTCCCGCAGCCCACATCAGCGTATGTCGCGCCGCCGTATGCTCCCCTCACGGACAAGTCTCCACTGGCAGCCACCGCCGACATATACGGTACGTTGAATTCCTCGATGATGCCAATTTAAAACACACTTATCCTTCTAAAACAATCTAACCCCTTGGGCCCCTCATGACAACTAAATTTATTATTGCATAAGTGACAAGTCGTTTGTATGATATTGTTGGACAATACTCAGTTTATTGCTTATGACTTTAAAATATTAAAAATAGTACTCTTCCGAACTCACTCACGTCCACTCAAGGTTTGGATGTTTGCGGTTCTTAAATTACCCTCCCAGTCATCCGATTCCCAAAAACGAGGCGCAGCGAGAGTTATTAGCCACTAACTGCTAGTCTCTTCCAAGGCGCCGTAATTCTATCCTATAATACAAAAGCACCTCAAGGCGATGTCATTCAACCGGTTCCGTTTCTGTTTCAGGGGCGGCGAACCTCGGCTCCGCGGTCGCCGCGTCGATGAACGTGGCCCAGCCCCCGCCGAGCTCGGTGCCGTCCTCCGCCTCCGTGCCGCAGCCCTCCCCGTTCTACAAGAGCGAGATGGACCACCACGCCCATCAGCAGAACGCCGCAAATGCCGGGATACCTCCGCACGTTCAGCAGCATCACCAGGACCAGATGTACTATCAGGTTGGTGACTGACAACATCACAATCAATGTATTCGACATATCGTTTGGGGGGTCTCCATAATCTGATAATCTCCAGCATACGAAAAAAAGTGAATTATGAATGCATCCTTTTTCTTCGTGTTCACACCTACCATTTAAATTATAAAATATCTTTCTAAACTGACAAACTCCCAAATGAATGTGAAAATTTTGTTAATTTTCAAAACTCATATTGTCCAATGCCCTATAATTTTCTAAACTAATCATCTCCATTCCATCCAATGATAGTGCACCATTGTACTGTCATGGCCACCAGTTTTTGTTTACATATCATGGCGTAAGCGTCTGTTCTATGCATTTGTAATTGTAGCAGGAAAATGGAAAAATACAGACGTTAAATTTTTTTTTATTATTATTAATATTCCAGCAAAACTCTTCGTCGGAGCTGAACGGTACCTCGGATGGTTTCCTTTCTTCGATCCTCAACGATGAGGACTTGCAGCTGATGGATATGGCCATGAACGAAGGTAGGAAATGAATCGATTTGTTGGCCACTGTTTGTTTGTGAATGATAATAAATCTTAAGTGTACAATTTAAATATTAAGGACCTCGTACAAATCTAATAAATAAAAAATGCTAATCTGAAACTGAAAATAAAGCCACATTAAAAATCAATTACTTTAGCAAAATATACTGAATTTTAATTAAAAGAAATTAGTGAACCATTTAAAAAAAATGAAATATTAAATATGTAATTAACATTAACACTAAACAGCCATGATAAATGGGGAAAGAAAATCGTCCAGGAGCATCCAAAAGATATCTGAAAAAAAAGTTTAAAGAGATCAGAATCAATTCATTCATGTTAAATTTATTGATATAATAAATTTCCATTAAATCAGATATAAAATTTCAATAAATTTACCAATTACTTTTTTTTTTATGCGATGAACTTGTTTGTATCACACCGGAGATCATGTCTCCTCAATGATACGTTAAATCCACAATAAATATTTATAATATAAGTAACAATAAGAAATAATAATAATGGAACATTTAAAGGAATATGATGAGTACACAATAATTATATTAAAGTCATCAACTAACAATTAATTTAAATACACAGAAATTTCTATGGTGAGGCAACAATTAAGGATTAAATGGTTAGGGGCAGGGAAGGTAAAAGGAAGCCACAAATTTTTTGAACTGATAAAAGTTCTCCGGGGAAGAAACCAGATCCGGATGTCCTATAGGACCATCGCGACTATTTCTGCAGGACAAATACAAAATATCTCTTTCAATGGACGTAATTGGGTAATGTCAAAGAATATGTTCAGAATCTTGATTTTTATCACCACAAGGACAATATGGGTTTGGTTTAATTTTAAACTTATATAATTTGGCATTAAACGCACCATGACCAGTGATAAATTGGGAAGTCCAGTGATCTGGAGAAAACCATGTTGCATTCTGACGAAAGAGAATATCTGAGAAGAATAGATGGGTAGTTCTACCCCGAGGAGATATTAACCACCGTTTTTGCCAAGTCATTAGAACAGTTAATGAGCAGAGTTTTTTCACTTTAGCTTTGAGAAACTGTTCAGAATCCAATGGCTGAAGAATTGTGCTGCCAATTTGAGCTGATTTCCCTAGCAATAAAAGATGAATTGCAGCTCTTCTTTGGACTTCTAAATCTAGAGGAATAAGTCCTAACATAACAGGAAGACATTCAGTTGAGCAGGTTCGATAGGCTTTGGACATGGCAAGAAGTGGAAACCTTTGCCCCCGAAGAAGTATTTGACATATTTCCTGTCGTTGGGAACATCTATATGCCCAGCAACTTGCAGCATGACACGCAATACCAAAGAATATTGATTCGTAGTAGAGTCGCGCCGTAGGAAATGTTAAGCCCCAACTTACCCTAACCATGCGTGCTGCCTTTTCAAAGCTTATCTTAGAGCTGGCTATAGCAGTTTTAACGTGGTCTAAGATAGATAATCTGTCATCCAATATTACCCCAAGATGTTTCATGGTTCCAATTACCTGTAAATTCTTGGCATAGTTCATGAACCGACGGTTTTATATACCCTGTAATTGTTCGCATTCAATCTTATAAATAATAGCGTAACCGCTCTGTAGACGCTTTATTATTGTCACATATCACGTGTAGGTATGAAATTTTCTCATGACGTTAGCGGTGTAAACAATACACTCACAGCTGCGACACACTAGCTAATTTAGACATTCAGTATTTCAATTTTAGTACCGTCATCTATGACTGGAACCGTTTTATACTAGTTTTATATAAACGACCCTGTTGATTGTTTTGTGTGATTCTATTTTTATTAGTTGACTAATCAGTACCCGGCATGCGTTGCGATGACACTCAAAGAAAGAAAGGGCTTGTGTTATAATTCTCTGCGAGTGCTGAAATTTCGTTAAATTACCCGGCCCGAGTCTCAAAATCACACTTGTGACCCGAACCCGACCCGAAGCCCAGATTTATTTTTCTCATCCCGAAAAATCCCGATTAATTTTTTAATATAGTAATTCATTTATATTGTTCAAAAAAATATATGTTATTGTTTCCATATTTCCAACGATATTCATAGCACATGTGTAATAAATTATTTAAGTTATGAAAATTATTGCCTTATGGCCGGCTCATGACCCGAACTTAGTATGAAATATTTTTCTTAAATTTTTTTTGTCTGGTTCGGAGATGTCGCTAGTTGTACGTATTTTGATTATTTTTTAGATTTTAGATTTTTTTCTTGAGAAACCTTCACAGGTGTGCACACACCAACATACCAAAGCTTGATCGAAATCGGATGAACGATAAAGGAATGCATAGATGACAAACAAACAAACGAATCTTCATTTATATATATATAGATAATTCTCGCAACGAGCGAAACCAGTCCTGATCATCATACACGTGTGGAGGTAGTACAAACAAGTTGTGTTTTATTTTTCAATGCATACTGTTTTCAACCGCGCCTACTGCAGTCATCCTGGATTACTCCAGCGACCCTCAGAGGGCTGTATCGCTCACGTTGAGAAACTGTGATTCAACGGGTGGCTTACGTGCTATTCCCTGCTGAACAAATTTGACTGATAACAACATTTTTATCATCGGTTCTCTTATCAACCGTTCGTTATCTCTCTCTGTCTTTGATTCTACTCTATAACAATGCTTATCTGCGGATAGTCTGGTTGGACTCGCGGCCGCCGTCCAATGAATTTGAATTCGAAAACAGTTTTAAAAAAAGAATCAATACAAATGAACATGTTCCAAAGTCGGTTTTAAATTGTTCAAAAAAAGTTTTATGTCGACCGTGGTTTGCTCAATCGACTCAAACGGAGCAATTCGTGGTCGCAAAAAATGAACACATCGAAATTTTAGTGATTAATTTTAATTAACAGTTTTTTAATACTCCATATCTACCTACTTCGTGAAGTATATGGACTCCTGATAAAGTATTGTAACATACTTTTTTTGAAAGTATTGGTTCGACTTAAGTAACTTTTTTTATTTTACGAAATTGGTTATAAAATGACACTAATAGTGAAACATTACTTAAGATAGCTAATTGTATACCCACCACCGTCCGGAATTACTTCGCAGGCTTTCTTACAAGAGTGTATTTGCGCACTTTATCTGTGTTTTAAATTTTTGCTGTTAAAATGTTTGAATGCCATATATGCAGTCGAGTTCGGCATCACCAGCAAGTTCTGAATCGTATTAAATATTGCCCAGGATACTCGATGTTGTACTGTGCGTTAATATTGTAATTCAATGTGCACACAGTGACGTCAACAAATGCAAAAATGGCGTCTGTAATTTTTTACTCAGCTCAACTATGCCTATTTCTTACACCATGACTTAAGCAGACGTTTCCCGTGCCGTGACAACGTAAAGCGCTATTCAGTTATGTGCATGGATCGTCTCGGGAGGAATTGCCGAATTTCATGATTTTTTTAAAAATAAAAGACAATTTGTTTATACTACTTCCAGGAGCGAAACCAGTCCTGATCATTATAAGCATGTGTTAGTAGTACAAACAAATGAATTGACAATTAACACCTTGTTTTTTTTTCATAAAAGTCGATTATCTCGAAACAAGGTTTTTGACATATCACCTTCTGCCACTATAATGGCGAAATACACGAGTAAAGCACCTTTTTCGATCGTGATTTCGTATGTTTTGATTCGTATATGTCATCATGTAAAGGAAGGGTCTCCAAACTACGGCCCGAGAGCACCACACAATCCGGGCGGGCAATAGTTTTTTCATACATGTAAGTAGTGTCGAAAGCGGAAAATAAATCCACGAACAAATTTATAAAATTGATCAACCAAATTGTTTTTCGAAAGGACTTAATATGAGTGTATTAATACGACAGAAGCTGGTTTTCTCGCTGTCGGCTATCGGCTATCTTCGCCGCAATGAAATATCCTTGACATTTGCCTGTAGTTCAAAACTACAGTATGTCGGTATGATGATTTAGTTACGTCTTGGCCCTTGGGTCTTAGTGGAGGTTTCAGTGTGGCCCTTTTGGAAAATTTGCTTTGTAGTGTTTTACTGAATATCATTATCCGTGCAAAGCGTTAAATTCTCAACCGTGCTTACATCCGGTTGTTCACTTGAACTTGCCCTGTCGTGTTGACGAAATACGTATTTCATTTCGATCGTGCTATTTACGTTATGTTAAATGATAAGACTTATGTATAATTGTCATATTTATCTGCCCAAAGATGAGTCCCTCGATAATTAGCCTTGAGATAAGGCTTGACATCTCTTCAAAGACGCAATCTGCAAAGATAAAAAAAAATGTTACTTAATATCGGACATTGAAGACGTAAATCGGAAGAAATTAAATTTATTAAAATATTTTCATATAAAAAAATCTGACACGCCCTGATATTTATTTGTTTCTTGCAAGGTTGGAGTGATGCAAGAACGGCATTCGAACACTTTTAAATATCGCAATGCTTCGAATAATTTTTAACTAATCTTAGCTAGCCAAACCGGTTTATGGCCATTAAAAATCCAACGGTTGCTAACCGACAAAGGGTGACACCTACAGTGGTTGAGGTTTGATTTTTAGTTTGGCAGAGTCGGCCCTCGGAGCCGGCCGACGTCGAAAGTGACTATAAATTCTTTTTGTTTGTTTTGAAATTGGACTTAATTTAAATTCGTTGTTGTGTCAATGGCATTATAACTTGAAGGTAAATTCATGTGCTAAGTAAATGTAAATGTTGACTCAATTTTATGTGTTAGTAATATTTTTGTGTAATAAACCACTGCATCTTCGTTAATTAAATAAGTGATGAACTGGATTTGAAATGGTGTTTGCTTGAGATCCCAGACCTCCCTGACGTTGATAACCAAACATTCGCCTCTCTTCGATTCGGTCTCTTCACATCGTATCTATTTTTTGGCAGATGTTCCTTTTTTGTTTCGAAATTCGATTTGTAATACTTCCACATTTTTTTTATAACAATCAGGACTGATTTCGCTCATCGCAAGTATTATCAACTGATTATGAAACTAGTATTTGAACCAGAGACATCCGTAACTGTAGCCAACGACATTGACCACTGCACCACGGAAACGACAGTCTAAACGAACAGGTGGTTCAGATTAAAGTACCGGCGAGATTGATGTCAAATTTAGATTTTTTCAATTTAACGTTTGATGCGTTTTCTCGCCACGTTGATCTCGAGTTAAAAGTAATCTCATGTTATTTTTAAATATTGCATCCTTACAACGAACCCACGTTAACATGATGATGGTGTATTTCTGATTCTCGGTTTCCTCCATGCCAACAACTTGTCTTTTCAAAGAAGTATTTTCTCCTCAAGTTAATCTTGACTGAATTGAAACAATCTCATCGAGCATACCTCGTGTGATTTAAAAATATATTTTTTTGAGTGTCATATTATATTAATTAAATAGTTTTTTGGATTTGTTTTGACTGAATGGTCTTTATTACTCTAGCTGTATCGCCAAATCCTTGAATATGATATATATGAAATATTTCTTGAAAATTCGACATTCAGTAGAGAAGAATTCAATAAATTAACAAGAATAATGATACATATTTAATTTTAAAAGTTATAATTTATTAAACCAGATGGTGTGAATTTAGAACTGTAGAAATATATTTAAAATTCGAATTTTTAAGTGCGGTAGAAGAAGAAGAATGATGAATGAAAAAAATGACTGTTTACTTTCTGATGTTGTTTTTGAAGAGACCCAAAAAGTGCGGCTTATAAGTGTAATAAAAAACCAATCGCTAACCTTTCCCAACATAGTGTACTGCAAAAATGTTGTACGCTTGAAATATTGGCCAAGAGAAAAAAATACAGTCCTTAGCCCAGTTTTAAATTATTGACGATATTTAATTATAAAGTGACTGTTTTACAAGAATTGGTTGTTATCAGTGGGACGATTATCGAATTTCTGTTTTAGACTAATGGTTATTAGCCATTTGTATGTGTCTATTGCGTCTTGCTACGGCACTTAAATAAATACTGTTTGTTTACGAAAATAGGTTGCTAGTTTTCACAACACACGAGAACATGGTGTAAGTCGTTATTAAAATGTATTACCCATATATATAACCATAAACACATTGGTAAACCATGACTCATAGATTGCCTTTAGAGTAATAGACAATACTTACTAAATTTCATAGACAATCGATGTGAACCAAAGACTACATATCTATAAGTCGAAGATAATCAATGGAACGACGTGCAGTAGACAAAATTTATATTATTCATAGACAATCAACTCACCGCAGTGAAGACCAGTGATGGTATTCAAGAAAAAAATGCAGGCAATACTCCAGGCTTACATAGACAAGCGACAGTGCCATAGACAATGTTCATAATATGCCATAGACTTTTTGTGTTGCCATATTGTGATCAATGGAACAATTGATAATATTCATACTGCGCCATAGGCGATCCATAATGCCATAGACAATACTCGTGATAAGCCATAGACAAGATGTGAAATATCTAAAGTGCCCATGTATGGATACACTCTACCTGGCGTGAGTCTGCCGCACAATTCGATGGGCTATTTCACGCGCGGGGATCTCGGCCCGTTCGTCCCGGCGGCCATGTTGGGGCCGGTGCCCTTCCTCGGCTACCTGCCTTTGGAGTATATGGAAAGTATGTGACACTCTTCGGACGCATTGATGGGCCATTTTGAATTATCTGTCCGCAATAATGACATATTATTTAACACGATTTCACAGCGCGAAGCATATGGACCCCATTTGAGGCTTCTCAACTGAATTGTTTTTACAAATAGTTATTCATATAAAATTAATAGTTAAGAAGTTGTTAGCCAATCCCGCTCTTTACGTTTTTAGAACCTGATAGGTGCAAGGGAATAATTCAAACACAAGTTTAAGTTTTATTAGGGTCCATAACTGAAATCGTGCAGCGGTAATGACAATGGTTCGGGGACATCGACCCAACTGTCGTCAGGGACGCGCGGCCATCGCCTGCGGACATGTTCGCAAGACGAGTCCATTTTTGACGGAAAGGGGTGGCTCCGACAATGCGGGAGTCCTTTTAATTTTATGTGTGGGTAGTCGTTTGCTAGCTTTCGAGCTGGGCTAGGCGTTATGAATTGTTTGTGTTTGTTTTGAATTGGACTTAATTTAAAATCGTTTTTCGTGTCACTTGCATTATAACTTGAAGTAAATTTAAATGTAGAATCAATTTTAGATGTTAGAAATAATATTTTTGTGTATTTTAAACCACTGCATCTTCGATTAAAATAAATAAGTTTTGAACCGGATTTGAAATGGTGTTTGTTTGAGATCCCAGACCTTCCAGGACGTTCGATAACCAGCCGTTCGCCTCTCTTCGATTCGGGTCTTTTAGGCCTCTTAGTTGTTAGTTAATCACACACTCAAATTGATACCTCTAAAAAATTTGGCATAATTAAACCACTCTATTTCTACAGACAGTAGCGTTAGGAGGGTATGGCTTTGTCAGGACTAGCGGTTAGCTAATCGCTCTGTTTTTAGTAACCGATAGTTTTTAGTAACTGGTAGCTTTTGGCAACTGATAGGTTTTGGTAACTGATAGTTTTTTTTTATTTGGTAGATTTTAACAATCTATAGATCTATGCCTTTGAATACAAATCGATTGAAGAAATAAACAAACGGCACTCTTTATCAATAAATATTACTTTGAATTGATGTTAAATTCATAAGAAAATAAATATATTTATTTCAATTTATCAATTAAACTGTTCTCGATGGGGCGCTGTGCGTTCGCCATCTTGTGGAATCCGCTCTAACAGAACTCCCCGACATTCTGTTCGCAGGCATGTACACGATGCGAATGCTCGAGACCGCCAACAACAACAACGGCCCGGCCAACAACTCGGCGCTCTCCGGCCCGATCCTGCCGCACCACCAGGCCCACAACAACGGCCACCACCACCAAACGCAGCAGCAGCAACAGCAGCACCTGATACACCATCAGAACGGAATACACAGCGCCAACAATGGGAACGGAGGAGTTCTGCAGATGTCCGCTGGGATGGGCAGCGGTTAGTAAAACCTTTTTCTCAACCTTGTCAACCTTCTCTATGTAGAGTATATGATCTCATACTCGAGCATTATGAGTGACAATTGCTAAACCTCTCTCCTCAAGCTTATCTCATTTTTTTTGTTTTGTTTTTTTACCATGTCCGATCCCAGTGTGAAGCATATGGTCTCCAAATGGAGACATCTCAGCAGAAGTTTTCTGCAAATACTACTTGTTACTAAGCTTAAAAACCTCTCTTTTGCGAAGAGAGTAGGGATAGAATAAGAAGAATAGGGCTAAGAAATAACTAATGATTAGCTAATCGTTCTCGCTATGCCTCGTTGATACGATCGGATGGGTGGGAGGGAATCTTAAACATCACAAACATTCATGCCTACTAGAGGCTTGCACGGTCCCGTCACCTTCAAGCCGAGTCTCAATATCACGCTTGTTACCCGAGCCCGACTCGAATCAATATTTGCATATTTCCAACGATATTCATTGCACATGTGAAATAAATTATTTAAGTTATGAATACTATTGCCTTATGGCTGACTCATGACTCGAACATACGAAATATTATTCTTAAATTTGAATTCCTTAACCGGGCCCGGCCCGAGCCAAGTGTTCGCCCTAGCGATCGGGTGGGTCCTGGTTCAATTCCCAGCAAGGTCAATATAAAAGTTACATTTTTTCAATTTAAATTTGTGATCTTGGACATGAATGACTTCTAAAAATTCTCATCGAGTTTACCTCGTATGATGTTCTAATTTTCAAAATATTTGGCGCATTGGCTGTCAGTTTTAAAATATATTTAATATTTATTTATTTCTAAAAATTGTCTTGAAAAAGAAATTGAACCCGAGACATCCGTAACCGTAGCCAACGACGTTAACCGCCCCACCACGGAGCCGACAATCTAATCAAATTTAAATTATCTAGTGTACTACTTGCTTGCTGTAATGTCAAATAAGTAAATATTCAATATTTATTAATGTTTTGTTTTGTATCTGCAGAGCGAGTTGACGCGTCGTCGGACAGCGCCGTGTCTTCGATGGGATCCGAGAGGGTGCCATCTTTGTCCGATAGCGAGTGGTGCGACGGAGGAAGCGACTCCGCCCAGGATTACCACAGGTAAAGCAGATTCCTCTCCATATTTGCTAAACGAAAAAAAACGTATGTAGCATCAGACCTTCATCACGTTAACTCACCAAACTTTTGTACATAGTGTAAAATTGTATTGTGCCATTTATTGATAAGTAGTGAATATTTTTCCTCTAGTCAAATATCGATATTTGCGACGTAATCTGCAATCTTGATAAGTGTTGCAGGTCTATGACAAATTCCTCTGCACATAAGGTGCACATGCAAACAATTTAATATGACACTATGGATGGAACGTTGCTTTGAAATGTACCATTCGTTAGAAAACTATTGTGTGTAAAAAGTGAAAGTGGGTTGTTCGGTAAAGTGTCCACCTGGTAAAACTCGCCTGACACGTAAAAGGTTAAGTGATTTTTGAATATTTTTTCTTTGTTTGTAATATGTATTTTTTTCCCGCAGTAAACTGCGACCATGCGACGGAGAGAGTCGCCAACCTCCCCTCGTGGCCCAGAAGAAACACCACATGTTCGGCAAGCGATGCTTCCAGGTTTGTGGAAGATATTTATCAACGATACCTCCAATCGCAAATCATCATATAATATTAAAATTAGTTTTTAAAAATGTAAATTAAAATTCACCGTCAGACATTTTTTCAATAATTTTTGCTTGTCCTCTCTAAATGTGGAGCAAATAGGCTTCTAACGTAGGTATCTCAAAAGGAGTTTTTCAACAAGGACTGTTTATTACTCAGTTGTTCACCTCTCTTCTTTAAAGAGAGTCAGGAAGGTTAATTGGTTTGTCTTATCTGATGTTGTATTTTGATGCAGGAACAATCGCCGCTGGGCCGGGTGCGCAGCGGTCTCTCTGAGCAGGACCAGCAGTCTTCCCTCCAGCTCCAGTCTGAGGTCAAGTTCGAATACGAGCAGAGCCCCGCCGCACCGACGGCCACATACGTGCCGGACGTTGGCCATTTGACGCCAGGTAATTTCATGGCTTTTTTCAATTGCCTATAGTTTCACGGTGTCAAGCCGTTATCAAACTTACTATTGAGTACTGGCATCCCGAAATTGAGCGGCCCAGTTTACGTACGAAATAAATTTGTAATAAACATAGTGTTCTTGTCTATGCTTCGCAGAAATGAAATACTCGTGCACTATGGAATTCTCCAATGGACTATCGGGTGTGCAGAACAACGGCTTGCCCACCTCGAGGCACAACCACAATCATACGTACAGCCTACCGCCGGCTCCGCCGCAGCCCCCACACAGACCCCTGGCCCGGGACAAACTCAGAGGTGAGTGAATCGCAGTTATATTTATTTTAATATGTTCGGACATTAGTGTCCAAAGTTTGGACAATAATGTCCTGAATTTGGTCAGCGGTGTCCGAATTCGGACATTGGTGTCCTAAGTTTGGACAATATTATCTGAAATTTAGAAAATATGTTTTTATTTTTCCCAGCATGATTTATCGTTACTGACTTTATGTAGTAAAGAACAATTAGACTTACTTAATAAATCGTAGAAGATAACGTTATTGGTCACAAGTAAAAATCTTGCTATTATCGAGTATGCATGCTTATGAGGTAGCCAAAGTCATCTGGATTCTTTTTTTTTGGTTGATAGATGTTAGTAAATTTATGTTTCTTTTGCTTTTAATAGATAATATCGTCGCTTTTGTGGCAGAAGGCGTTAAGTCAAAAAACCTTGTTTTAAGATAATCTACTTTTAAGAAAATTACATACCTTAACCATTATTTATTAAACTAATCACTTTATGAGATTCGTTAAGCATTTACGAATTTGATTTTAATTTATTAGTAATTCCCTTTTATAGTTATGCTAATTATAGTTTTTTTCCACTAATAACTGTGAACGAAGTTGACTTGATTCATATTGATTTCTTCAAATTACGTAAAAAAATTAATGGATTATGGTTGAGTTTGTATTTTAGACGGTATACCGTTCTAAAATCTATCGTACTGCATTGATAACTCAAAACAGCCTTATCACCATATGCCACTATGCCGACGATATATAACCTCACTAAAAGATCTGTCTCTTACAGCGCTGCATCAGGAAAAATTTTGCAAGGCTTAGTTTTTTACGGTAACAGAAGACAGCTGGTTCGGGCACACAAGTTTTTTTTTTTATAAACTGCCAATGGTGATGCCAATTTTTTTTTCTTCATAAACAGACTGCTTATGATAGTGATAGACGAAACGACCGTTGCTAGGTGTGTTGTCTTCTAAAATAAATCAAGAACTACATGTTACTAGCGGTAGCTGCCGATGCGCCATGTCAGAATTTCGATAATAATAACGATCTAAAAATGAAATTTGCTTATCTGTATCGTATTAATAATAATGAACATTAATATTTGTTGCGTTACAGGTCGAAGGGCCCCCGAGGGCGCGGGTTCCTGCGGACTGGGCCCCCTTTCCAGAGACGAGAAGAGGGCCAGGGCCTTAGGTCAGTAACCACCGAATCTGCTAACTTCTAACACGCCGTCGGCTTAAAATCATTCTTCACTAATAGTCCCAAAAGTGATAACTCGAAGCAAAGGACTAGTAGAACATAAACAACCATATAATTTAACTCTGGGAAGACACCCATGCCTGTGAAGCCAAATCCACAAATCGATTATATGAAAAACGGGGTTTCGAACCCCCCCCGACAACTAAAATCTTTGACTGTACGGTTCCAATAACTGGAGTGCATAACAACTGTACGAAAATAGGCAGAGGTCTGTTTGGGTAGCAGCACCTTTGTTGTACCGTTTATTGTTAGATCTCAGTCTAGTCGAGAGAAAGTAACTCATAAGCATAAGCAAATTCCTCAACAGACTTTTTTTTAATTTTTTTAACCGTGACCCCTAATGGAAGTATCTCAACAGATGTTTGTTATTCGGTTCCTCAACCTCTCTTTTTCTAAGAGAGTAGGGATATAAGTATAGGGCTAGGACAAGACCAGTGGTTAGCTAATCGCTATCACTGTGCCCCGTTTTTGGAATCGGTGCTTTAAAAAATCAGGCAACAGATCATGAAAATGTCAAATACTGAACTGCCGATACGCATCATTAATCGTCAGCCCTGTGTGTTAAACATACTTACGCGTTACGCTCTTGCTTGTGTGCGTGTTGGCGGTGTATTTATATGAAGACTGGCCGCAGTCATAGATTAGATATTTTTCAGTTTCTTCGTGTTTTTTGGCGATAATGCGACGAGTTTAGTTTACTTCTTGATGTATTTGGGATAACTAACATATATTTCACGTAATTGTCCATTTTTTACTGTTGAAATTGATCTATTTTTAGTGATAATGAGTGTTTTAACAGATCAATTAACTGAAAGTAAATTCATTCGAAAACGGCTCACGCTGTAAGGGTTAAGTTGTTGGTTATTAAACGATCAGGCGATTGGAGTACCTGCTCCAGAACGTGATTTATGTTCCGCTCCATGCTTCAGGTAAAAAGTTTCAATAGGATTTGTACCGTCGCCGAAGATGTCAAGATAGTCGAGCCACAAAGTCACGAAGCCGAGAAATCGGTGCGCCAAGATTCTTTTAACATAAATAGATACTTTGTGAACTTTTAACCTACAGCGTTAAATCGCATATCATATCAATTCACACACATTTTGGCCAATTGATTTAACCCACAAAAAGTACGAAAATCATTTAACGTTTCGATCTCTTTTTAAAGACGACAGAGCAGGTCTCGGCCAAATGATGTGAATTATAAAAATAAATTGAACACTTTTTGGAAGGGAAACATTTCTGACCCGCCCACTTGATATAAGTTACTATTATACTGACACTCCCTACGTATAATACCGTATATGCAAACATGAGAATTTACAGGAGTGCATTTCATTTGCATGTAATGTTTTCGATAAAAACAGTTTTTACTCTCTCCCGGACAATTTCAACTATTTGGACGTAACAGGGTGCTGCTTGGTGCATTCCCTGATCTCCGAATTCCTCATGAAGTCGGACCACCTCAATCATAATACTCAATCAAGCAACAAACTTAGAATTCAAGCGTTGAACAAATTGATCTTACGAGAAGAATTTATTTTCTGCACTCAAATGCAAATTGTCTTGTGAGTTCTATATTAAATCTAACAAAATATTAATGATTCTTTGGGCCACAGCAGCGATTTTGCGTCTCCTTCATGCAGCACGCAACTCATAAAAACGGAATATTTCGCTGCCCAGACAAATCTGCGAAGACTTCAAGGTTTATGACAATTCCTTCTTTTAAAACCATTTTATTTAACATTTTTTTTTTTTTTTGCTGCAGGTATCCCAATGACAGTCCATGACATCATAAATCTACCGATGGACGAATTCAATGAACGCCTTTCCAAGCATGATCTTAGCGAATCGCAGCTGTCATTGATCAGAGACATAAGACGTAGAGGAAAGAACAAGGTAAGAATTAACACTTCTCTTAATTCGAAATGATAAACCTCACCAGACATTGTTTTACCAGAATAAGACGTTATTCAGTCCCTATACCTCTCTTTACGAAGAGGGTAAAGATAGAGGAGAGGGTAAGGATGGATCTGAAATAGGATCCATCTCTCTCCCTGGATTGGGTGAGAGGGTATGTAAACATCACAAGCATTCGTGCCTTTAAACTTTTTAGTGTCAGGCAAATTAACCAGTTATTTTTAGGATGAAATTAATCACTTAAAAAATATGAAATAGGCATAAAATGATATACATTTCTAAACATTTACCAAAATAATTTGTTTTCGTAAATATTTTCACACTAAAATAATACACTTCACTTTTTACACAATAAAGTTTTCTAACGAATGGTACATTTCAAAGCAAAACTACATACATAATACCACAGTAAATTGTTTGCATGTGTACCTTATGTGCAAACGAATTTGTGATAGCCCTGGGCTATCTACAAGCGTCATGCTGCAACACTTATCAAGGTTGCGGATTAGTCGATAATATTGACATTTGACCTGAAGGAAAAAATCACTACTTGTCGATAGATGGCACTATACAATTTCACGGCGTCCGTAGCGCAGTTGGTAGCGTCGTGGGCTACGGCTACGGACGTCTCGGGTTCAATTCCCGGTGCGGACAGTTTTCATGAGTTGATATTTCAATCGATTTATGGATTTCTGATCGTAGTCTGAGGGTTTATGTTGTCTAAAACTCCCTCCTCACCACCCACTCATCCCATCCTCACGGGGCGTAGCGAGAGCGATTAGCTAACCACTAGTCCTTTCCTAGCCTTATCCTTCTATACCTACTCTCTTCGATAAAGAGAGGTTGAGCAACTGAGTAACAAACAGTTCTCATAGAACAAATCTGTTGAGATACCTCCATTAGTAGACCGTATGCTCCACGTTGGGAGCGGACATGGAAAAAAAATACAATTTTACACTACAAAAGTAAAAATTAATATTTGATGGCTTGTGATGACGATGATGAGACCTCGACGGTTAACTCTTCAATTGGCCGAAGATGCATACAGGCTTCGGCGAGTTAACTCGCTCGTTGCACTACAGTTTCACTTTTAAGGTGTTAACTGTCAATTCTTGGTGGAAAGACATTATATTTTAAAAAATAAAACACAATTCATTTGTACTACTTCCACATATTTATAATGATCGGTTTCGCTCATCACGAGCATTATCAACTGATAAAAATACAAACATAACAGGCTTATTTATATAAAATTGAAGGTATATAAAACAGATGGTTCACGAACTGAGACAAGAAAATACTGATTAGCAAACAAATTATACATAAATCAAATGAAAGCGTCTACAATTAAAATGTTATGGACCTCTTGCAAATCATTAAATACTAATCTGAAATCACAAATATAGCTGCATTAAAAGTCCATTTGGCTGAACAAAGTTTTTAATGACGTTACTAATGTAATATACAATAATGAATCAGGAAATGTACTTGTAGACTCTTTTATTTGATTTATGTATAATTTGTAAAACCATCAGTTTTATACACCTTCATTTTTACTCTCAATTTTATATAAATAAGCCTGTTATGTTTGTATTTTTATCAGTTGATAATGCTCGTGATGAGCGAAACCGGTCCTGATCATTATAAATATGTGGAAGTAGTACAAATGAATTGAAAAAAAGCTCTATAGTTTATAAGCTAATTAATGAAAGTGTCCACACTGGGACTCAAACTTATGGACACGGCAACTTAACGGTTTTTGTCGAATACAATGTTAAAAGTACTCTTTTGTACATGTATTTTTAAATCGATTAGTAATCTGTTTATTTGAAAAAAAATGCGGATATAATTACATGGATGTAAGGTGTTGTTGTGTGTCTCGAATTTTGAGAATTAAATATTGCAAAACTATTCGCTTGCATTCTTTGGTTTGCTACTCTATATATAAATCATCTCGAAGTCATTTCTCTTTTCTCCGATTGTAATATCAACGTACGTCTTGTGGGGGCTTGTAGCTTGTGGCTTCGAGGCACTGTTGGATGGCTATATGACAGATTCTATAATTGCGTGTTTTCGTTTCACAGGTGGCAGCGCAGAACTGCCGCAAGCGTAAACTGGACCAGATCACGTCGCTGGCCGACGAGGTCCGGGACGCTCGCACGCGCAAGCAGCGACTGCAGCGCGACCGCCAGATGCTCCTCGCCGAGAGGCAGAGGGCCAAAGAGCACTTTGCCGCACTGTACAGACACGTCTTTCAGGTGAGAATCAATCCGCTCTACTCAATCTTCCACTTCACATAGGAAGTGAAACTCTGAATGATCTGAAACTATTTTTTTCGATTTCCAGCATCTGAGAGACAACGATGGGAATCCCCTGTCTTCACAGCAGTTCTCTCTGCAGCAGGCGGCCGATGGAGCCGTCGTTCTCGTTCCGAGGGCATCGGCATCACTACTGCCGAGCACGCGAAGTCCCAGAACAGGTTTGTGACAATACCTATTCGTTTTTTTTTTAAATCCCCAAAGAACCACGACACAATACAATCTAACGAATAGAGACAAATATCCAAAGTTTGCCTTTCTGATCTTTGTACCAGTGGGCGTCAGCGTTTGCGCAAATTTGCCCCACCCATTACTTTCGAATAAGTAGATGTCAGCGTCCGTGGCGCAGTTGGTTTCGTTGCTCGCTACGGTTACGGATGTCTCGCGTTCAATTCCCGTTGCGGACGGTTTTCATAGATTGATCTTTCAATCGATTTATGGATTTCTGTTCATAGTCTGAGTCCTCCCTCCCACCAATCCCATCCTCACGGGGCGTAACGACAGCGATTAGCTAACCACTAGTCCTGTCATAGCCCTATCCTTCTATTCCTACTCTCTTCGAAAAAGAAAAAAAAAAAAAAAGAGAGGTTGAGCAACTGAGTGACAAGCAGTTCTCGTAGAAAAAATTCTGTCAAGAGACCTCCATTAGGAGACCATATGCTCCACATTGGGAGCGGACATGGAAAAAAAAAAGAGGAAAAAAAGTAGATAGTTCTTCGAATTGCTTTTTAAAACCCTCCATTCCACCCATAATGCGTCTGTTTTCCCAACTGAAATTAAGGGTCATTATTGGGATCAATCCAAGTGTTAACCTAGTTACTAGACTTGGTGATAAACTTTGTCGTATTTCATCTTGTATATAAGCGATGTATTGTTTACCGTCTGTCAGTTCGAGTTCATTCGTATACTCGAATGCCTCAATATGAATAGTGACGAAGTACATGGAAATGTACAAAATATCAACAATTCAAATTTAATATTGAAATTCCATCAAGCACCCTCAGTCGATGAGATAATAATAAAACGCCTACTGACCGATCTGGACTATTATATATAAGATTTCGCTGACACGACGTAATGCTCTGGCACAAAATAAACTTTTTTTTATATCGACAACAGTCGCCTTAGTTACGTTCGTAATTCTATTATTAGTACATGACGTCTTTTCCACGCGTCTTGATATGTTTTCTTTTGCCTTTTCAGTTGAACGACACATGAGCAGCAACGGCACCTCCGATGAGGAAATCGAGAGGATCAAAATCAAACAGAGAAAGAGCTTCGACCAGTAATCAACAACCGACCGTCACCGAGAAAAACTGTAAAAATATAAAAAAACAATGAATTTCGATATTCAATGTGGCCGCTTTGCGGCCACGAGTCGACGGATATATAGTGGAGTTCGTCTGAGGGGCGGGAATTAATGGGGTAACTTAAGCCACGCCACACCAAGCAACACGTTTTCACTCGTCATATAGATAAGCAACATTTGTTTCTGATACACAAAATGTCTTCTTCCAATCATATACATAAAGGCTATTTTTGTGTAAAAATGAGGTAACGTAAACTAAGCGACACGTTGCCTCAACAATTTTGTTGCTGTCACTAAAGTGTCAATAAGAAACATGTGTTTCAAATATTTCTTTCGATACGGTCTATCGATGGCTAGATGAAGGCGTCCCCAGCTCTTTTCAAGCTTAATTGGTTCCGTGCCCCACGCAATCTGGCAATATATTGATCTCATAAATTTTATAAAACTACGACTGTGGTTGTTAGTGCGCTTGGTGGTAATGCAATTTGGTACAAAAAGAAGTGAAATTCTGTACATTTTTATTAGTTTTGTAATTTACGACACATTTTGAACACGTGTACGGATTTTCAAAGAACTGATAATATCGAAAGACGAAACTCGTCTAATAAATTAATAAAATTATTCAAGTTCCTTAAACCGGGGTCGTAACTGCCAAAACTTATTATAATGCATGAATACAAGGTGTTCCATAAGGCTGCCTCATTTGTACCTATTTCAAAATTGTTAATCGGTAAAAGAGGATTCCACTATATGAGTTATAAATATGAAGAATTTTGAAACAAATTCAGTCAAGAGTACAAAGGGTCGATGTGGAACATTTCCGTTTTTGATTCTAAATATTGTATCGATTTTATATGGTGTCTGTATGAAGGATTTAGAAACAAATTCAGCAATAATCCTCGGCCGCTCGCGTCGGGATATAGCCGTATTTGATTCCAGTAGTTTTTTCATATTATTATGTGTAAAAATGGATTATAAATATATATATATATATATTACTATGGGATATGTTCAATAAATATGTTAAGATTTATATAAATATTTAGTAAGAAAAAGTGAGTTTTTTTTTATAAAATAACTTAAATATATTAATAATTCGATTTTTTTATATAATTAGATTTTTCGAATTATCTTTTTCTCACAGTAAAAAAAAAAAAAAGATGTAAATACTTTAACCTGTTTTGCATTTTTTTTTTTTTTTTTTTTTGTATAAATTTAATTGTCACAATGGGCGGAAAATCAACACGGCACGCCACGCTGCCCATAATGCGTTTAAAATTTAAGTTACCATTAAAATTTTAATTTAAAAAACTGCTTTGCTCAAACGACTGCATAAAAAATACAGTATATCTCTTTCAGTGGCGCTAGTGGGAGCCCAAAATAAAAGTGGGGTCCTTAAAGAAAAAATTGTAAAATGAAAGCTTCTCGAAAGTATGTACTAAATTATCAATTCGTTAAAAGGGGCCCATATTTTTACGAGAGCCCTCCTATTTATAGTTTCGCCACTGATGTCTATCGGATGACTTACAGGGTCGATTCGCTTTATTGTAAAATTGTATTTTACTTTTATCAATTGTCACAAAAAAACAAAGCTGGCCCCTCGACATGAAAAGGCCCTTTAGAGATATTTAAAAAATTGAATACTTAATTAAAAAAAGGATGCCTATATTTTTCATTTCATAACATATTAATTTGGGTCCAGCGTGTTTTTGAACGTTTTTATTTTTTTTTCGCTGTACATAATACTAATTATACATTCATTATTTGATATATTGGAAGCAAAAACAGTCAAGTCCGTTATATCACATATATGAGATGTGAGTGAATTTGTCGTCGGACATAGCTGTTTTCGCTTCCGATAGCTTGTTACTATAGGAAAAACAAAAAATATATTATATATATTTAAGAAAAGAAAAAACATTTTGTAAAATAGTATGCATTTTTTTCGTTGTATTTATTTTTTAATTTTATTCTTTTTTTTTTTATAGTTTAGATTTTAATTTTTCGTAACTGATTCAATCGACATTAAATATACTCGGCTAACAACTGAATGCCGACGTTTTACCAACTGCAGAATTAATGAAACTAATCCGCCATTTTGGCTGAGTTGGTGTGGCATCATCGGTAGAGCATAAAAAAGGCACCGGGTTCAAATTGTGTAGAATATCTTATAAACAAATGTTAATAACAGGAATAGAAACAAACTCGGCTAGATCCGAAAGTTATTGTAGGATTTGGGTGAGTTTGTTTTTTATGCTGCTATACAAAAAACTTTGGCAACCTTTCGCAATCATTTCATTACAAAATAAGTACTGAGACGCTCAGGGACACATTTTCTCAATTTCAGTGTCAGTACTATATCTTTTAATGTATTGGTAATATTTTCACTTTTTTTGGCAAATTTTGTGGATTCGTCTGGTAGTATATGGACTCCTAATGTAGCATTTCAACATTTGAATTATTTCTCAATTTTACTTTTTTTTAGAGAGTAAAATAAAAATATGGCAAGATGTGGTTGTGAACTAATTGCTGTCCATTATCGAAAAATAGAATCGAAATGAGGCAATTGAAAAAATCTCTCTTCTGTTCTTTGCAACTTACTCGACTTTTTCTACCCAACATTATAAAAAATAAATTTTTGTTTTTTTTTTTGCTGTTGCTTAGGAGTGTCTCAGGAGCAATAACCCAACATTTGTTGGCGTTCACTTTTAAAACTGTACTGACATTTAATTTCTACAATCCTCGATATTAGGAGTCCATATGCTTCACGCCAGGAGTGGAAATTACAAAAAAAAATAATGATGGTCGTCACAATTACTAATAAATTAAAGAACAATTTTTTTTTTTTTTTAATTTTGTGATAATCATTTCAAAAAGAAAGAAAAAATAACAAAAATCTATATATTAAAAATAGGTTTTAAGTATTTTTAAAAAAATATGTAGTAATAACTATGTGCTAAGTTATTTTTTTATATATCTGTAAAAATTATATAATAGAAATATTTTATTATTAAATTAATGTTAAGGTTACTTATAAGTTAATTTAATGGATTTAGACGTTATTGTGAAGATGTCGAAAGCAAAGCGACTCAAGTCCGTATAAGTCTTACGTGGGACATGACCGTCTTTGTTTTTGAGGACATTTATACAGAATATGTGTGTGACAGAATCAGGAGATGGACTTCTTTGTATGAATAGTGGATTCCGTTGTATATTTATTTAAAAAATTTACCTGACAACTGTTCTCAGGTTTTTCTTTTGCTTTAAATTTTACTACTGACTTTAATGGAGAATTTCACAATGACTATTCTTTTAGTATTCGATTACTTTACTTGAAAACATTTTGTGACGTTACTTCTAACTCCATCAATCTTTTTTTACCTGTTACTGAAAATGGACATAAGCCTTTATGAAAATCGTCGCTGTTGAAGTACTTCAAACGTGATCTATCTATCGTTTTACTTATGAATTTGAATTGTGTATCTGAATATATAGAAGAAAAAAAATCATCCATACGAATATTTTACATAGTCTATCTCCTGAATTATTTAAAAAAAAACCGTGCTGCAATTCTCTGTTCTATATTTAAATTATAGATATATTGTCGCCGAGGTGCAAAAACCGTACTTGTATTTTTTACTTTTATTATTTCAACACGGCAACATTGTTTTTAACTCAAAACCGGACAGATAACCGGTCTTAGATCAAAATGTTTTTGTATACACCGAATCTGCACCAAAATTATTTATTCTTCCGTTTGGTTTAAAATAATGTTGCAGTTTATTTTTATTTACGTATTAATTATTTAACTAAAGAAATGTTCTGGGGACACTTTTTGAGTGTTGCCACGTCTGCATAATTAATTCCTTTTTTTATAATGTTATAGAAGCAAGAGCTGTACTTACATCGTTTTTTTATAAGCATCATGTTGAATATTTTGTAAAAAAAAGTGCTTTTTTTATATATTATATATAACAATTATGATTTTAACTAAAAAATAAAACATGTTTTTTTAAATGTTTTTGTTTTAATTTTCACCCTCTTTTTTTCTATTTTTTTTAATGCTCTAGGGTACTCAACGTTGTACCCACTACCGACCGCTACGGATTCATACTCTTACACGGTGTAATCCGCAGCGTAACAACGTTATGCGTGTTTCAAATGTTTGCCAGGAATGTCCGAGGAGAAATTTCTCAATACTTGGTTGCATGCACTCTAGTGTGCAAGAGGTTACGTTTTAAATAAGTGTAAAAAAACTATGAGGGTTAATGTCTTAAGGAATTGCTTTCCAATCGCTTTCCATAGGACGCCGTGAACTCTTTTAGTTTGTCAGAGATGCAACCAGCGATGTGAGATGTGAAACTAAATATTTAATGTACAATATTTTTACACAATTTATTTAATACACGATACAACGCAATTTCACGACTGACGTTTGCTCTCACAAACGTAAGTAGTTACTGGGCTTACAAACAAACAAGTCGAAAGTCAACCGTTAGGCCAGAACAGAACACATATTTTGTTTTATACGGATAGGTATAAGCGAGAAAAATACAGGAAACTTGATGGTAGAAAAAAAGATAAAAATACCCCATCCCTATACACCCCTACTTTCGGCCGTCGGGTTTATCGTAGCGAATTCTCTTCAAGTAAAATAAGCCGCTAGTCGAGTTTAACAGATGGTTTCGACGAAAGCAGACAAAAAAAAGAACTGAACTACTCACCACCCACCATGGAGACGTTAGCCGCCCACTAGTGGGTGATACGGACTAGGTAAACGACCACTGGTTTAAGCCAATAAAATAAAAAAGACAGCTTTTCTTTTTTTATAAGGTTAATCGATGAACTTGAAATAAGCTCGAATTAAAATAATTATTCTATGTTAAAAATAAATAGATGAATTAGGTATTATATATTAGTTCTGAAATACCAAAAATTGAAAACCAATGTATCTTTATAAATCAATTTTTCTTAATGAGGGCTTTTATCAAACGAGTAAGTAAAAAAAGATTTAAAGAGATTGCTAAATATGTAAACGTGATCAGAGTAGAATTATTTAATTTAAAAATTAACAGCTATCTGAAAAATATAATAATAAATTAATATGTATTTCTTGAAATTGCAATTATAACGCTATGTTTTTACAAAGATGAATTTAATGCACTGCAGAATTTATTCATCGATGTTAAAAATAGGTTTACAATTAAATGCACTTTTGCTTAAATCATATTCACTTTCATAAAAACAGTTTTCACCTATAACAAATACATTCATAATAAAATATATTTTCACATAGAAAAAATAGTTTTCATTCAATATAAATTACTCACACTTTGAAATTGATAGTTGCACGAAGCTGTAATGAACTGTCACTTATTCTTCTACCCTATATTAGGCCGCCTATATTATCTTTGCTCCACGTATTAAAATACATTGCACAAATCAAACCAGACAAATCCTAACATAACTTATTACAACTTAACTCACTTTAAATTTGGATTATTGAGATTTTGTACACTTCCGTGTATTTTGTCACTAACGACCCGGGTTTCGCCTTTCGGCATCTTCAGGCATTCGAGCACACGAATGGACTCGAACTGAGGAAGGCGAAACCCGGGTCGTTAGTGACAAAATACATGGAAGTGTACAAAATCTCAATAATCCAAATTTAATATTGAAATTCCATCAAGCACCCTCAGTCGATGTCTTAAATTAACTCACTTTGTTAAAAGAATCCGTGAATAAATGGAAACTATTGAAATTAAAGTTTGTGTGTACTAAGTGAATACTATCTAACACAAAGTGCAACTATTCATAACCCTTAAAAATATATCATCAAGAAATGTACCTACCTTTTTAATTCTACAATAAATAGATAACACGCTTTTATTTGAATTTTTGTTCGCTTATATAAATTGATAATGCTTTATGTATATTTAAGTATGATTTAATTATTGTTACAGAATAATTATTATGTAGGTACCTAGTGTTTTAATTTTATTTGCAATAAATAGTGGAAAATATTATTTTATTGCGGAGAAATAACTTTTTATACACTGGCAAACCACGTATCGTTCCAAATACTAAAAATTGAGACCTAGCGCTGATGTCATATTTCTGTCAATAGCCGGTTGTCAAACAAATATTACACCAATTTCGATAAACCTGCGACAAAATAACGTTCGATACGTTATCAAGGCATTAATAAAACCATAAAGCGAACGACGCGTGGACATTTTGCACTTTCCGTGCAGCTGTTATACGATTATTATTGTGTAACATTGCGTCACCTTGAGTTCCCGCTATTTCACAATTCCGCCAAAAACTATCAACACATCCCATTTTAAAACGCAAATAACACACTATAAAGCGGGAATTAACGTAAACAAATAAACAAAAATCGTAAACAGATAATTGCTGATGTGATTTAAAGGAAAGTTGATTCGATTTGCGTGTTTGAATATTGTTTATTTCGATAGCGAAATAGTGAATGTTTTTTTTTTGTATTGTGATTCATAATACATAATAGTGAAAGGGAAAATGGATCAACTAGCGAGTTCCGTGTAACAGAACGCTATGGATGTTAGCCCTGAATCATTTAAGGTAAATGAACTTTTGTATTACGGAAATATATTTAACATTTGTAATTTTTTAATCGTGTTTTGTATATAATTTCTGTGACAAGATTTTGATTGAATTAATTTAAAAAATAATCGCCGGGTCCACGGCGCAGTGGTCAATAGCATTTGATTCCGTCACGGATCTCATGGGTTCGAATCCCAGAACGGACAGTTTCATAAATTGATTTTTACAATAGATTTCTGTTCGAAGGCTTGGGTGTTTGTCATGTCGATGTGTAAAAGCGGGGGGTAGCGAAACCGATTAGCTAACCAACAGTCCTGTCCTAGCCCTATCTTTCTATCCCTGATACAAGTAGTTGTCGTTAAAAACCTTCAGTTGAGATATGTACTTCCATTAGGAGACCATATGCTCCACATTGGTAGCGGAGCAATTGATGTAACCCTCAAAATTAAAAATTTTCAGGAGAGAGTAAAAACTGTTTTTATCGAAAATATTATACGGTGAGTTGCGTTGTGAATCTTTGAAATGCACTCCTGTAAATTCTCGTGTTTGAATATACGGGATTATGCGTAGGGGGTGTCGATATAATAGTGGCTTACATCAAGTGGCCGGGTCAAAACTTTTAAACCTAAAACTAATGTAAAATGAGGTTTCCCTTCCTAAAAGTGACCTGCTCTGTCAGCTTTAAAACGAGATCTAATCGTTAACTCATTTTCGTATTTTTTGAGGATTACATTAATTGGCTAAAACACAGTCGATATAAAGTCTATACAATACAGATCCAACCGCACGTGAGAGAACGGGCAAAGAACATTTCAATCAACTGCAATATACATATCGACAGTGTTTTGGCCAATTGATGTAAACATCAAAAAATACGAAAATAAGTTAATGATTGGATCTTATTTTAAAGACGACAGAGCAGGTATCAGCCAAATGATGTAAATTAGAAAAATAAAATTCTGACCCGGCCACTTGATGTAGGCCACTATTATATAGACAGTACCTACGTATAACACCCTATCTACAAACATGACAATTTACAAGAGTGAATTTCAAATATAGGTATAATGTTTTCGATAAAGACAGTTTTTACTCTCTCCTGAACAATTTCAATTTTGAGGGTTACATCAATTGGCCAAAACACCTTCGAATTCTTGCTTTAATTCACACAATTAATGCTAATAGTATAACCGTACCCGTCATAAATGACGATATTGATATTGAAATATTGAATGTCCAAAGTAGTTATAACGTCGGAACTGTGTGTGCATTGTTTCACCACGAACGCTTACTTCATGAGAAAATTTCATACCTAGGTACAAAATGAGTGATAATACTAAAGCGTCCACAGAGCGGTCTGGACTATTATAATATGTAAAATGGTAACATTCATTGCCCACGCGTGGATTAGTTTTTCGAAACCACGTACCTACTAATGTTCGGACAAAACACAGCTGTTTTTATTTGCAAGAATGTCTATTATTTTTTTAAGCCTTAGTCTCGAATTATTGTCATATCGATAACACATATTAAATAATATTGCACATAAACGTGTTTAAACAGTTGTTAAGTGTTTGTAAACACACATCGGTTGCTTACTTTGCTCAAAATAACATAAATGATGCTATTTTACTATACGCCAGTCGTTCCGTATCTAGGCCATTTTTTATGTACAAAAACAGTGGTGGGCAACCAAAATACACTGGCTTTTTAACGCGATCGCTTTGTATGAAATATCTCATGTAATACAGAGAATTTTTGAATCGCTATAACTTCAAAATCAAAAATTATTAATAATTTACGGTCTTTTTTTTTTTTACTAATATTACATTAGTAATGTCATTAAAAATTTTGTTCAGCTAAATGGACTCTTAATGTAGCTATATTTGTGATTTCAGATTAGTATTTAAAGATTTGCAAGAGGTCCATAACATTTTAATTGTAGACTCTTTTATTTGATTCATGTATAATTTGTTTGCTAATCAGTATTTTCTTGTCTCAGTTCATGAACCATCAGTTTTATATACCTTCATTTTTACACTCAGTTTTATATAAACAAGCCTGTTATTTTTGTATTTTTATCAGTTGATAATGCTCGTGATGAGCGAAACCGGTCCTGATCATTATAAATATGTGGAAGTAGTACAAATGAATTGTGTTTTATTTTTTATAATATAAAGTCTTTCCACCAAGAAAGAATTGACAGTAAACACCTTAAAAGTAATTTATGGTCTTTTAATTTGACTTAAAAATATTATCCTCTATTCGTTTAAGAATCGGTCCTATTTTGTCCTCCATTTCAAATTGTTTAAGAACTGCTTGTACGAAATATGAGAAGGAGGGAGACTACAATAAATATATTTTAATTTTATAGGTTTTATAAAAAAACACTATTTACGTACCCGAGGTACATATGTTGTAGTTAATCATGAAGCTTTAATTTGATGTCTAAATTATTTTTTAGTGAATCCCGAGATTTCGAGATCCCGGATCCCGGGATTGGAAGTCCTAATATAGAGTTCCTGAAAATTCGCAATATTTTGCGATTTTTTTGAAGAGCTGTAACTTAAAAATCAACAAATGTAAATGCGTGTCCGACGCGTTGGACATGTTAAGGTACTTGAAACTTGCGTGCCACTGAAATCAGACAAGTATAGTTTATTTTTTAAAAATAAAACACAATTTGTTTTGTACTGCTTCCACACGTTGGGTGGGAGGGAATTCTAAACATCACAAACATCCACGCCTACGAACAGGCATCCATAAAACGATTGAAAATTAATTTAATGAAACTGTCTTACTGGGGAATTGAACCTGAGACATCCGTAACCGAATCCAACGACGTTGACCACGCGACTACGGACCTGACCGTATAAATAATAATCGAGCGAAAATTCTTTCAATAAAAATACTTATTATTGCAATAGATGGCGCAATACTGTTTTCGATAATATTTCACAATCAATTTACAATTAAATATATCGATGGCATAGGGTGCTTATTCCTAAAGTCAGCCGTCGCCAGTAGTCGGCCTTTTGAGCTTAAAACTTAAATAATAGCGGATATATTTAAAAAAAAAACATTTTTTTTTAATTCGTGTAGGTAGTCTTGCCACTTGCCAATGTATATCTGCACTATACTGACCTATATGATGCAATATGCAATTAAAAAAAGCACATTTTTACTTCGCAAGTTTCGACAAATTCATGTTGTATGGAGATCGCTAAAAAAATATACTTTATATTGTCATGCTTTGCATCATTATGTTTTTTATTGTTCTTTCTACTATCAGTAAATTATTTCGCGATATTCATGAAGTTTCATAGTGATGGCCGCACACTGGGCAACAAAAGGCCAGCCATTGGAGTTTGGGGGCTGACCACTGGGAGAATTGGCATTTATGTGTAAACTTCTATTATTTTATGCTTGGTACAATATTAACTATTTGGGCACTGGCGAAACGACCCTAGTTCCATAGTGATACAACTAGACATTGGTAGTTTTGAGATATGGCCGATCAGTTTTGACTCATGTGAACTGACTAATGTAAAAAGTGATGGCTTATTATTTGTATTACCTTTTTAATTCAAATATGTGGTGAATAGTTTACAATTTTAGGATTAAAGGTTGTTTCTTTATGAAACTCCACGATTCACAATGCGATATTTCGAAATGTATATATAGGGAACTGCGAAATTATTTAATTTTCCTGATTTCCGTATGCAAATATCTGCCCTTTGAGAGAAAATCTGTACATTTTACAAGTTGTAGTTTTGTGGAACTGGAGAAGAACGGTTTTCGAATATAATGGCTAAATTAAGACAAAACATCAAAATTTTGACTAATCGTCCTCTGAAACTGGGCCATCGATATTGCTATATTTTTTAATTTTTGCTTCCCTACTTACCGTGTTACTCCCTACTTACCGTTATTAAATCATGCTTTGTGTTAATTTAACCGTAAAGAAAAAAAATCTTACATCATCTTTTTGGTGGGTGGGTGGGTAGGTAGGTACGTTAGTCATTTGTTTTTTACAACTAAGTACCGCTCGTTTCATCAGCCATATATAAAAAAAATAGAAGATTATTTCATCATAATTAAATATCGTTCGCAATACCACGTATCTAACGCACACAGTAAAACAAAGAATCGTTTCGAAAACCAGCAATTTTATCAATAAAAATATCGTTAAAATAGAATATAAATATACCTAAGCTAATTTAAAAATAATATTAGTTAATATTAAATATTATTTTTATTAAAAATTTATTTAACACTACTTTTTTAATCATTTTTATTTTTTCCCTCTCAAATATCAGATACGAAGAATTGCTACGTCGCTTTCGGTATTCCGTTCACTTTTCAAATAATATTCAGTTTGCGCATATTATCGTTTGTATAGAACCGTACAAGATAAATAATTTTATTTTTTTAACAATCTCAACTTTAAAAGTGTACTACTAATAGAGCTTATCTCAACAGAAGTTTTATTAAGAGAACTGCTTGTTACTCGGTTTCGCAACTTCTCTTTTTTCGAAGACAGTAAGAGTAGAAGGAAAGGACTTGGCCAGGAATAGTGGTCAGGTAATCGTTCCGGCTACACACCATTTTTTCGAACTTATTGTGGGATTTTACTAACACGTAAACAATTTTTAAATTTCGTACTACACACAAATATAGACCTTATTTTAAATAACATTAGACACTATTTCACTTTCATCGATTTCTTAATGCAAATCCTGCCCGCCGATTATCGTTTCAGTTAACGAAACTCGCCACACACAAACTTTTTCTAAATGGTTGTTCCAGTCAACTGTCGAATTTTTGTTAATTGACAAGTGCTTGTCACAGAAATATCTCTTCTGACCAACAGAAAATTAAATAATTTAAGATAAATTTAAGACATCGACTGAGGGTGCTAGATGGAATTTCAATACCAAATTTGGATTATTGAGATTTTGTACACTTCCATGTATTTTGTCACTAACGACCCGGGTTTCGCCTTTCGGCATCTTCAGGCGTTCGAGCACACGAATGGACTCGAATCGTCAGTTCGAGTCCATTCGTGTGCTCGAATGTCTGAAGATGCCGAAAGGTGAAACCCGGGTCGTTAGTGACAAAATACATGGAAGTGTACAAAATCTCAATAATCCAAATATAAAAAAAAAATTAGAAAATTAAATGTATTACACTCGTCTTATATATAATACCCCGGACCGGTCTGTAGGCGTAGACATGATCTAAGCGTCCGCGGTCTATATAAACAATACACACAGTTCCGACGTGACGTAAATCAGTCCGTCAGTACGGAAACTAAAGAACAGCTACTTTAGACATTCAGTATAGCAATCTCAATACCGTCATCTATGACGTGCGGTCCCGCTAGTTATAACGTAAAACCAATAAAACCGTAACATTTCAATTAATAATTTTTATCGAAATATTTCAGAACAGTTAACGCATATAGTTTTGTATTACTGAACGCCCATACACAAATTCGTAATGTCGCTTGGCGCGAATTATCAAGAAAATAAAATCGTGAGCCAATAATATAATTCACGCTGCAATACCTTGTATCTCGTAGACGTCAGATTTTGTTTACGTGTCTAAAAACTATATTTCAACTCAATAAAAATGATTATTTTGTATAAAAGTTATTATTAATTACATAAATTATTATTTTACTGTCTTAAATGATTATTTTTTTTTACTTTAAGTGTGTTTTTTTTAATGATTTAATGACGTTTTACATTGTTTTCGCCTATGTTGAATTTATCACATACGAGTTATTGCTATGACATTTTTCTTAACGCCACAGTTCAAAACATCGCCAAATTGCCATTCGAAAATAATTTTTCAGTACCAATTCAAATATTGTACGAAAAAGATGTGTTTTTAATACACCTAGCTCAGAATAATGATTTGAATTTATACATTTATAAAAAAAGAAAAAGTGATATATATATTTTATTATAGTGAGTTGTTTTTATTTTTTTAATATAATATTCAATTGTAACTTTTTTTTCTTTTCTTATTGTAATTACCTACGTAACTAAATCAGCAATGTTTCATAGAGTTGTGCGGTAAATTGCTGTTTTTGCTTCCACCAAAAAGACTTTTAAATATTATATGGCTATTTACTTCTATTCTTTTAAACATCAGTGAAGAAACAAATTCAACAATGTTCAAAGCGATTTTAACGTACATTTCTGGTTTTGTTTCTAAAGAACTGTTCCTATTTTTTTTGATTAAAATAACGTGTATATTATTTTAATTTTTAATTTACACTGCTCGATGAAGGAATTTGTTAAAAACAGTCTCTTACTTTTCTTCTTGGTACTGAAACCTATTGTTTTATTTGAAATTTTTTACAAATAAATAAATAAAAATTGTGTACATTTTTACATTTTTTAATAACAAAGTGAAGCATATCGACTCTTTATGTAGTATTTCAACAGTGTTCGGCTCCGTGGCGCAGTTGGTAACTGTTACGGATGTCTCAGGTTCAAATCCCGGTGTGGACAGTTATAAATATAAATTGATCTTTATATCGATTTATGGATTGTCGTGAATGTTTATGATGTCTAAAACTCCCTCTCACCCATCCGATACTCCTAAAACGGGGCGTAGCGAGAGCGGTTAGCTAACCACTAGTCCTGTCCTAGCCCTATCCTTCTATCCCTACTGTCTTCCAAAAAAGAAGGTTTTTTTCCTAGAACCAATCCTTTGAATGCGATCATCTTAGAACTCTTCTTTATGACTGACTTCTGAAAGTATTTTTTTTCTACGTCCGCTCCCAACGTTGAGCATATTGTCTCCTAATGGAGGTTTCTTAACAGAATTTTTCTATGAGAACTGCTTGTTACTCAGTAGAGATAAAGGATACAGCCAGGACAGACTTAGCTAATCACTCTCGCTGCGCCCCGCGGAGACCGAATGGGTGTGAGGCAGTTTTAGACGTCACACACACTCAAGACTACGAACGGAAATCCATAAATCGATCCAAAGATCAATTTACGAAAACCGCCCGCACCGGGAATTGAACCCGAACATCCGTAACCGTAACCAACGACGATACCAACTGCGCCACGGACACGGATTACATTCGTTGTCCCTTTAGTGTGAAGTTTGTAAATAAACAGACCGTTGAAGGTCTCCTGACGCATGTCACAAGTAGAGGAGTCGAGACGACACTGTACAAACAGCATTCTTGGCAAATAGCACTGCCATACGTAACGTCTTTTGGCAGCGTACGTATGTTTCTAACGCACCGCCACAGAACAAAGACATCTGCGGGGGAGTGTGCCAAAAAAAAATTCAAGTAAATATATGAAAACGGCAATGTTTATTGTGTCACTCTGTATTTGGCCTTTTCTGTTGCGTTTTAATAGCCTTGTCCGCTCCGGATGTGTGGCGTATGGACTCCTGGAGTACTTACCCAATCTAACGAAGATCACCTTCGATGTGCCTTATATATGCCTGGTTGTTTTTATGTATACATTCTTCGGTTGCCGATGTCTCATAAATTGATTTATGGATTTTTGTGATATCTAAAACGTCTCCCACCCATTCGATCCTAAAAACGGGGCGTAACGAGAGCGATTAGCTAACCACTAGCCCTGTCCTAACCCTATCGAGACGTTGAGCAACTGGGTAACAAGCAGTTCTCGTAGAAAAATTTCTCTTGAGATACCCCCTCATTAAGAGACCATATGCTCCACGTTAGGAGCGGACATGGTAAAAAAAAATATAAAATTCTTGAACTCAAAAGTAATTGAAATTAATTAGCATGATTTGTGATTTAAAATTAATTAAATATCAGACGAGCAATGTAAATTTGTCGAGTCAATGACAAGTCATGCATGCGTCACGAACGCCTGCATCTTAAAATTCGCAAGTGGCAGAAATGACCATTCCCATATTCACAAAGGACTGAAGTGTTTTTAAATATATATACATAAATATACTGTATTTAATAATGCTTTCCGTTTTTTGTGAAAGCAAAAAAAAATAGTTTAAAAAAATGATTTGTCCGTTTTTTATACCGTGTAAAAAAATAGAATCAAGGTAATTTAAGTAGGTAAGATTTCCTTCACTTGGTTTTATTCACTGTGTTTTAAACGTAATTTGTTGTATTCTAGAGAGATTTTATAGAATTTGGTGTGTTTTCTACTCAATGTTACAGGGTTGAATCCTTGAGAGAACGCTTTTTTTTTTTTTTGGTAATTATGTCCGCGTCTAATGCATCTCCATTCAACCACCATTGTAAAATTGACCTAGACTGCAAATCCGCAAGCCTCGGCTTGTCGTCATGATGCCACCTGATAACACTTCCGCTGACGACTCACCTTTGGTAGAACCAATGGCGTTTGGTTTTGCACACAATTTCATAGAAAATAAAAAACTAACATAACGACAAAAAAATCAAGTAAAATGGAAATCTTGCCAAAACGGAAAACCTATTAAAAAAAATTGGCAACACCGAAGTTGCCCTCGGGTGACCTTTGCCAAACGAACATAACCGTGTGTTGATATTTTGTTTATTTACATTTATTCTTGTGGCCCGCCGCCAAGAAATAACAGCTGATAGGTCACGTACACACTTTGTATCCCTGATTCTTCATTTTTTAAGAGACCCTGAAAACAAATGATAATTCCTGGAAAGTTTAACTTTCTTCATAGAGAGCATTTACAAGTGAGGATAATTCACGATGTGAAGAAAACAAACTTGACTTAGACGACTGAACAGTCTGTACATAGGTGCTCAGTAGGTGAGTCATCGGTGGAAATATTAAGATCTGACTCAGTCACTCAACTTCTGGTTAGCTACTCGCTCTCGGTGAAAGAAAAGTCAAGAGGTTGTAGTATAACCGGTCCTCATGAAAACAAATCTATCGAAATGTTGCGTTAATAGCGGAAATAAATACTGTTGCTCGTCACGTTTCACAGATAATGATCTAAATCAGGGGGTCTACAAATTACAGCCTGCCGGACATGCCTGGTATCCGGCCCACTGTAGTTTTTTCTCACAGATAAGTAGTGCAAAAAGTGGAAAAAAAGCCACGAACAAATTTTTTGTCGTTAATTATTAATATGAGTGTTAAAATCAGGTAGAACATTGCTTCTTCCTTGTCGGTTATCGGCTATCTCCGCCGCAATGAAATGTCCTTGACTCTTTCCCGTATGTACCAACCGAAATTTGCGTGTAATTCAAATCTATAGTTTGTTGGTATGCTGAGCTAGCTAGTCTTGGCCCTCGGGACTTAGTGAAAGAGTCGGTGTGGCCTTTAGGTTAAAAAATTTGGATACCCTTGGTCTAAATAATAATTGCGTAATTTCTCAATTTCAGATTAACCACCTGCCATGGAAGACAGTGCCGAGTTTAGCGTGGACCGCGCCCCGCACAAGTCCGTAGACAGGTCCGCGATCATCGACGCGGCCGCCATCTTAGTCGAGAAGATCATCGATAAAAGTGTTGAAACGGTAGCGTTGCGGGACACCGAAATGGACGTCAAGGAGCACAACAAGAAGGAAAAGCGGAAACGGAAACGAGGCCGCGTCAGGAAGAACAAGAACACTTCCTCTCAAAACAATGGCTGTGACATATCTAAAGATATTAGGGATACAGATATTAGTATTCAAGAAACTGTAGGAGATTTATGTATTGGTAATCAGGAAGAAGTTGGTGGTGTTTTGGACAAAAATTCAGGTCCAAAAATGGAATTTAATGATAGTTCAATTATAAATAAGGAAGTTGGTCCATTGGTTACTGCAATTGAAGAGAATGCAAGTTGCAGTTTTGGTCAGGATGAAATAAGAAGTGTTTTGGACAAAAATTCTAGTCCAAAAACGGAATCTTCCAAATCTGGTCCAATAGTTAAAGAAAACATATGTATTATTGCAGTTCAGGATGAATTTGAATGCGTTTTGGACCCAATTTCTGGTCCAAAAGTAGAGTTAAGAGAAGAATTGAATATTTTGGATGATAGTCGGAGCGGTAGTACGGGGAAAGGTTCGGGTAAAGCGTTGAAAGCAGGCCCTGATCCCGGACGTAGGAAAGATTTCGTACCGAAACCGAAATTCACGCAACGCAGTTGGTTGGATGACGATAACGGTGAAGGAGATGATGCGTCTGAAGATGATCTGTTGATATTGAATCAGAACATCGGTTCTCAAAAAGAAATCAAAACTGAAGCTGCGCCCATTTTGGGTAGCAGATTTTTTACGTCATGTAAAAATACAGTTGAACCACTGAAAGAAGAAAGTTTCGCCTGCCAAATTCAAGATAAGAATTTAAATATCGAATGTTCTACAAAAACAAATGAAAATTTTAAGAAGAAGGATTGTTTCGACAGACGAATCAATGAGAAATGTCAAAATTATTCGTCTGATAAAAACGTCAATGGAAAATTTTTAGGTAAAGTTGTTGAAAAAACTGTTGACAGTTGTGCAACGGAAAAATTGTCAAAATGCAACGAGAGAATTATTGGAAAACAGTTGTTGAAAAATAATTTTGTATCGGCGAACGATAAAAATGTTGCAGTCGTGTCTTCCGGAGCTGTCTCGAAGAGTTTACCTTCGAATCTTCAAGATCACACGACTATTCAATTGAATGCGTACAAGAATCGCTTTACAGGATGTAGTACGATGCAAAGCTTCGAACAGTGCGATATGAACAACACAATAATTGTTAAAAACGATGTCAACATAAAAATTGGAACAAACGTCAACAATTTAAATGTTGACGCAGCGAAATCGGATAAAATTAAGCGCAGCAGGAGAAAAACGGAACCGTTTGACTTTGAACTACAGTCCGATGGTGTATTAATTAAAAACAACAATCCGGTTGTTGAAAAACTCGACGAAAAACCGATAGTTTATTCAAACAGTTTCTCTAACACTGATAAAACCCGGAATCTTTTTTCTGGTTTTATTTCCGATTCGGGTGTCTTTGTACCCACAAGTAACATGGATAAGAGGTCATCCAGGGATTCTCTGGATAGGATCTTCGACGAGGAGTGTTCCGATGAAGATTCGTTGGACGATTACGAACAGGACTACGACGATGGCGACGGGACGGTGAGTGAGAATGAATCGTCGGACTGCAGGAGTGATTCTGAGGATGAGGCGCTGCCCCCGGAGCCCCAGTTGGGAAACGTCGAGTACAAACTCAAGCTGGTCAACCCGACGAAACAGCGGTTCGAGCATTTGGTCACTCAGGTGAGAGTATATTTTAGTTATTTACTTTTTGACCGTTTCACTTTCCCGTTTTCGTGCTAAAAAAATCCTTTCACATCCTTTGCAGTCATAATTCGTTACCGTGTGGGTTTTTGTCACATAAACTCATTTATAAACAGACACAAGAATCGAAATTCTTCATAACAGATAAGCTATAGATGTGTCTCGGTGCCGTTTGAAATAGAACGGTTGCATACAGTACGTCATGCATCTGGGATTGTTACTATTCTATAATTTTCTATTTTTTGATGGTAAAATTAATGAGGTTTTCAAATTATGATTAATTATACAAATAAGACGTAAACTATAATGTATTTTTAATTATATGTAGAACTATTTTATTTACAAATTTTAAATTTTTTGTACAGCCTATTTCACAGATAATTTAAAGTATTTTAAAAAATAAAACACATAGAGGTCCATAACATTTTAATTGTAGACTCTTTCATTTGATTTATGTATAATTTGTTTGTTAAGTAATTTAATCAGTTGATAATGCTCGTGATGAGCGAAACCGGTCCTGATCATTATAAATATGTGGAAGTAGTACAAACGAATTGTGTTTTATTTTTTAAAATATAATGTATTTCCACCAAGAATTGACAGTTAACACCTTAAAAGTAAGTAGATAATTTAAAGGTTTAAAGGCCGAACTAACTGATTATTACACCATGAATACAGAAGGGTTAAGAATGAACGAATAATAAATGAGAAGTATTTTAAAAAATAAAACACAATTCATTTGTACTAATGATCAGGACTGGTTTCGCTTCTGTGATGTTTTAATTCCCTCCCACCGATTCGACACTAGCTTGTATTAGCTCTATCTTTCTATGCTTATTCTCATCAAAAAAGTTTGGCTAAATTCACTTTAAATAATTTACAGATGAAGTGGCGTCTGAGGGAAGGCCGCGGCGAGGCCCTGTACGAGATCGGAGTCCGGGACTGCGGTCGGGTGCGGGGACTGAGCAGCCGAGACCTCCGTGCGTCTCTCAGGACGCTCAGGAGGATGGCCGCCCGGCTAGGAGCCGGCTGCGCCCTGCTCACCAGGGGAAGAGTGCCGGGCAATCCGAAGAGGGAACGGGCTGAGGTGCTTGTGAGGAAGGTTGGTATTCATATGAATCGTCAATCCTTGCTTTTCCTATTAAATATACCAGACAAAATTGTATTAATAGGGTAAACATACCAGTAGTTGACCACTTGAGAGAAAAATTCAACAAAAATAACGATTAACGTTTAGCATTAGACCGAATGATGACAAAGCAAGTGTTTTCATAATGCATCAAAAGTCTTAATTAATATGATAAGACAAAAATTAGGAAATGGTCTTTTCTATGGATTCGGCGGTAACTTTGTGGAAGTTCATTTTTAATATAAATTTAAATTAAAAATAATCTATGTTTTTAATAATAAATAGCTTAGAATTTTTAGAAATCAATAAAACCATTAACAGTAACGGAGGATTAGTAAATAACATTTTAAACAGAACAGGCGGCTCACCATTATTAAATTTATTCCCCTTGGGTTTTTCACATCCAGGTGCCAGTAAATGATTTATATAGTGTAACAGTGTTTATACCTTACCCCCTTCCACACGTCCAGTAGAATTTAATAATACCCACCTCCACCCTTTTAAGAATTAGAATCATCGTGTACCTTAGAAATAAATATCCTTGCGATACTGTTAGTCTGAAGATGTTCCTTAAAGAGGCGAAACTATATTATATTAGGAAAGGGTCTGTTGCAAAAAAATAGTCTTTAATTTTTAACTACCATCTTATTGTTTCAGTAGTTGATAATGTCTAAAAAAATAAAACACAATTCATTTGTACTACTTCCACATATTTATAATGATCGGTTTCGCTCATCACGAGCACTATCAACTGATAAAAATACAAACATAACAGGCTTATTTATATAAAATTGAGTGTAAAAATGAAGGTATATAAAACTGAATGTAATGTTGCACATTACAAATTATATATATATTTATGGAATAGTTTGGATTATGTATTCCAAGTAAAATTTAATAATTGGAAGTCCACGCAATGGCAATTTTGTGTTAATTGCAGCGGCGCGACTTAACCAATCAAGTCGTGCCGTGGTGGACAAGAAAGAACCAATAAGGTCATTTCAAATTGAATAATAATTAAGCCAGAATAGAAGCGACGAAATTTTAAAAGATACTTCAGGTCTGGCTTAATTATTCTTCAATTTGAAATGACCTTATTGGTTCTTAATACATAATATCTAATCTAAATACTAATAATCTAAATACATAATCCAAACTATTCCATTAATATATATATAATTTGTAATGTGCAACATTACATGATGGTTCATGAACTGAGTACATAAATCAAATAAAAGAGTCTACAATTAAAATGTTATGGACCTCTTGCAAATCTTTAAATACTAATCTGAAATCACAATTATAGCTACATTAAAAGTCCATTTAGCTGAGCAAAATTTTTAATGACATTACTAATGTAATATACAATAATGAATCAGGAAAATTATAAGAAAAAATTAGTCAACCATTTAAAAATAATCAAATATTAAGTATGTAATTAATATGAACAATAAACAGCCATCTTAAGTGGAGAAAGCAGAGCAGCTATGAGTATCCAATAAATTTTAATATCTGAAAAACAAAAATTACAGAGACAGAATCAATTCTTACAAGTAAAAAATAACCTTACAGGTATAATATAAATTAATGAATCGGATATAACAAAGGAGAAGATGCAAAGGCGGTTTGCTCATTCAATAAATTGGAATTGGGCAAAAATTTATGTCTATTTATTTCTAAAATCTCTTGTTTATCTAATTTTAAAAATTTGTTATTTAAGTGCAGGATTTTGAAATTTAACAATTTAACAATTCAATTGAAATTCAACAATTTAGAGCAATCCTGCGTCTACGTTTATTATTTTGGGCACTTTTATTGAAAAAAGTTCAACTGCTGGTACATTTACCTTAGTATGTATAAGATTGTTTATCATTTTGTCTAGTTACGATTTTCGACAGTGTTCAACAGTCAGACGATAAAAATACATCCTAGAATCGTTCATTGGACGTTATTGTAATGCTTTCAGATCCCAGATGACCAGCACAACATCGAGGTGAGGGTTGCCGTGATGGGATCCAACGACGCCGGAAAGTCCACCCTAGTCGGAGTACTCACTCAAGGTAATGAAGATTCCTTTTTGTTTGGCTGTAATTCACTAGTCATGGAGAGACGTTGGAACCGACTGGCTGGCTGATTGGGTTCTGGAAGACCATTGAAAACTATCCATTGAATGTATTTGATGGAGCTGAAGGGTGCTGGTGTGTCATGCAAGGAAGCAATGCGATTGGTTGGTGATAGGGAATTATGAAGGCAATGGCCATATGCTTCATAATCGACGGTGTTTTGATTGCCAATTGATGTAACCCTCGAAAAATACGAAAATGAGTTAATGATTGGATCTCATTTCAAAGACGACAGAGCAAGTCTCGGCCAAATGATGTAAATTAAAAAATAAATTGACCACTTTTTAGAAGGGAAATATTTCTGACTCGGCCACTCCCTGCGTATAATCCCGTATCTGCATACATGACGATTTACAGGAGTGCATTTCAAAGATTCATAACGCAACTCACCATATAATGTTTTCGATAAAAACAGTTTTTACTCTTTTCTGAACAATTTCAATTTTGAGGATTACGCCAATTGGCCAAAACACCGTCGATATAGGGAGCGAATATATTCAAAGAAGAAGAGATCATGCCCTGTCCACCCCACCAAGTCTCCTATCTTTACTCTCTCCACAAAACGAGTGCTTGGTTTTCATCATGGACGTGCGGTGGATATATCTCTATCTCTATCACATAACCTCACTTGTGTATAAGCAAGTAGGATACAAGAACATGCACCCGCATGCCTTCACTTTACATGTGATTGAGCGAGAAAGGGAGATATCCACGAAAACAAATGTGTTTCATGTGCACTTTTGAATGATTTTTCAGGTGAGTTGGACAATGGGCGTGGCCGTGCTCGTCTCAACATGTTCAGGCATCTGCACGAGGTCAGGACCGGTCGCACGAGCTCCGTTAGCCACGAGATACTCGGCTTTGATCCTCAGGTATTTTTTGTTGACCAGCCAATTTATAATTGGCCATGATTCGGTTTGCTGCCAAGCTCTTCCAGCTTGGCCGGTTGGTAGATAGTCCAATATGATTCAGGATGCTGGTCACGTCCTTTGGTAATGTCCAGACGTGGACAACGAGTGGGAAAAATTGCTCAAGACAGTCATGCCGACTTGGTTGCATCTCTGACAAATTACAAGGCAATCAAAGATTTCACAGCATACCGTGGACAGCGATTGTAATGCAAATCCGAAAAACATTAACTCCCTTTTTTTAAACATTTTGTGCAACTGTACAGGACTAAAAACCAAATAATGTCCTCTGTTCAACGCTTGAATTCCAGAGTACGCGTCTTTTAACTTTGTATTCTAGGATTTAGTATCACGGGATCCATACATACTAATACATGGACACACTGTATAGTATACAGAAAGCGTATCAGTGTAGTTAGTTAAAAGTGCAAAGTTGTAAGGTGTATACTCTAATAGCGCTGCTTTACGACAGCAAATCATAGCACCTGACAAAGACTCAAAAAAACTGTATACTAAGCTTCAAGAATAGATGCTTGCGTCGGATATTAGGGGTGAGGTGGTTTGACTTTGTGAGGAACTCGGAGATTAGGGAACATAACAAACTGCGCCCTTCAATGGTCATGGGAGGACGCAAAGGAATTGGCTGGCGAGGTGGCCATATCTCTCATAAACAATCTTGAATAAACTTCTTCTTCTTCAGGGCCACCCGATCAACTATGCGTACAGCGAGCTGATGACCTCGGAGGAGATCGCTGAGCGCAGCAGTAAGCTGGTGTCGTTCATCGATCTGGCTGGCCACAGGAAGTACCTCAAGACCACTGTTCAGGGGCTCACTGGGTACTCCCCGCACTACGCCATGTTGGTGGTGAGTATATACAACTTCATTGCGCGTATCTATGATTTTACGCGAGAGTTTTGTGCCTGGGAAAATATAGAAATACATATTAATTAAATTAACCATAAAAGGTATTTCGTGGTACATCTAAATATATAAAAATGAATGTTTGTTTGTATATTTACTTGTCCCTTATGCATTCCTATACCATTCATCCGATTGCGATGAAACTTTGGTGAGTTGTTGTTGGTACACGCGCGATGGTTTCTGAAAAATTAAATAAAAATAGAGTCGAATAGGTACAAACAGCAACATTTCGTGTGATATTTATTATTGATTACAACATTCGTGTGCGACATAACAAGTGGTGTTAATTGTTAAATTCCAATTGCCGGTCTTAAATGGAAAATTTAAAGGAGATATACTGTTGCCACGCATCCCAATGATTCCGACGGGTATGCCAGTCGAAACAAAATTTGGAAAGTCCATGCTTCTCACATGGACAGCTATATGTGACCAGCCAATGCTTCTGAAAACTTTCTGATTTACTCGTGTAGGCACCAGACGGAAAATATTGTGTATCCAAAAGCACTTCAATAAACTGAATTAAAATACTATCTTTGTTTGAGTGGCATTGCAACGCATGCCAGGTACTCACTACTATATATATCACGTTAACTCACCAACTTTTGTACATAGTGTAAAATTGTATTGTGCCATTTATTGACTAGTAGTGAATATTTTTCCTCACGTCAAATATTGGTATTATCGAAGTAATCTGAAATCTTAATGAATGTTGCAGCTTGACGCTTGTAAATGGCACAAGGGTATCACAAATTCGTTTGCACATAAGGTACACATGCAAACAATTTAATGTGGCAGTATGTGTGTATTACAGCAGAAAACAATAAATTAAAAACAATTAAAAGAGTCAAAACCTCGCTCATAGCAATTCTGAGGGTTTTTGTATTTTTATGGTTCGCTATTGCGTTTATGTGTGGTATTGTTCTACATAGAAATGAAATAATGTCTTAAGATGACATTTAATTAACATAAATAGATTTATTGTTATAATTGATACATCAATATAGATAAAACAAGGTAGGCAAAATTTGCATCCAAATCTGGTAACTTTGACCCACGATGAAAATAATCACAGTAATTACTATAAATTCAGTGATATTAAAGTCTTGTCAACTTTTTTTTACACTTTCATGTATTCTGTACATAATTGAGATGGGAAAAAATATATTGCATTCGGTTTACAGATTAGTAATACAAATTGAAAATATTGCTAGTCAATTTATTTCAAGAAAAGTATTTAAATTGTGTTTTATCATTCCAAGCTGACAGCTTACGAATTAAACAAGAAAACAAATTATGTTGCACATTAATTCGTATTTTTACCACCAGGGGCTACTTAATACCTTTGTTTAACTAAAAAATATTCATATGGCGTTAGTATTATCATAACAGCACCGTTTTTCATGTAGTGGGCCAGTCTTAGACCGATGGGCAAACTTACCCAGATTAATATAGTGTTGATAGTATTTTGTATTTCTGTTTTCAGGTTTCGGCCACCGCCGGAATAAATCAGATGACGCTGGAGCACCTGGCGTTGGTTACCGCTCTGGACCTGCCGTTCTTCATCGCCGTCACCAAAATCGACTCAACATCTCCTGACAAAGTCATCGAGTCACTGCGGCAGGCCTTGAACACTATTGGATGTAGGAAGGTAAGAGAGCACGTTAGATAGAGGGCGAACTATCTAGGAGTGGGTTGTCAAGACTGCTAAACTCATTAAATCATGCGATGCAGGAGTATTTTAACATTTAATCAAGCAGCAGTCGCAAATTTTGATGAAAAGTCAGGGGGTCTTCTATATCTTGCATTTTTATTATTATTAGATACATTCATGTATTCACGATTCACATAGTCAATAATGGTTAAATATGAGACAACAGCCAGGCCTGTGGCTAAGTGCTTAATGTCACATGTCGCAATCACCCGTGCATTAACCGTTACAGCGCGAGCCATTTATTTTCAGTCAATTGATCTGTTTTAACGCTCACTATGGCTATAAAAATAGATCAATTTCCATGACAGTAAAAAAATAATATTTGAAGTATATATTACTTATCGCAAATACGTGAACAAGTAGACTAAAGTCTCTAATTTAAGACATCGACTGAGGGTGCTTGATGGAATTTCAATATCAAATTTGAGTTATTGAGATTTTGTACACTTCCATGTATTTTACATGGAAGATACAAAATGGAAGATAAAAATACATGGAAGTGTACAAAATCTCAATAACTCAAATTAAAGTCTCTAAAGTGTACGACTTTGCAAGCAAAATAGTCTTCATATACACCACCAACACGCACACAAGCAAGTACCCACTTGCTGCATAAGTATGTGTGATACATAGACCTGACGATTAATGCTATCGGTAGTTCAAAAGACTGAATGAATATCGAGAGCTCTTTTCAAAAATATATTTTCTTGTGTTCTACTTGACATTTTCATGATCTGTTGCCTAATTTCTCTACCTACAGGTTTGAACTATTTTTGAAAGCGTATATCCACAAGTGTTTTCTTCTAGTTTGGCCGGAAATACGAAATAAAGTCTTGGACATGTTAACATACAAATTCATATAAGAAAAAATATATAAAAAAACAAAATCCAGAGTTCGTTACTGAAAATTTCCACCTCTCTAGGCAATGCATTGGTCAGCCGAATGGCCCTTGCAACTGGTGGCTCAGATTGTTTGGTTACGGTTTCGGTCATGTAGATAAAAATTGGGAGCATGTAAGTTAATAGTCTTGAGAGGTTAATTTATGGTTTAATTGTTCTTCCAGGTCCCGTTGCCCGTGTTGACTCAGGACGATGTCATATTGGCTGCGTCGAACGCGCTGTCGAGAGTCGCCGTGCCCGTGTTTCCCGTGTCTTCCGTGTCAGGCTGCGGCCTGGACCGGCTTGGATAGTTCCTCTTTCTCGCGCCGCCGGCCATGGCCACGTGCGAGAGGGACAGACTGGAGCAGGTGATTAATCCATATTACTTTTTAGTCTAACGGCCACACTGACTCCTCAACAAAAACCCTAGCTAGCTCATCATACCAACAGACCAATTTTGAATTCTCCGCAAATTTCGGTTGGTACTTAGGGGCAGGTGTCGAGGACATTTCATTGTGGCGGTGATAGCCGATAGTCGACGAGGAGAAAACCAGCTTCTGCATGATTTATACACTCATAAAATCCTTTCGACCAAATTTTTCATTGATTAGTTGCATAAATTTGCTTGTAGCTTTTTTTTAGCTTAGCGGGCCGGATAACGAGCATGACTGGCCGGCTACCGGCTGCCGTAGTTTGGAGACCTCTGGTCTAGAGGGAGGGGAAATCAATCGAATCTGTGATCTCTAATTGAGTGTAAGCAAAATTATAACGCGTTAAAAAGTTCACAGTGTCTTATGGGGAGCGATTAGATCTCAATTCGTAAAAGCTCTTATATTATTCATGTCCGCTTGTAGTGAATGAATCTTTTTTCCTTGCAACTATTTGAAACAAACTCGACTGTGTTACACTGCAGAATACATAGATGCTAGAACGTTGCGAAGGTGTGGCGGGTAGAAGATTGAGTATTTATAGGAGAATGTAAATTAAATATTACTGGTGAATTAAAAAAATATTTTGGTGTCTTCTAAAAAAATTTGCTCTTGAGACGCTCGCGGGTAAAAAGAAAAAAATCGGTAAACACGCTTCACGCTACTGAATGCAATCAATGATCAATGAAGAATGGCATAAATTTGTATAAAGTGATTATTTATTGATTGTATCTTGTTATATTTTCTACAGGAGCCTGTAGAATTCCAAATTGACGAGACCTTCAAGGTGGGCGGCACCAGTGGCCCCGTTGTCGGAGGGCTGTTGACTAAAGGGGTCCTGACCGAGAGGACGAGACTTCTTATCGGTAATTTTTTTTTTTAAGTCCTCTCCCAAATGTAGAGCATATGGCGTCCTAATGAAGGTATCTCAATAACTCACTACTCAGTTGTTCAACCTCTCTTTTTCGAAGAGAGTAGGGCATTACTGGTGGTTAGCTAATCGCCCTCTGTATGCTCCGTTCAGAAATTCACAAATCAATTTATGAAGCTGTCTGTACCGGGTCTTGAACCCGAGACATCCGTAACGGTAGCCAGCAACGTTAACCACTGCACCATGGAGTCGACTATTATTAGATTTTAAAAAAATAATTTTATATTGTCCATGCCAGGACTTGAACTCAGTCCTATCTGATTGTTAATAGTACAGCTTTTACCACTAGACCACAGAAATTGATACAAGGTGCAGAATATAGTAATAATCTATATATATAAAAATTAATGTCTGTTTGTGTGTCCCGTATGCATTCCTATACCATTCATCCGATTTCGATGAAACTTTGGTGAGTTGTTGTGCGCACACCTGTGAAGGTTGAAAAAAAAAATTGAAAAAAGGAATCAAATATGTACAAACAGCGACATCTTCTGATTTATTCGTGTACACAAAAAATATTGTATATCCAAAAGCACTTCAATAAACAAAATTAAAACAGAAACACTTTATTTCTTTGAGTGGCATTGCAGCGCATGCCGGGTACTCGGTAGTTATTAATAAAAATCATGTTAATTTCAGGTCCACTCGATTCCGGAGATTTTGCACCGATAACCGTGATATCCCTTCACAGGAACAAGGCTCCGTGCAGAGTGGTCCGCGCCGGCCAGGCGGCGTCGCTGGGTCTCTCGGTGCGGCCGGCTACCCTCCGCCAGGGCATGGTGATCCTGGCCATTCCCGACGGATATCCCGGTCAGACTCCGAAACACAATCCCGCAAAGTTGGCTGTCGCTCCGCAGCTGAAGGCGGAGTCGGCAAACAAAAAAGACCGAAACGTCCGCGGCGAGTCGGCCAATGTCCACAACCAGGTGTCGTCCTCATCCGAGAAAAATAAAATGGTTTCCGGTGATAAAGAGTGCAATTTGAAAATACGCAAAGAAGACATTGCGGAGATTGTCGATGGGATTGGAGTTAAAGGGAATAATAGCCGAGATGTTAACCTTGTCAAGCGGGTGGATGGCGAAGACGATAAACTGGCAAGACTGTCTCCCAGCAGGTGGGATGTTTTTCTCTATAGATTTTTTTTCAATCAATCGACAATGCGCAAATCATTAATATTTGTTACATCTTTCTTATTAAAAAACCGCACTATTCAGAAACGGAAGGTTTTGAAGTTCTCTCTGCTTCGCCGACGTGCGGTCATATACTTCTTTCTTCTGCTAGTCCTGACGCCGTCAACCGGACGCTTGGGAAGGAAAGGGGAGGGAATCAGGGGGATTTGACGATGTTACCATTTAGTAGTGTTTTGATCAGTATTGCTCTGTATATAGTTTTCCAGAAACGTTGTACATGCGCCTTTTAATATACAACAAGGCGCCATCTATTATTTACAGTAAAATGTGATAAAAATGTGAATTAAATACTATGAAAATAATCTTAAAAAAGTTGCTCACTAAACAAAGAGTTGAAGTTTTGGCCAATTGATGTAACCCTCAAAAAATACGAAAATGAGTTAATGATTGGATCACATTTTAAAGACGACACAGCAGGACATCATTTTACATTGGTATTAGGTTTTAAAAGTTCTGATGAGTCCACTTGATGAAAGTCACTATTATATATCGACACTCCCTACGTATAATCCCGCATCTGCAAACATGAGAATTTACAGGAGTGCATTTCAAAGATTCATAACGCAACTCACCGTATAATGTTTTTGATAAAAACAGTTTTTACTCTCTCCTGAACAATTTCAATTTTGAGAGAATACATCAATTACCAAAACACTGTCAAATATATTTATTTATCAATTTCTTGTTGTAGGTACACAAGCAGGTTTGTGTCTCCGTTCGGAAACCACGCAACCGGTGTGACATGTTCTTCATCGGCCGCTGTTGATCTGGACGTCGATTCCATCGTGTGCGATGAAGACTTCGACGAAGACGCTGACGAGCAATCGACCAATATCAAAAAAGTGATTAAATCAGTCGAGGAGGATAATGCAGATGATGTAAGCGGGAAGGATATTACCAGCGATATCGACGAAGGCATCCTGAAGGAGAATCCCAATAATCCCAGAGGGTGTTATTGCTTCCAGGTAAGATTTGAGAAATTTGCTAGACCTTTTGTTTACGTTTAATTTTAATCTTTCGTTTGGGAAATGATTTAATTAGTCAATTATTGGCGACTCACGAATCTCGACAGCGATTCCCTCCGAAAGATTTGTTCATTCGAGTCTCCTTATTGGGCGAATCGACTAATATATAAATAAAATATAACTTACTTAAGATTTATTATCGTTCGTGAACCGACGACTTCAATTCGCGATTCGTTCACGAATCATTCGCTTCAAAGAATAGATTGTTTGGATTTGTTTGTTTAAAGACGAAAAATATATCAGCTGCAGAGATGATTCGAATAATTGTCACGCAATCACTACACAACAAAGGTGCTGTTAGACGGACCAAAACATTTTAATTGAAAAAAAAACCTCCTACATTAACAGTGAGTTATTCTTAAAATCATATTGCAGCTTCTACATGTTTTGTTCTGTTTTCAGGCCACGGTGTCAGTGCTGTATCATTCCACGGCCATTTACCCGGGATTCCAGGCCACGGTCCACATCGGCAATATAAGGCAGACTGCCGTAATCGAGGTAATGGGCTTATTTTACCATCATTTTTTGCTAGCCTCTTTATGGCACTTGTATACTTACACACGCTCGACCGCAGCCATAAAATGATATTTAAAAAAATAAAACAATTCATTTGTACTACTTCCACATATTTATAATGATCAGGACCGGTTTCGCTCATCACGAGCATTATCAACTGATAAAAATACAAACATAACTGGTTTATTTATATAAAATTGAGTGTAAAAATGAAGGTATATAAAACTGATGGTTCATGAACTGGGCATTCAGATTAGTATTTAATGATTTGCAAGAGGTCCATAACATTAAAATTGTAGACTCTTTCATTTGATTTATGTATAATTTGTTTGCTAATCAGTATTTGCTTGTCTCAGTTCATGAACCATCAGTTTTATATACCTTCATTTTTACACTCAATTTTATATAAATAAGCCTGTTATGTTTGTATTTTTATCAGTTGATAATGCTCGTGATGAGCGAAACCGATCATTATAAATATGTGGAAGTAGTACAAATGAATTGTGTTTTATTTTTTAAAATATAATGTCTTTCCACCAAGAATTGACAGCTAACACCTTAAAAGTGATGAAATGATATATTATAAATTCCTTCCCACGCATCGGATTCTAAAAGCGAGAGCGGTTAACTAACCGCTAGTCTTGTCCTACCTAGCCTTATCCTTCTATCCCTACTCTTCGAAAAAGAAAAGTTGAGCAACTAAGTAACAAGCAGTTTTTGTAGAAAGCTTCCGTTAGATACCTCCATTAGGAGTCCAAATATGTAAGTAGTTATAAATCGGCATTGTGAGCTGTTTCAACACGGTCTTGGTTGGCAGACAAATCCACCCTCTTAAACTTACAGGCTCAAGCGGCAGACATGCCGTCTGGGTTTTCAGCGGTGGAGTGGCTGATTTCTCAAATGTAAAATAAGTTAACGAAATGCTTCCATTAGCCCTTTGCTGCTTTACGGTAGTGAATCATGGCACCTGACGGAGACTTAGAAAGACCGTATACTGAGTTTCGAGAATAGATTCTTGCGTTGGATACTGGTGTTGAAGTGGTTTGACTTTGTGAGGAACTCGGAGATTAGGGAACGGACTAGGAACTGGCTGGGTCACGTGTCGTGGATGTCTCCGGAGATCCTCAATCATGCTTGCCTCTTCTTTCGACCGGTGGGAATCCGGCTTCCTGGAAGACCATCGGTTTTTTTTTTACCATGTCTGTCCAACATGGAGCATATAGTCTTCTAATGGAGGTATGTCTTTCAGAAGTTTTTTCTATGAAAACTGCATGTTACTCAGTTGCTCAAACCCTCTTTTTTCGAAGACATTAGTGATAAAAAGATTAGGCTAAGACTAGTGGTTAGCTAATCGTTCTCACTGCGACCCGTTTTTTCGGATCGGACGTGGGAGGGATTGAAAGATCAATTTATCTAACTATCTGCACCGGGAATCGAACCCAAGGCATCCGTAACCGTACCAATGACGTAACCAACTGCGCCATGGAGCCAACACATATGCTCCACATGGCCGAAGAAGAGGAAGAAAATAACGATAACAATCAATCAGTCTGTACCAATTGTTACTATTTATTTTTTTTTTATTTCAGGGCATACTCGCCGCAAACAGCGTACTCCGAGCGAAGGACAGGGCCCCGGTGGTGTTCCGCTTCGTGAGGCACCCGGAGTACGTGAAGACTGGGGCCCACCTCCTGTTCAGGGAGGGGCTCCACACGAAGGGGATAGGCGTCGTCACGCAGGTGTTTCCGCACGTCAGCGCCGCCGACGTCCGCCGAGAGTAATGGAACACTTTTATTTGAAAAATAAAACATTATTATTATAAATGTCACATATCATCTCTACGCAATTTTTTTTTTATTTTCACGTTTTCGGGTGTCTATTTTATAAAATTAATCACAAACATGAAATAATATTTCAGTCATGACGAAATGCGATAAACAGTACAACAAAGGTGCTGCTAGCCGAACCTTGACAGGTTTTTATTTACATATTTTGTGTTTTTATTCAATACAGTTTTTGGACATGACAAAAAGTCCATAAGCTCCACATTGGGAAAGGAAATGGTTGAAAAACAACTTGACTCCTAATTGACTTATTTCAACGGAAGTTTTTCTACGAGAACTGCTTGTTATTCAGTCGCTTGACGTGTCCTTTTATTCGGAGAGAGAGAGCAAGGATCGAATGTGTGGGGGGAGTTTAAGACATCGCATAAATCCATGTCTTCGAATGCAACTCTGATATATATTAAGCATGTAAACCGCGGCCGATGACCACTCGGCTACAGGCCCAGCAATATGTATATTATCCAAATTTGTCTCCAAAAAGGCAACGATTTGTTGTTTTAACAGCTAACCGCATATTTTTTCGCATTTTCGCAAAAAAACTGTCATTTCACTAAATTCACTATAATTTGTAACCAATTTCATGACTTCCCTATACTTCGCCGCATAAATCAATACCGTTTGAACAGTGGTTCTATATTTGTGGGTTGCATTCTAATGTGGTGTAGTAAAAAAAACTTAAATCTACTAAAAAATCCCTGCTTCTCATATCACCCCTGTTGCAGGTGTTACAAGTCACCCAACACACTCAAACACCATAAAAAATGCCATATGGCCTATTCAATAAATCACTACGCAATGTGTAAATAATAATAACCAATACTATGAGAGAGAAAAAAGTAAACGTGTACCATCATCTAGGGGTAGTTTTACAAAACTGTGTGGTAAAAATATTGTTTATGCTTTGTTAAATAATGCGTTGATGTTTATACCACCATGTCTCATTGACATTTGAAATCTAACTCGGTTTTAACCCAATACTTTTTCAATAGAATGGAATGTATTACGTAGGACTTGTATATAAGTCCGCGACCATTGACCTGTTCTTACTAAAAGTGAAATTGGACGAATGACTGACAGCATGTTCCCGTTTAATTAAATCTGTATGAATGCCACCGGCTGGAAGTCCGTATGCTCAACATTGGGAGCAGGCACGGTTTTAATTAAAAAAAATAACTACAATTAAAACACTTAGCGTTGATCAGTACTTAAATACTTAAAAAATATTATATTATATGACAATTTAAGAGTAACACAAATTTTTATTATAAATATATATATATATTTTTCTTCTGAATAATTTTGTTTTTAAAATTCTCCAGATTCTCTCCTTCACAAATTCCTTCCATCCGTTTCCGAGCCTTGAAATATTATTCAAGGGAAAGGTGTACATTCATACCGTGTCATGTTTAGAAAAGAGAACACGGGTATATAAAAATGTCGTCAATAAAAAAAAGATGTGAAAACGCGTATAGATCGATTGATTTTACGTTAAATTTAAAAGATAATTAAGATGAAGCGAAACAGTACAGTGGAAGCAAAATGGTTTACCTCCACTTCGCACTATATGCTGTCATCATTAATTTAAAAGAAACTAGCTCGTCGAAAGGCAAGATATTACGACAATAATCTCGCGGCATGGGATGTAAGAACCCTTCTGCAATTAACAGAGATATTATAAAGTTTACATGATAAAAATTGCCCTAAATAAAAAAAGGTTATAAGAACACGGGTATTTAAAAAAACTATAAATATATATAAATGGGCGCCAGTCTGAAAACAAACTTTCAGACTAAAATTAATTTTTAATTTATAAAATGTTAAGAATTGTGACAAATTAAATTTTAATATATAACAATGAATTATCACAAATCAATACAAAAAGTTAGAGTAACCTCGTGTTTAACAAAAAATAAGATTTTACATTTAAAGGTTGCAATATGCACAACATATGGAATGACCATAGCTTAAGTTAATACAATAAAAATAACAAAAGAAATATAAATATGATACTGATAGAGATGTTGTTGCTCCATCAGGATGGATGACTTCCATCAGTGCGCTGCTCGGTTGGGTAGCCCTTGGAGGACCACCTCTGCGGTTGAACGCCAGACCTGAAGTATCTTTAAATTTCGTCGCTCCTATTCTGGCTTAATTATTCTTTAATTTGAAACGACCTTATTGGTTCATTCTTGTCCACCACGGCACGACTTGATTGGTTAAGTCGCGCCGCCGCAATTAACACAAAATTGCCATTGCGTGGACTTTCAATTATTAAATTTTAGTTGGTATACTTAATCCAAACTATTCCATAAATATATATATAATTTGTGATGTACAACATTACACTGCCCTAGACATTCGTCGCTTGTGAAGGAATGGGTACAAACAACCTGATCTTTTTAAAGGGAACGAATCGCAAATCACAAGAACTGTTCAAACGAACGTTCTCATACTAAAACAATGTAGAACTCACGAATTGAAGCAAGTTGTCACTGTTGTATTCACTATTTGAAATATGTTTTGTCACTGTAGGGTGGGGAATGTTCGTATAATTTCAACAGTGTGGGGTGTGGTATGTTGGTATATTATTTCATTTTGTATATATATTTGAAGTATGTTTCGTCACTTTACTGTGGGGAATGTTTGTATAATTTCAATAGTTGGCTGTTTATTTGTGTTGGTCAGTTTAGTATATTATTGTGTTTTGCATGAATATATTACTCAGCGGTAACTTTGGAAATTAATTTTTTAATATAAAATCAAAATTGATAACCACTTTTAAGGTGTTAACTGTCAATTCTTGGTGGAGACATTATATTTTAAAAAATAAAACAATGTGTTTTTACTACTTCCACATTTTTATAATGATCAGGACCGGTATCATACATAAAAATACAAACATAACAGGCCTATTTATATAAATTTAGTGTAAAAATGAAGGTATATAAAACTGATCGTTGATGAACTAAGACAAGAAATTACTGATTATCAAACAAATTATACATAAATTAATTTTGTATAAATGGGCCTGTTATGTTTGCATTTTTATCAGTTGATAACGCTTGTGATGAGCGAAACCGGTCCATTATAAAAAACCTGATCATTATAAAAATGTGGAAGTAGTACAAAGAAGGTGTGTTTTATTTAAACAAAAAAAAAAATGATAACATTATTATTCCACTGGTTTTGTTACTAACCGTGACATGTGTTTCGCCTCTTTGAAAAGCATCATCAGACTAGCTACATCGTAAGGTTATTTATTTACAAGGTAGTTGTTAAGTTTAGAAGTAAAGCTGGAAAGAATGGGCCAGTAAAGAAGAAGAGAAATGATATTTTGCAATTTTTATTTCTGTTTATACAAATAACTGACAAAATCAGTATAAAAGAATACATGACAGAGTTACAATTCTGTATAAATAAAATATTGTTACAAAAAAGACGAATTATTATCATTCAATATTTTTATTCAGTTTATACAAACAACTGACAAAAATCAGTATAAATGAATGACAGACTTACAATTCTGTATAAATAATATATTGTTGACAAATGAGACAAATTACCTTACGATACTTTTTATTTCGTTTATACAAATAACTGACAAAAATCAGTATAAAAGAATACATGACAGACTTACAATTCTGTATAAATAAAATATTGTATAAACACAATTATTTCAGTCGATACAAATAATAATATTAAAGTTATACAAACACATCTGCCTCATCTTCAAAAGGGAAGAGCCAGGAAAGTCGTTCCGACCACCTGTTGGACCGATCGGTCATGCAGATTTGGCGGCTAATAAGGCAAACTATCGTGTGCTGATTTGTGGTGTCATACGGAGAGTGAGTAGATGTCAAATATGGAGTTTTTGTCATGAGATTGTTTATGTAACAAAAGTCCACATGTTTTTAAAAATGTAACCGTGTACAGTATATGGTGTCACGTGGCAGCCATATGCTCCATATAGGGAGTGAATATGGTCCAAAAAAAGAAGCACTGGTTTAGGTCATAGGTGGGCAAGACCTTTATTAATTTTCTTATTTCCTATGTGAGGTCTACTTGTCAGTTATTGAAATAAAATGGGTTACGAAGCTTATTACAGTCACATTTCATTCTCTTGGATTCAATTTGTTAAAAGAATTTCATCTTTACTTGTATTGTAGCCGAGTGGTTAATGGTCTTGGGCTTTCATCTTGCTTTATAGCAGGGGTTTCCAAACTATGGCCAACACCAGCATGACCAAATTTGTACAACTGATCAACCAAATTTTTTGTCAAAAGGACTTAATGAGTGTATAAATTAGGCAGAAGCTGGTTTTCTCCAAGTCGGCTGTCCTGACACTTGCCCGAAGTACCAACCGAAATTTGCGCATGATTCAAAACAACGGTATGTTGGTATGATGAGCTAGCTAGGTCTTGGCCTTTGGGACTTAGTGGAGGAGTCACCCCTGCATTTTTACAGTTAATTTTACTATCCTATCAATACTGTTTCCGAAAAGGTCGAGTTATTAACTAACAACCAGTTTTCTGTTGAGATTTTACATTTTGAGTACATATGTTCCACATACGTGTAAGTAAATGAGGCAACGTAAAAATTTACGATCGCCGTTCAGTCTTATTAATGTTTATTTACAGATCCACGTCTTCGCCGTCGATCTGACATGCCGACAGTTTACCACCGCCGTGCATCATCGCCTTGTGTTTCTGCAGTCTTACCAGCGTCTTGCATTTAAATTGGCAACCGTCACACGACAGCGGTTCTCTACCGCTGTGTATCAACTTGTGCTTGCGCAGATTCGCCGCGAACTTCGCTCTGTAGTCGCAGATGTCGCACGCGAATGGTTTCACGTCACTGTGCACAATCATGTGCTGCCGCAGAGTCCCCGGGAGCTTGCATCTGTAGCTACACCGCTCACACGCGTATGGCTTATGGTCACTGTGCGTTGTCATATGTATGCGCAAATTCGCCGCGACTTTACACCTGTACGGGCATTGCGGACATTGAAACGGTCTGAGTTCATTGCGGGCAACGTTGTCCTCGGATGACGGACATTCGTACAACTTATGCTTGCGCAACGTGGCCACATCGCTACAGCTCAAACCGCACAGATTACATTGAAAAATTGTACCCACGTTTGATATATTATGTAATTCAAACGTTCCCGGTGCGTACGTTTTATTCTCTTGGTGTACCGCTTTATGTTTGCGTAGATTTGCGGATAGTTTACATTTATACTCGCATTCGTCACACTGAAATGGTTTGTCGTCACTGTGAACTAACTGATGTTGCCGCATAGTGCCGGGAAGTTTACTTCTATAACTGCATTTTTGACACGCGTACGGTTTGTCATCATCGTCATTATTACCGTCCTGTACGTAGCTTTTACGTAAATTATCCTCTTTAGCATTCGTAAAAAGGTTACCCATGTAGAAATTAAATTTCGGTCTTCTGTAGTAGCTTGTGGACGCTGTGGTGTTCTGTTCGTGAATTGTCAGAGCGTTGTTTTCGACGTTGTGCATGTTCTGAAATCAAATTTTAGTAAATACATTACCTGGATTGATCACAACAATGACCCTCAAAACCGAATTGAGAAAACAAACGCATTATGGGTGGAATGAAGGGTTATTTTAAAACCAGTGGTTATATATATTATATATATTACATCGACTGTGTTTTGGCCAATTGATGTAACCCTCAAAAAATACGAAAATAAGAGATTGGATCTCATTTTAAAGACGACAGAGCAAGTCTCGGCCTAATGGTGTAAATTAGAAAAGTAAATTGACCACTTTTTGGAAGGGAAAAATCATTTTACATTGATATAATTTAAGACATCGACTGAGGGTGCTTGATGGAATTTCAATATCAAATTTGGATTATTGAGATTTTGTACACTTCCATGTATTTTGTCACTAACGACCCGGGTTTCGCCTTTCGGCATCTTCAGGCATTCGAGCACACGGATGGACTCGAACTGAGTCCTCAGTGCCTGAAGATGCCTGAAGATGCCGAAAGGCGAAACCCGGGTCGTTAGTGACAAAATACATGGAAGTGTACAAAATCTCAATAATCCAAATTTCATTTTACATTGGTTTTAGGTTTAAAAATTCTGACCCAGCCACTATTATATCAATACTCTCTACGTATAATCGCGTACTTGCAAACATGAGAATTTACAGGTGTGCATTTGAAAGATTCATAACGCAACTCACCATGTGTTTTCGATAAAAACAGTTTTTACTCTCTCCTGAACAATTTCAATGTTGAGGGTTACATCAATTGGTCGAAATATCGTCGAATTAAGGGTTCTCGTTTTGGAAAATGTCTGATAGTCCTAACACGGCCTAAAAATGATATTTTTTACCGAAAATTACACAAAATTAAATGTTTTACGGTAGAACAAATGTTTTATGAACCTAAATATACGAGAAATATTCGTGAATGACGAAAGGAAACGTTGGAATATAAGTTTAATGATGATTTGCCGCGACAAAATAAAACCACACATTTTGTATGACGAATAAATAGCGGCTGACATGATAGCTTCAGAAAGTATGCGAAATTAAATGTTTTCGGGTAGAAAAAACCAAACCAGACCAACCCTAACATAACCTACTAACACTTAACACATCATTGTGTGTAGTTTTCGTTGAAAAAAAAAAAAAGTTTTAAGCCATGTTACGACTGTTCGATAATGTCCGACCATTTCTCGTATAAATCTTTTAATTTGAATTTAATTGAGATAAACTCTGTTTTGAATACATATTGGGATAGTAAATAATGCCTTTACCGGTTTATATTCCAAATTCGCCTGAGAACTATTAAAATTCTCCTCTTCCCTCGTGTTATTTCCTCCGTTTATCGATTCCTCGTCTTCATCAGCGACTTCTTGGCTCCATTCCGACGACTCTCCGCGATCCTGCGACTCGTCTTCGTCCTCATCGGACTCCTCGACCAGAGGAACTTCGTAATATTTTATTTCTTTCTCAATATTATCGTATTTACTCGCTTCTATAGCTGCCGGCACCTCAACATAACCGTAATTTACGTCCGTCTCTTGTTCTAGGGCCATTGTTTGATGTGTTCCAGACTTATTCTTGTGGTTGTTGTTTGTTTAAATGTTTGTTTTTGTTGTTTTGTCTGGGTAAGTTTAGTTTAAACGTCAATTCGAAATTAATAAAAATCGGCGTTCCACCAAAGACAGCAATATATTATGAAATTAGTTGTCTATGAAAAGATTTTTTTCAATGATATGACAAATAAATAAAATGATTCGACAACTCAGTGACGTAATATCTCATCGTCAAAATAATATTTTAAAAGAAGGTTTCTGTAAAAAGTATTATTTTCAATGATTCATGATGACTTATTAATGCTATTTACCTACCTACCTACCTAAATCTTTTTTTAAATATTGTGTTAAAGTAAAACAAACTATTTAAATTTCAATGCTGTATACATCTGAAAAAACCAGCCCTGCTACTTTTTTAAAAATCTATATTGAATAAATTTTATGTTATAAGTGTGGGTAAGGTATTCAATTTTCTGGCAAGAAACGGTAAATAATTATTTGATATTTTTTTAAACATTGTTTCAATTTTTAAGACATTAGTGAATTTTATAAATAAATCGACGCTTCAGAATAAAAATGGACCAACTCCATGAAACGATATTTCTAAATAATTAGACTCAAAACACTAAATCGAAAAAATGACATTTTGAGTTAGTTATGCCTAAATGTTTCTTATTTCAAACTCTACCGCATAAAAAAACACACTGAGTTTTAAAAATATACTTTACTTAAAAATAGTTTAGTACCTACAAAAAAACAAAATGAAGAAAGGTTTTGCATTTCAAACATTTAACAAACTTTAAAGTCCGATAATTACTCAAAATAAGTATTTTTCAGTTAATGTCTTCTTCTAAAACAACAGAGACGATAGGTAGGTATGTCAATGTTTTTATCCAAAGCCCCATATACTTATCGTAGTGGTTTTTATGTTTTATCATTTTTATTATTATCTGTCATAGATAATTTCACTAAAAATACTACCTAACTAATAATTATTAACAGTCTAGTTGATTGAAAACGGAACAACACAAACATAATAATAATTATTTCAGTTTTAATAATGTATTTCCCAATACGTACGGAGAAGCAAATCAATAAAGAAAGGATAAAAAAAATCATTATAAGGTTAATAAGTTTTTGGATGAAGAGCCAAGCTAAATTCAAATGAGATTTTCTAAATGGAAGAAATGTCATGAGTTGACAATCACTCGCTCTCCTTGTGACGCCGTAAAGAATTTTAACACGTTGTAATTGTATTTTTTTATATGCGACCAATTTGGCACATACGACGGATTAAAGAACCCAATTGACGGCTGAGGGTCTTTATTATTTTTATTTGTTCTCTGTGTGTACACGGATTTTTCTAATCGAGACTATCAAAAGCGTCATTTATTATGTCAGCTTTTGTGGTCTAGTGGTAAGCGTTTGCCCTAGCAATCACATGGGTCCTGGTTTAATTCCCAATAAAGTCAATATTAAATTTAAATTTGTAATCTTGGACATGAATGACTTCTAAAACTTACTTCTCATCGAGTCTATCTCGTATGATTTTCTAATTTTAAAAAGATTTGGTTCATTGGCTGTCAGCTCTAATGCCAAATATTTTTTTAAAATTTAAACATTTAAAATAAAAAAAATATTGCTTATGCATTAATGACAAGTATCCATAATATTGAAAAAGTTCTAATTTTAGTCTATGGTCGCGCATTAGTTTTGTGGACCATCGCCTTACGTTTCGCTACAATTGTATATAAAAGATTTCAAAATGGATATCAAAATAGAGCCAGACGGTGAAGTATTTTCATCAAAAGACAACTGTTATGAAGATAGTGTACAGAACAATATAAGCGAGTATGGAGACAATGCACATGTGAAGCAGGAAAAAATCGACGATGGATATAATCATGAGGTGAATTCAATTGCATCTTCCCAAGACCGTCGGGTTTGGTTTCCACTTAAAAGAGTTACGAGGATACTATTTGCAAGAAAACTTGATATTTATAAATAGAAAGCCTCAATAGTTTAATAAAAAAACGTTTGTCATAAAAACAAACCGTATAAAAAAAATGTTGGTGTTTTAGTACAAATTAACGTAAATTATCAGTTTCCATGGTTTTAAAGTTTGGTCTATCCTAATAACAATTAAATTCCCTACAGAATTGCATTGTTTTTGCAGTATTTAGTCAATATTTATCATAGGGTCACTTCAAAGGGATTTTGAGTCAATGAATGATAAATACATATTTATTCGCTGTTATTCCATTAAACAAGGCTTAATGCAACCAACTAAAAATAAAATGGTTAATATTGTATTAAACAAAAAATAATAGAAGTGCCCAGTATTCGTTAATCACTTCATAAATATCGTGAAGGAATTTACTGAAAGTAGACAGAACAATAAAAAACATAATGATGCAAAGCATGACAATATAGAGTATATTTTGTTAGCGATCCCCATACAATATGAATTTGTCGAAACTTGCGAAGTAAAAATGTGTTTTTTTTAATTGCGTAAGTGGCAAGACTACCTACACGAATTTAAAAAATCTATTTTTTTAAATGTATCCACTATTATTTAAGTTGGCTACGGTTACGGATGTCTCGGGTTCAATTCCCGGTGCGGACGGTTTTCATAGATTGATCTTTCAATCGATTTATGGATTTCTGTTCGTAGTCTGAGTCCTCCCTCCCACCAAACCCATCCTCACGGGGCGTAACTCTCTTCGAAAAAGAAAAGAGAGGTTGAGCAACTGAATGACAAGCAGTTCTCGTAGAAAAAAATCTGTCAAGATACCTCCATTAGGAGACCATATGCTCCACATTGGGAGCGGACATGGAAAAAAATAATTTAAGTTTTAAGCTCAAAAAGCCGACCACTGGCGACGGCTGACTTTAAGAACACTCGCCTAATGTTGTTTTTTCTCTAAAACTTTTGATTAAAATAAGTGATTTGACGGTTTTAGGCGAGAACGTCATCAAAGTTAGTAAATTTACTTCAAAGGCCTTTAATTTTCCTTCACATGTTCGCAATTTTAATTGAACTTTTCTTAGCTACACATCCTCAACTATCATCATCATTGTGAATTTAGAATATTTCAAAAGTTAATAAAAACGTAAAATCAGATATTAAATGTACTTACATGAGAGGAATGCAGTTATTGTGCTTAACCTTTTCATCTCAGTGAATGGTGATGTGGCTTCCTGATGTAATCTTGATGGTGTTGACACCGGGCTGTGATTCATTAATCTCGAGATTTTGAGGTGTTTTTTTGTCATCTGTGCCCTCACGAGATGTGTTTAAAAAGTAAATCGTTTACAATTTTAATTATTTTTACATATAAAGATTACTCTGTTGGATCCGATGAATATAAAAGAAGAGAAAGAAGACGTCAATTGGCAAAACTGTGACGAAGAAATTACTCATGATCCAAGACTTGACGACGGAGAAGGTTCAAATGCTGAATGGACACCGGATCTGGTAATTAGAATATGTATTCATTTATGTAAATAAAAACACCAGTTATTTTGAATATTTAAACCAGTGTTTCTTAATGCCATTGGGTTATTTTATATTGTCATTCTTGTAAATTTTTAACAGACGGTTGTGTTAGTGTATCCGATTGAACACATCCTATGATAGTCCTAATTACTGGAGCCGGAGTGCGAAGTTACTCGGCGTATACTCTACTGTTATTTAATGCACGAATAAAGAGAAAAACTGCACAAGTTTGTCTAACCTTCCATTGGACCGAACGGCTAGGCTGACTTGGATAGGAAATTTATCAGGATTTTAAACCAATTTTTACTCAACTCATCATACAAGCTCTTCGCATATCTAGAGCAGGAATAAAAAAGCTGCCCGTTTATCTATATAAATCTAAAAATAGTATTTCACTTGCGGCCCGCCGTTCATTTTGAATTCTCAATGTGGGATTTCTTCAGACAAAAACTGTCCAGATTTGATCTAGAGAGATTTATTTTCTTCACACTGAAGTCTTAGGCAGTTGCTTCTAAGACACTCCTAGTTAAGAAAAATAAATAAATGATAGTAGGTACGGTTAACGTTTGGTACACCGATAGACACTGCCGGTTAAAATTTGTGAATTCATAAGCAGTGATGGGTGAAGGATGGCACGTGAGTTAAAGATTGACACCTTTATTGTTGAGTGATCATTCATTCAACGTTTGTTCCACACTGGTAAACCTATTCAAAGTTTAAATAAATATTACTGCTCCATATTATGCTCCACATTGGAAGCGGAGATGATAATAAAAAATGTTTCACATTATAGGAATTTTCGCTGGTATCGAACAACATAAAAGAAGAAAAAGAGGATAACCAATGGGTAAAATGCAAGGACGAAGTTCCTGACGATACAATTCCTATAAAAATGGAAAAGTTTGAAGTTGGCGAATGTTCATATTCTGATTGGGCACCAAGTCAGGTAATTTACAGTTATAATTAATGAAATTAAATTCGAATTCCATTTGTTTATAACTGTGCGACTTGTGGTCGTGTGGTTAACGTCGTTGGATTCAGTTGCGATGCTTGCTAGTTGAAATGCTCAAATCTTTTTGTGAAGGGAGTTTGGATACAGGAATAAGGTTGGGACAGTAGTGGTTAGCTTATCGCTCTTGCTACGCCCTGTTTTAGGAATCGGATGGGTGCGAGAGGATTACAAGACATTACAAACATCCATCATTTTTCCCAAAAATTTTATTTTTGAAATTTCGTACATTTCCATGTATTTTGTCACTTAACGACCCGGGCTTCGTCAGTTAGAGTCCATTCGTGTACTCGAAGATGCTGAAAGGTGAAACCCGGGGACATTGAAATACGATCAAGCACCCTCAGTCGATTTCTTAAATTATATTTACCTGTCCTTATTGGGATTCAAGTCTGAACCAGTTTTAAAATTTGAATCAAATAAATATCTCATATCAGTTGATAATGCTCGTGACGAGCGAAACCGGTCCTGATCATTGTAAATATGTGGAAGTAGTACAAATGAATTGTGTTTTATTTAAAAAAAAAAAAAAAAAAATATCCGCCATTGTTAATATCAAAAATTAAATTTGATATCTTCGACAAGAGTGACGACTTTGTCTCGGTGCGGACTGTTTTCATAAAGTGATCTTTCAAGCATGGTTTATAGATTTCCGTCCGTAGTCTGAGTGTTAGTGTTGTCTAAAAAAAAAGTACCTTCCGCCCACCCGATCCTCACGGGGCGTAGCGAGAGCTATTGGCTAACCACTAGTCCTGTCCTAGCCCTGTTCCTTGATCCCTTCTTCGGAAAAAGAGACGTTGAGCAACTGATTAACAGTAATCAGAATATTTGGCGCCTTGGCTGGTAGCTAGTATAAATTTGTATTTTAATTGATTGTTTATTTTTTAGTTTCTTGCAATTGAAATTGATCCTTCAGTGAAAATAGAGAGATCTTTGTTGTGTAAAGATAAGGAACGGATAAAACAAGGAAATGAGTCAGAAATAAACGAGATACAGCAGGAAACGGTAGCCGAAATAGTCTTAGAAAAGGAAGTGTTTAATGAGAGAAATTTCGTATGCGGAGCTTGTTTTGAAGTGTTTGACTCGCCTTCTTCACTTCAAAAACACGAAAACTTAACACATGATCAGAATTTGAACAAAACGACTTCACGGCCTACGAAAATTGACGATAGCAAAATGCGCTACAAATGCGACCAATGCGATTACAAATGCGCGCAGTCGAATTCATTAAAAATACACAAAATGAAACACACCGGCGAAAAACCGTTCAAATGTGACTCGTGCGATTTTAAATGTAGAGTCGCGTCACATTTAAAGACTCACATAAAAACGCACACAGGAGAAAAGTTGTTTAAATGCGATCAGTGTGAATATAAATCCGCTAGGTCTTCATCGCTGAAGACACATAAGCTTTCGCATACAGGCGAGAAACCCTATAAATGTGACTTGTGCGATTTTAAATGCAGAGAACCAGCGCAGGTCCGAAGGCATAAGATGACGCACACGGGAGAGAAACCCTTCTCGTGCGATCAATGCGATTACAGATGTGCACACATGTGTTCGTTAAAAACACACAAAATGACTCACACAGGCGAAAAGCCGTTCGAGTGTGATCAATGCGATTTAAAATTCAGAACGTCCTCGCAATGGAAAAATCATTCGATGACGCACACAGGTTTAAAACCGTTTGAATGTGATCAATGCGATTATAAATCTGCGCAGTTGTGTTATTTGAAAAAGCATAAAATGTCGCACACTGGTGTTAAACCGTTCATATGTGATGAATGCGATTTTAAATGTAAAACTTCGTCACAGTGGAAAAATCACAAAACAACCCACACTGGAGAGAAACGTTTCTCGTGCGATCAGTGCGAGTACAAATCTGCGCATGCGCATTCTTTAAAGTACCACAAGATGACCCACACTGGAGAAAAACCATTCCAGTGTGACCAATGCGATTATAAATGCGCGTATATGTTCCGTTTGAAGAAACATAAACTGTCGCACAATACTGGTTGATATTTTTGATGGATTTGGTAGTAACTTGGAAATTCAATAATTTAAGCTTAACATTGATAAGCCGGTTTCGTATTGTAGTGGGGCTCTTGTACTCGAATCCTTTAAATTGATTTTTCAATAGATTTCTGTGTGATGTCAAAAGTTACCTTCCAACCTTTCGATCCTCAAAATTAGGCGTAGTTTGAGCAATTTACAAACGTTTAGTAAGTTTAAGCATGTGAGAAACAAGCAGTTCTCGTATACAAACTACTGTTGAGAGAAGCTCGATTAATGTGAGAAATTATTTTCGCCTGTTTCAGTGTACAGTGTTCATGTCTCGCTCTCTCCAGTGTTGTCAATCGTATTAATTCATTCACCGCAGGTTGATCACTTTATCATTTCACTAATGTGTTACTCTGCGACACGTGTTTCGCTCCTTTGTGAAGCGTCTTCAGACTAACTAACGTAACATTAAAGAATAATATTTTAAGATTTAAATACAAAAATATTACGAAAGAGTTGACTCAACTGACAAGATTTATTATTATTCGTGAGTCACCATCACACTTTATTCGTTCATGAGCCTTGGTCAATTGACTCGCTTGTCAAGGGTTTATGTTTTCGACACACAAATCGTCTAAAAAATCAATTTATGGATAATTCTGTACTCCACGAATACCGCAGAAGAAGCCAACCTTCTTGACTGTTCGGCTTTAAGCCCAGGTTTAGAATAACAAAATGGTGCCTAATGTATTGTAGCGGAACCCATATACATTAAACTTGGTCTAATTATTTGAATAATACCTTTTAAAAGAAAGTGACATCTGATGTATTTTAAGTATTATATAATAGTTTCTTGGTATAATAAACGATATAATATTCTTTTTTAAATTAATTTTCTGTTTGGTTTTATCAATTATTAGCGAGTTCTGCCAAACATGTGCTCGAAAAGAAAATGACAAATAAAAAGTACAACCTGATTTCTGTAAGATGACCGATGTGACATTGTGGCGGCTTTGGGAACTAGCTTCCCTTCACACCTTCACAGCCCATTCCCGTTATCATAGTTTCATTGTGTGGGCAATGTTACACATGTGTTTGCTCTGAAATTTAATGTCTGACACTCCTGAGAAAAAAATGTCGCATCGGGCACCTTATAAAAGTCACACGATCAATTTAAATGAAAATATAAATCTTAACATTAAATTCGTCAGAATTCGGACCGGCATAATAGAGAAGCAGATAACATCTCGACGACGAAGCAGAGAGAACTTCACGACCATCTGGGACACCGGTAGTTTTACTTCCTCTCAAGGATAAATGACAAAAAACAAAATATGGACAGTGTAATGCATTGATGCCTTTTGGCGGGTCTATAGTGCTCTGCTAGAAATAAAAAAAAAATAACGTTCGAGATTATTGAATTACCTCTCGGGGTCATTGCCATAAATATTTCATCAAGAAGATGCATTACTTGAGAAGACCCGGATCGAAGAAAGACCATTTCAAATCCGGTTCAACACTTATTTATTATTACTCGAAGATGCAGTGGTTTAAAATACACAAAAATACTATTCCTAACCCATACAATTGATTCTACATTTACATTTACTTACCACATGAATTTACTTTAAGTTATAATGCAAATGACACGACAAACGATTTTAAATTACGTCCAATTCAAAACAAACAAAAACAATTCACATCGTCACCGGTGCAGGTAACGAGGCGGCTAGTCCGGCTCGACAGATCGTAATCGACTATTCACACATAAAATTAAAATGACTCCTCCATCGACGGACCCACCCCTTTCCGTCAAAAATGGACTCGTCCAGCGGACGTGCTCGCCGGCTATTAAACGAGTGCCCTTCGCGACAAGAGTCATTGTTGTTAACACTGTGCGATTTCAGTTATGGACTCTAATAAAACGTAAATTTAACAAAAAAACAGGGTGTGTCACACTATTAACCAAGACGAAAAGGCTGCACATCCTTTTACTAGAAGACAAATCATCATTTTTTTCCATGTCCGCTCCCAACATGGAACATATGGTCTCCTAATGAAGGAATCTCAACAGAATTTTTCCATGAGAACTGCTTCGCTTATTCAGTTACTCAACCTCTCTTTTTTCGAAAATAGTAAGTATAGTAGGATAGAGCTAGGGCAGAACTAGTGGTTAACTAATCACTCTAGCTGCTCCCCTTGAGAATCCGATAGATGAGAGGGAGTTGTAGACTTTATTACAAACATTCAGACTACAAACAGAAATCTATAAATCAGTTTATGAAACTGTCTGTACCGGGATTTGAATCCGAGACATAAGTAACCGTAGCCGATGATGTTGATCTCACCGCCTCTGAGCTACGAATGAGCGATTTTATTCAATCTGTAATGCTACAATTAAATCGATTTGAATCAATTATTTTTCTTGAAGTACAAAGATCATTTTTTTTAAAATAAGCCGGAAAGTATCGAAAATAAATACATAAGAAAGAAAAATGTTTGAAAACAAACTCATTTGAAGCTATAGTATATTGGGTTTATATTATTGCTTTTTAATTTGAACAAAGTGAACGACAAAGTTTTGGTAAAGTGTGTTTATACCCAGGCAAGACTCATCCATACGCACTGCGGAACTGTAGCACCCCCAAGCATGCTGAAATAAATGTAATATTATTATATACATAAATTTATGTATAATATATGACAATATCACTGTTATTTAAGCGTGTATTAAGCTCGCTGCGCACCGATACATCAAATAATTATGAAGTGAAATATTTTCATGATTATTTGCAGTACGGATTTTGCTGCTATAAGCTTGATCTGTACTGTCAAATTTACAGTATTTTGTGTTCTGCATGCGGTTGCAGCGTCTGATCGCCCACGTGACATATTTCTAAATAAAAGCGATATTTTTCAAGGAAAAAAGATAGAAGAATCAATTTTATAATGAAATAAAATACATGTAATGCTTATAGTAACATATAATCGAAATGAACATTTATTTTTATTTTTAATCAACCGTAGCACCCACAGATTTCTTATTTACAAGCCGCCACTGGTTATACCGGTATTGTACTTTCCGAGACATTGATATCTTGAATTATCAAAAGTTGCTGAAAAGTATTTAGGTGTGGTGGGAACATAATTTCCATCGAAAAGACTCTTTTCTGCAGCTGGGTACATCAAACAACAAATTCGAAATAAAATTAAGATTTAGTTTAACAATACATTAAAGGTTTCTATGCGGCTTTTTTTATTAATTTTTATTCAGGACAAAATAGTTGATTTTCTGAGATTTTGCTGGATCGATTTTACAGGTTACGACCTACATCCCTACTCGGAGCTGATGTATTAATATGTGAGAGATACAAAGAATTTTTTTTGTACCAAATTGTCTATGAGTAATCACAAGTATCCTTGTTACTAAAAGAGTAGCATTATTGTCTATACACAAAATCAAGCTTTGTTCGCATTAATGTTTAGATAACGGCTTGAAATGGATATCAAAATAGAACTGGAAGACGAATTAATGTCACCGGAGAACACCAGCGATGGCGTTTATCAGAATAATACGAATGTCTTCTGCAATGAGGGTTATTCGACTGACCTTAGAGACAATGCACCTGTGAAGGAGGAAGAATTAGACAATCATCACGAGGCGAAAGAGGTTATTTAAAATTGTTTTCACTTGTGTTTAACAGTATTTATGCTCGATTCAAATAGTCATGGCTGGGTAAATATCTATTACCAGGGACAAGGCCTAAAATGATATTTTTCAACGAAAACTACACACAATTATGAGTTAAGTTCTAATAGGTTATGTTAGGGTTGGTCTGTTTTGATTTTTTCTACTCTAAACATTTAATTTCGCGTTCTTTCTGAAGCAATCGAAAGCTGGCTTGTCAGTCAGCCATTGTTTCTGCTTACTATATGTTGTTTTGTTTTGTTGGTACTTAAGAGACATGAAAGTTTGCGACATATCATCGTTAAACCTATATTCCAACGGTTCCTTTCGTCATTCACGAATATTTCCTGTATATTTAAGTTTATAAAAGATCTTTCTACTCTTAAACGTTTAATTTTGTGTAGTTTATGCTGAACAATATAATTTTTAGGCAATGTTCCGACTATCCGAAATTATGTTTTGTATTATTGTATAATAATTCAAACATTGGATGCAAGTTATATGAGAAAATTGAGTCAATAGTGATGTTTTACTTTTTTAAACTTGCATACAGCCATTTGTCTCTCCCTATCTCTATCTTTCTGTTAAAATCCTTTAAAATCTATCAGTGTAGTGTACTCAAATGTCGAAAGGCGAAACAATTTGAAAACTTAAAATTTGATATTGAAATTCCATCATAAAACCTCAGTCGATATGTTAAATTATACGAGTAACAAGCATTTCTCGTAAAAAAAAATTCTCGTTTGGAACTATGAATAAATCTACGAGTTCATGTTTTTTTAAATTAATTTTTAAAAACAAAATATGTAATCATGTTCGTTCTCAATGTGGAGCATATATTTCTTTAAAAAATACAAAACACTTTTGGATTACTCAGATTTTGTACACTTTCGTGTATTTTTTCACTAACGACCCGGGTTTCTCCTTTCGGCATCTTCAGGCATTCGAGCGCACGAATGGACTCGAACTGACTTTTATACAAAACGCAGTTTTTTATTCATTTATTTCACATTTTTAAAATGATCAAGGCTGGTTTCGTCCATTGCTCATCCAACTGACCTCGCGATGAGCGACACAAGTCTTGATATTTATACAAATTAGGAAGTAATCCAAAAAAATTTTTTTTATTTAAAAAATATAATGCATTTCCATCAAGAATCGGTAGATTAACACCTTGAGTTTATCTAAACAGTTTTTTTCTACGAAAACTGCTTGTAATTCAAATGCTAAGCATCCTTTTTTCGAAGAGATTATGGTTAATCCAGAAGAAATTTCCGTATTGGGACATGAATCTGTAAGCACCGCATACGTAGCCAACATCATTAACCACTCGGCTAAAGACCTGGAAAATCTTCACAAGGCTACTCTTATTTAAATAAATACATCAACCGTTACTGATAAATAAAAAAGTATTAAAATTTTTATAATTTTTTCGTGTGTAGGACTTCTCGTTAGTATCGAAGGCCATAAAAGAAGAAGAGAAAGACGTCCAATGGCGAAACAGTGACGGTGAAGTTCCTGATAATGATAGTCCTTTGAAAAGAACAAACAAGCATGAAGTCGGCGAGTGTTCATATGCTGAATGGACACCGGATAAGGTAATTGGAAACTTATTTTCAATATCTAATTAATATTTTTTATTCTAACTGATATGTAACTATTCGAAGTGTGAAGAAAGACAAAAATACCATTGACATTCTTCAATTATTGGGTCTACTTTAAATCTCAATTGGAAAAAGGGACACAGCTTAAAAAAAACACATGAAAACAATTATTTAAATGTGAATTTCTTCAAGCCACTCAAGATCAATGTCAAAGAAATCAAATTTAATCACTTGACACATTGTTTGCGGGAAACGGCATATGCCGTTTATTGTAGCCTGTCGGTTGAATGTGGGAACCGGCAAATGCCGTTTTTCGCGGACGGTCGGTTGTTTTACACGAAATGAACAAAAACTCATCGCTATGGTAAAGGTCGTACCGCTGGACCACAGAAGTCGATTACAATAATATAATGATAAATATTGGAATAATTGTGTGTTTAATCGACAGTGTTTTGGTCAATTGATGTAACCGTAAAAAATTGAATTCAGGAGAGAGTAAACACTGTTTTTATAGAAAACATTATGCATTACTGTAAATTGTCGGCGTCCGTGGCGCAGTTGGTTTCGTCGCTGGCTACGGTTACGGATGTCTCGGGTTCAATTCCCGGTGCGGACGGTTTTCATAGATTGATCTTTCAATCGATTTATGGATTTCTGTTCGTAGTCTGAGTCCTCCCTCCCACCAATCCCATCCTCACGGGGCGTAACGAGAGCGATTAGCTAACCACTAGTCCTTTCATAGCCCTATCCTTCTATCCCTACTCTCTTCGAAAAAGAAAAGAGAGGTTGAGAAACTGAGTGACAAGCAGTTCTCGTAGAAAAAATTCTGTCAAGATACCTCCATTAGGAGACCATATGCTCCACATTGGGAGCGGACATGGAAAAAAAAATTGTTCAGGAGAGAGTAAAAACTGTTTTTATCGAAAACACATGGTGAGTTCGTTATGAATTTTTCAAATGCACTCCTGTAAATTCTCATGTTTGCAGATACGGGATTATACGTAAGGTTTGTCGATATAATAGAATGGCCGGGTCAGAATTTTTAAACCTACAACCAATGTAAAATTATGTTTCTCTTCCAAAAAGTGGTAAATTGACTTTTCTAATTTACATCATTCGGCCGAGACCTGCTCTTTCTTCTTTAAAATAAGATCCAATCATTAACTTATTTTCGTATTTTTTGAAAGTTACATCAATTGGCCAAGACTTATTTGATTTTCTTTAATTATCTCGATTAATTATTTTTCAGTTTCTCACAATCGAATATGAACCCGCTGTGAAGTGCGAGCTGCCATTGTCATGTTTGGAAACAGAAGTAATTATTGACGAAAATGAGATTAAATCTATTATTATAAAGGAAGAATTGATTGCTGTAATAGTGTTAAGTAAGGGAGAGTTCCACAAAAGAAATTTCGTGTGTAGTATTTGTTTCAATATATTCAATTCGTCGTATTTCCTTAAAAAACACAAACTTACTCACAATAAATCAAAAATTAACATTAAAAACAGTAAAAAACAGCTTGAATGTGACGAATGCGACTTTAAAACTGTTTTTCCAAGTTATCTCAAAAAACATAAACTGTCACATTCAGGTGGAAAGCCTTTCAAATGTGATAAATGTAACTTTACAGCTGCGTTTGCTTCAATATTAAAAACACATAGCATGTCACATAACGGAGAAAAACCTTTCAAATGTAAACAATGCGATTTTAAAACGACGCGTTTATATCATTTAAAAACGCATTTAATGTGCCATACAGGTGAAAAGCCATTTAAATGTGACCAATGCAATTTAAAATCAGCACGTTCAGCTGATATACGAAGGCATCAAAGATTAAAACACTGTAAAGAGAAATATTTTGAATGTGACAAATGCTGTTTTAAATCGAATAAACGATGTCATTTAACAAATCATCTCAAAGTGCATTCTGATAGTTACGCTTTAAAATGTGACCAATGCGATTTTAAAACGTCACACGTAAGTAACTTAAAAATACATAAAATGTCTCATTCGCGTGAAAAACGTTTTCAATGTGACAAATGCGACTTTAAAACTTCACGTTTGTTTCTTTTAAAAACGCATAATATGTTACATACTGGTGAAAAACCATTTAAGTGTGATCAATGTAATTATATATCGGCTCGTTCTTCTGAAGTAAACAGGCATAAAAAAATGATACATTCAAATGAAAAACCACATAAATGTGACCAATGCAATTATAGCGCTACGAAATCATCTCATTTAAAAACGCACAAGATGTCTCATTCCGGCGAGAAACCGTACAATTGTGATCTTTGCGATTTTAAAACTACTTATTCATCTTCGCTAAAGAATCACAGAATGTCACATACCAACGAAAGACCCAAGCAATGCGACGAATGCGATTTTAAAACGATCGGTTCTTATCATTTAAAAATACATAAAATGTCACATTCAGGTGAAAGGCCGTTCAAATGTGACCTTTGTAATTTTAGGGCTGTCCAATCGTGTCACTTGAAAGGTCACCGACTGTCGCATTCAGGTGAAAAACCCTTTACGTGTGATGGATGTGATTTTAAATCTGCGCATCCTTCGTCTCTAAAATTACATAAAATGTCACACAAAGGTAACTAATATTTCTATAGCTTAGTTCCATTGTGATACAACTAGAAATTGATAGTTTTGACTATTGTCCCATCAATGTTTTGACTCATCTAAACTGATGGTATATTATTTATATTACTCTTTTATTCAAATATTTGGTAAATACTTTACACTTTTAAGGTGTTAACTGTCGATTCTTGGTGGAAAGACATTATATTTTAAATGATAAAACACAATTCATTTGCACTACTTCCACATATTTATAATGATCAGGACTGGTTTCGCTCATCACAAGCATTATCAACTGATAAAAATACAAACATAACAGGCTTATTTATATAAAATTGAGAGTAAAAATGAAGGTATATAAAACTGATGGTTCATGAACTGAGACAAGAAAATACTGATTAGCAAACAAATTATACATAAATCAAATGAAAGAGTCTACAATTAAAATGTTACGGACCTCTTGCAAATCATTAAATACTAATCTGAAATCACAAATATAGCTACATTAAAAGTCCATTTATGTTTGTATTTTTATCAGTTGATAATGCTCGTGATGAACGAAACTGGTCCTGATCATTACAAATATGTGGAAGTAGTACAAATGAATTGTGTTTTATTTTTTAAAATACTTTACAGTTTTGGTATTTAATGTTGTTTCTTTGTAGAACGCCACAATACGATATGTGTGTATATGGAACTTAGAAATTATTGAATTTTGCTGATTTTCTCATTCAAATATCTGTCGTTTGAGAGAAAACCTGTACATTTTACAAGATGTACTTTTTTCCGAATATAATTTTTAATCAAATTTTTGACTTATCGTCTTATGAAACTGGGCCATTGATATATCCTGTCTAAAACCTCTCCTTCAGGAATTACTGGACGTAACCTTGCACGATTTTTATGTGTTTTTGCTTATTGTTGTCAAACTGGAAACGATTGAATTAGACTAGTCAATAACTGGATTATGGTTTATATTAGAGAAAATATGATAATATTTACTTCTAGCCTTATTCCAGTCCAACATATACGCCCTAATATTACTAAACGTGTTATCTTTAATGTAGTCATGGCAACAAAAACTATTTAGAAGTATCAACTTATTTAATTTAAATATAATATTGTATTATAATATAAATGATGTTAGTTTTTTAGTGACCAATGTAGCAAGATGAAATTTAATTATCATAAATAGATTTATTGTTATAATTGATATATAAATATAGATAAAACAAGGTTGGTAAAATTTTCATCCAAATCGGGTTAATTTGGCCTACAATACAAATAATCACTGTAATTACTATAAATTCAGTGATTTTAAAGTCTCGGCAACTTTCCTTTACGCTTTCATATATTCTGTACATAATTGAGATGGGAAAAAATATACAGCATTCGGTTTACAGATTATTAATACAAATTGAAAATGTGGCTTACAAATTCAACAATAAAACAAATTAATGATGCACATTAGTTCATATTTTTACCACCAGGAGCTACTCAATACCTTTGTTTAACTAAAAATATTCATATGTCATTAGTATTATAACAGGTCTTTTCACCATGTAGTGGGCCAATCTTAGACCGATAGGAAAACTTACCCAAATTAATGGTATACTGATTAATTTATTATGTAAAATAACATAAGGAAATTTATGTAATTCAATACGTTAAGTGGAATAAAGTATTGTTTTGTTGTGAAATAAAAAAATATAATACACATTTCGTTTTTATTTCGGATTTTAGCTTAGTGGTTAATGTCGTTCAATTTCTTATACTGATCCGGTTCTTAAAATGAGGCGTAGCAAGAGGTCCGGTGTTATCTTCTTATTATAATGTCTTCAAAAAAGATAAGCAGAGTAACTGAGTTACAATTTTTGTAAAAAAAATGTCGAGGCAAGGTCAATTAGACGTCTTTATGTTGTGCAGAGAGAGCGCCCACACATCGATGAGGAGGCCACTGTTTAGGTGGTGAGGTGAAAGTTTCTCGTAATTAACCGTTTTACTCCCGGCCGACTTAGCCTAGCATATGCGAAGACTCCCAAGCAAGCGTTTTATTAAGTTTTTTCCTTATAAATAATTCTGTACGTATTTTAAAAATTATAAGTAACCATATAATATTGAGAGTTTACATGAATAAAACAGAAGAGAAAAAAATAATGCATGCATATTCAGATAGTTATGTTTGAACTACAAAACAAATGTGAAGAGATTTTTTTATTTACCATTGATATATTTAATTCTCTAGCGTAATCTGTTCTTATCTACTAACTGTAGGTTAGGAGCCAGGTATATCGTATGTCATAATTAAGGCTCAAAGTTTCACCAGACTGGTATCCGTAGGACTTTACTAACTGAGGATCGGTGCTCCAGCAGAGATGGTTTCGATTGCTTGATATCTGTACGATGTCACTAATCGGGAGCCGATCTAACTAGGATACGTTACTCCAACAGGGATGGTCTCGATTGCTAGGGATCCGTAAGCTTTCACTAATCGGGAGCCGATCTAACTGAAGATGCAGTGTCCAGCAGAGATGGTTTTGATAAGAATGAGTCTGGAGAATTACTTAAGCGGCTAGTAAGCTTAGACACCAGAAAAAACTAGTCGTCGGTAGCTTACATGGTGTGAAAAGTATAGGTTGATATGATTGTCACCAAAACACTTATAAACACAACAGATTGTTATTCAATAAGCACACAGTGACGTCACAAATGCCAAAAGGGTCACTATTTTGTTTTACCCAGCTCACTACACTCCTCACACCAAGAGTAGCTCCAAGCAGACTGAAGTTTGTTTGAAGAGATGGGCTATTTATACTATTTCGAAAATGCAGTACATGCGACTTTTATTATAAGACCGACGTCGCCATCTATCATTTAAAGCGAAAATGTGATAAATGGGAATCAAATAATGTTTTTAAAACTAGCTAGCGGCATCTATATGAAATTATCGCACGCTATACATTCTATTATTTCTCTAGAATTTTAGACGGTCTTTTTTCTCATTTTTAACAGTGTAAAATATTTTAATACAGAATATAATCACCGCGACACTCGTTAAATATATAAGTCGTGCCTAATATAGAAAAAAGAGTGTGCTTTACAATAGTATTTCTATCAATTCTTCGTAGATGCTTCAGCTTGACTCCTGAGAGGGTAGTCTCCAATGCTATCGAGCGTGTCCGCGTCACTCTCTTCAAGAGCCCCGTGGACAGCAGAACGTCAAACTCTGTCTGCCTCTCGCCTTCATCGACCACTCCAACAACTTCATTAGAACTGAATTCAAAAGACCCGAACCGCCCTGCTCTGGCGTCACCAATAACGAAGGAAAGACCTCATGCTTTGATTTGTTGGCCGCTCACAATGAAAACGACACGGAAGCCAGCGTGCTGAATGGTCATTTTTCTCCGATGGCGGTGGACAGTGCCGATACAGCGTGATGATAATGATGATTGATTTTCCATCTAGTAAAAGGAATGCAGCTATTGTGCTTATCCTTTTCATCTCAATGAATGGCGATGCGGTTTCGCAATGTTTTATTCTGATTTTTTAAAAATGTAATTCACGCTAGCGAGCCCCATGTCCCCGATCGAGGACATAATCGGTCATAATCGGTCTGGTGATCAAAATAACATATATTATCAATTGATGTTTTACAATAACTCACGAGGAATTCTAGATGCTTAAAAGATTCAATGTGATCAACGTATGATTTTGAATAAATATATAAACAAATATCTTATCTAGCCGAGTGTTAAAATAAGTGAAGATCATATAAACAAAATATTTTTATTAGGCGGCATTATACTTGGTAGGCGAAATAACCCCAGTTGACGGTATGTATCTTAGTATAGTATAATAAAAGTATAGTAGTCTATGATTCTAGTATAGACTAATTTTGTCTATAGTCACACGCAATTACTACTGACATCGTTAATACTGCGTTAGGACAAATCAGCATTACAACATTGCGTTACGGGAAGGTACTAGGTTTATTAAACGACTCAAAATGGAGGTCAAAATAGAACTGGAAGACGCAGTGTTTCCATCGAGTACACCAGATAATGATCGGAATTATATGAATAACGGCTGGAATGAGGATCATTCAACTGACGGTAGACACGACGCGCGCGTGAAACAGGAACAAATCGAAGAATACAAATCAAAAGAGGTACGAAATTATGTATTTTATTGTTATCTTTCTTTCGTAATATCTCGCCAGTATTGTTTTACAAACGTTCAAATGACACCGCCCCGTACTTATGGGGCGGACAGGAGTCTTCAAAACCCGTCTGCAGACTCTTTCTATTCATGCAAATTTAATATGTAATACCTCTCTGCATAAGTATTCAAAAATAATTTGTCATATTTGTTTGTTTACCGTTAGAAGTAAACAAAAATCGGGCGATGCTTAGGGAAAGGGAACTTGTCCCTCGGCCTAGGGGTTGGCGGTTAGTGGCCGACACAGCCCCGCAACGGTTCGGTCAAAGGAATGACCCTATCATAAAACCACTTGCTGTGTTTTTAAATTGAAATTGTGTGTTCTCTAAAAATCTGTTTGTTTAACTATCTTCGAATAATTTATAAGTGTAAACTAACTGCAATTAAAGAGAAAGTATACTGAATACGACGGAAGACGAAGGAAGCTGTGAATTATCCTTTGTCCCCACGCTGGACTTGAGGCAGTCGAAGTGTGTTGACGCTCCACCTTCCCCTCGAGTAGCAGCGGATTTTTTTTTTACTGTCTCACAAAGTTATGTCGCTCATCGATTAGAAACTATAGTATCGCGTTGTTCCGGAAAACAGTCGGTTGTTGAGTTACAAGTATTAAAAATAACAATGTATATTGTTAATTTGGATTATTGAGATTTTGTACACTTCCATGTATTTTATCACTAACGACCCGGGTTTCGCCTTTCGGCATCTTCAGGCATTCGAGCACACGAATGGACTCGAACTGAGAGACAGTAAACAGTGTCTAACGTTTATATAGAAGATACAAATGCGACAAATATTATTTACGAGGTAAGATATTATACGTCGTCTGAGAGCCACACGATACCTAAGTTATAATTTCGGAAATCGCCCTAATCCTTATTTTGTAAACACCATATTAACAGAGTGGCGAATTTTCGCTTTTCAACTTCTTTTAGAAATACCAGTGATTTTACAATTATAATAGTATTGTGGGTTTTGACGGGATGTAATTCGACGAATGGGTAAATATATACAATCATTCCACATTTAGTGACATATGTTAGGTGTTTCAACGTATCGGATATAATAGCGGAGAATTAGGAAGGTTCAGCTGCTCATTCAAAATTGGCAAAAAATTTAAATTAAAAGAAAAAAAGTATATTGTTAAATTCATCGAAACACAAATTTATTTAAAAAATTATTATTACTAATTATTGTTACAAAAATAATTTAGTGTATCGCTTTGTTACTTCAGGCGTAATTACGTGATCTTAAGAAAGTGTGATGAATTAATGTTTGTAAGGTCATTAGGAATAATCTTGATTATATCAATGAATTAATAATTTTACGGAAGTATTAAGACTGTTTTAGATTTTGATGCAAAAAATTGAGAATACCAGGCATGAATTAGAAAAGCTATTCTTTGCAATTCTTTTTAGAGGTGATTCGCGAATAAATAAAGCTCGAGATTATTGAATCAGCTTTAAGATTAAGATTACATCAGGAAGCCACATCACCATTCACTGAGATGAAAAGGATAAACAGAATAGCTGCATTCATTTTACTTTGATGGAAGACAAATCAACATGTGACACACCCTGGTTTTTCTTAAGTATAAGTGTCATTAGTGTCCTGAACTGAAATCGGCCTGCGGCAAACAGCAATATTTCGCAGTATAGGCTTTTTCTTGTTGCCAGGCGTTAAAATAGCCCCCGGCTTCGGCCGCTGGACGAGTCCATTTTTGCGGAAAAAAAAAAGTAGCTCCGACGGTGCAGGGAATTTTTGATTTTTTTTGGAGACAGTCGATTACGATCCGCCGAGCGGGACGAGCTGCGCTCTCGTGGCGGAGGTGACGTGACGATGTGAAGTGTTTTGTTTTTTTTGATTTGCATTAGATTTAATTTAAATTCGTTGTGTCATTTGTATTATAACTTAAAGTAAATTCAGTTGCTAAGTAAATGTAAATGTAGAATCAATTTTATGTGTTAAGATTTATATATTTGTGTTATGTTAAACCACTGCATCTTGAATGGAAAATAAATAAGTTTTGAACCGGATTGAAATGGTGTAAATGTTAATTTATGACGACGATTTGTCTTCCATCTAAGTAAGAGAAATGCAGCTATTGTGCTTATCTTTTTCTTCTCAGTGAATGGTAATGTGGCTTTCTGATGTAATGATAATGTAATGACACCGGGCGGTGATTCATTAATGGTTAATCTTCGCGATTTTTAAACGACTAGGGTACGTAATTTTAATGCAAACATATGAGTATATAATGGTAATTTTTATTCCCATAGTGTATATTAAAAGACTACAAAAACATAAAACAGGAAGACGATATTGAATTGCAAAACTACAAAAGAATTCTTACTGAAGATGGGCGTCCTTTAAAAGTGGAAAAGTTCGATATTGGAGAGTGTTCGTATGCCGAACGGACACCAGATCAGGTAATAAAATCGACACAGGTCTTAATTCAAAGTATTATAAACTTAAAAAGTTAGGGCTATTTCGTGGAATATATTTTTTTTTTTAAATCCATGTCCGCTCCCAATGTGGAGCATATGGTCTCCTAATGGAGGTATCTTTTCTACGAGAACTGCTTGTCACTCAGTTGCTCAACCTCTCTTTTCTTTTTCGAAGAGAGTAGGGATAGAAGGATTGGGCTATGACAGGACTAGTGGTTAGATAATCGCTCTCGTTACGCCCCGTGAGGATGGGATAGGTGGGAGGGAGGACTCAGACTACGAACAGAAATCCATAAATCGATTGAAAGATCAATCTATGAAAACCGTCCGCACCGGGAATTGAACCCGAGACATCCGTAACCGTAGCCAGCGACGAAACCAACTGCGCCACGGACGCCGACTGGAATAAATAACTACATTATATGCAACGTCCGTGGTGTAGTGTTCAAAGTCGTTAGCTTTTGTTACGGATTCCGGCTCCTATCCCAGTACAGACAGTTTTTTAAATTCAATTTTCTTAAATGCCGCATAAAACAATGCAACTTTGTAGGTCATTTGACATTACGTAAATAATAGTTACTATAATAATTTGACACACCCTGGTTTTTGTTTAGTATAAGTGTCATTAGTGTCCAGAACTGAAATCACCCAGCGGCAACAGCAATAATTCGCAGAATCGGCCCTTTCTTGTTTCCAAGCGATCAATAGCCGCCGGGTACGTCCGCTGGACGAGTACATTTTGACGAAAAGGGGTAGCTCTGACGATGCAGGGAGTTTTTTTAATCGTATTTGTACACAGTCGATTACGATCTGTCGAGCCGGGCGAGCTGCGGCATTGGACTTAATTTAAATTCGTTGTGTCATTTGTATTATAACTTAAAGTAAATTCAGTTGCTAAGTAAATGTAAATGTAGAATCAATTTCATGTGTTAGGAATTATATATTTGTGTAATGTAAACCACTGCATCTTGGATGGAAAATAAATAAGTTTTGAACCGGATTTGAAATGGTGTTTGTCTGAGATCACAGCCCTTCCAGGACTCTGGATAACCAGCCGTTCGCCTCTCTACGATCCGGGCTCTTCTCAAATAACTATGTCAAATGGTTCGTGGCGCAGTTGGTTGCACCGTTGGCTTTGGTTGCGGATGTCTCGGGTCTAATTCCCGGTGCGGACGGTTTTCGTAAATAGATCATTCAAGATGTTTGAGATGTCGAAAAAATCCAGCTCTCCGACCCATTCGATTCTCACGCGACCCAGCGAGAGTGATTAGCCAACCACTAGTTCTGTCCTAGTCCTATCCTTCTATACTTAATCTCTTCAAAAAAAAAAATACCCGTTGAGGTACTGATTAACAAGCAGTTCTCATAGAAAAATATATTTATTTATAATTTAAACTTGTTTTTATAATTACTATTTTTCAAAACAAAAAGATCTTTATTTTTTATTATTAAAAAAAAAAGCAACCATATCCAATTCGTCAAATAAAAAAAAATACAAGCTTAAATTGTTGAGATTTTATACATTTCTATTTATTTTGTCGCTTTCGCCTTTCGATATTTTCAGGCATTCGAGTACACGAATAGAATAGAGACAAATTCCATCAAGCACCGTCAGGCGATGTCTTATATTATATCTTAAATTAAATCGATGTATGAAAGAAATTTACATATTTCGGCAAGCAGTTTGCCTCAAAATATTAATTAGTTCTTAAGTGTTCCGTGGGTGAGGAAAGATTTCGGAGCACTGGGCTATAAAGGAGGATGCTGGACACATTCTATGGTAGTTTTATTTAATGCGTGTAGAAAAGAAAGAGTGGCGCGAGTCAGTTCAACGTTACATTGGACCGATGGGCAACGTTAACTTCGTGGTGAATAAAAGAAATTACTAAAAGAGCGAGTACACGTCAAGTCATAGAAGCTTTCTGTTTATCTGGATTGAAGTGATTTTCTGCAAACTTAAGTACATGCCACTTCGTGGGCAGTTGCTACTAAGACACTCCCAACAAAGCTTAAAAAACTGTAGATATGCTAATCGTTGGAATAGAAGTGATGGGTAGTGTAAAGCTAACAAATAGTGCCTATTGTATCAATAAATAATACCACATTCTGTTTTGTTCTTTATTTCAGTTTCCAATTATCAATGCTGTGCCTGATTCTATCGTCCAACAGCTAGCAAACACCAGTATTGAATTATCATCGACGAACTCGTCTCGAAATCAATTACTTACTTCACCGTTTGTAAAAGAACAATCCATAAAAACGAAAATTTTGCAACGCGAAGTGATCGCGGTGGTAATGCTGGAAAATGGTTTGTTTCATGCGAGAAATTTTGTGTGCAGTGTTTGTTTAAATATATTCCCATCATCTTATTTACTTAAACAACATATAACGATTCATAAACCGAAAGTCAAACATATACTCCAAAAGCCGTTTAAATGTGACCAATGCGATTATAAATGCACTCAGTCCAATAAGTTAAAAAGACATCAAATGTTACATAGCGGTGAGAAGCCTTTCAAATGTGACCAATGCGATTTTAAAAGTGCTCATTCTTATCACTTAAAAAGACATAAAATGTCACATACCGGCAATAAGCCATTCAAATGTGACCATTGCGATTTTAAATCGACTTCGTCTCACAACTTAAAAACACATGAAATGCTGCACACCGGCGAGAAGCCGTTCAAATGTGACCAATGTGATTATAAATCTGTGCGTGAAAATTGCATGAGAATTCATAAATTGCTACACACCGGCGAGAAGCCATTCAAATGTGATCAATGCGATTATAAATTCGCATGTTTGGATTACTTAAAAAGACATAAAATGTTCCACACTGGCGAGAAGCCTTTCAGATGTGACCAATGCCATTATACGTTTCCTAGTTCATTAAAGTTAAAATCGCATAGAATATTGCATACCGGCGAAAAGCCGTTCAAGTGTGACGAATGTGATTTTAAATCTGCGCGTGAGGATGGCTTGAGGATTCATAAAATTAAACATTCCGGTGATAAACCTTTCAAATGTGATCAATGCGATTACAAATGCACCCGTCCTATTCAATTGAAAACGCATAAAATGTTGCATACTGGCGAGAAGCCATTTAAATGTGATCAATGCGAGTTTAAATGTACCCAATCATCTAACTTAACAAAACATAAAATGTTACACACCGGCGAGAAGCCATTCAAATGTGACCAATGCGATTATAAATCTACACAGTTTTCTAATTTGAAAAAACATAAAATGTGTCATACACGAGTGTCCATTTCCACTCTCAACCTGTAGCATATAGCCTCCTAATGAAGATATTTAAACAGAAGTTTTCTAAGAGAACTGCTTGTTACTCAGGTTCTTAACCTATCGTTTTCGAAGAAAGTCGGGAAAGAAGGATAAGGCTAAGACAGGAGTATTGGTTAGCTAATCGCTCTCGCTGAGCTTTGTTTTTGAGGATCGGATGAGTGAGATAGTGTTTTAGACATCACCAACACTCAGACTACAAAGTAAAATTGATTTAAATATCATTTTATGAAGCTGTCCGCACCGGAAATTGAGCCTTAGACCTTAGATTATAGCCAACGACGTTACCAAATGCGCCACGGAGCCGACAAATGAAAATATTGCGATGATACTTTCGCGTTTTCGGCGTCCGTGGCGCTGTTGGTAGCGTCGTGGGCTATCGCTACGGATGTCTCAGGTTCAATCCTCGGTGTGATTAGCTAATCACTAGTTCTGTTCTAGCCCTATCCTTCTATCCCTACTCTTTTCAATAAAGAGTCGTTGAGCAACTGAGTAACAAACACTTCTCGTAGAAAAAGATCTGTTGAGATACCTCCATTAGAAGACCATGTGCTCCACATTAGAACTAATGCCATTTTCAAACTACGGAAATATCTCGCTTGAATATTCGCTGTCCGAAAAACTTGAAGCAATTTCGCAACCTGATGTCACAATTCGTTGAAATAAAAATTGATTTGTTGTCAAAACTCTATCAAGTAAATCTTTTAAATTTGTATGTAATGTAATGATGTCTAGAGAGTTTGTTTGTGGTATTTATTCTTAAGAAATGTAGAGTAAAGATCCATTATTACTCGGCGGCGAGGCCGAGTGAAGATTAGCCCTTACGCTTGATAAGTCGACCCTAACGTGAGTCTGGATTTAAAACTCACCTCGTGTTTTTAAATTCAAACTGTACCTTGAAAACGCCGATGGTGCTGTAATATTGACGAATCTGTCAAGGGCATCCAGGAGACTATAGTCGGAGCTGCATTTAACTCAATGCAGACCGTCTGGTACACGAAGCTGTACACAATCAAAACCAAATGACGTTTGTTCAACCCTTGTATTCTACCTGTGCTGCATTAAGGTAGTTAAACATGGCACCCGATGAAGTCTCAAAAAAACAGCTTCGAGAATAGATGCTTGCGTCGAATATTGGTGGTGAAGTGGTTTGACTTCGTGAGGAATTCGGAGATTCGGCGGTTATGGAGACACGTTGGAGCTGGCGGGGTCACGTGCTGCGAATGCCTCCGGAAAGGCTCAATGTTGCTTGCCTCTTCTTCCGACCTGTGGGATTCCGGCGTCCTATGTATGTACTCGGCAAAGCTGATTGACTCTGGCATGTCATAGGAGGAAGCAAAGCGATTGGCGGGTGACCGGGATTCATGAAGACACTGCGTGGTAGCTATATGCTCCATATAGGGATCGAATATGGAAGAAGAAGAAGAAGAAGTATTTTAGTATTATTTTTTTGTAATTTTTACTAGCATCGATAACTGTATTAAACTGTGTTTTATACAAGCGATTGCAATAAAAGATATTGGCTTGGATCTAGCTGGCGTGTTTGATTAATTGAATCATCCTGGATGTTGAAAAATTAGGTTCCGAGTCCGTTTTCGCACCCTGTCCGAGTGAGTATATTAGTATCAATTTATATTTTCTATGGATTCATCGGTAACTTTGTGGAAATTCATTTTTAACACACAATTAAATTAATAACATGTTTATCCAGTGTTATCACTTGTCCAGTAAACCAGTGGATGTCATAATTGATTGTAATTGTTGTCAATGCGATTTTAAAATCACAAATTATCAGATAGGTAGGTAATTACAATTTATTATAATTATTTTATTATTTCATTAGATAATGAAATAAGCTGTCCTAAGCTTCCTAAAACAGAATTTAGAAAAGGAGGTAAGCCACTCTTACGAGATCAGTTTCATATTCTATTACATTGGAAGCGAAAATAGTTTAAAAAATTAACTAGAGTAAAATATTATTACTTCTAATTATTCAAGAATATCAATTTAACCAAAGCATCAAAACAATCTCGTTTTACTAACCGATTATATTTCTTGCTTTTACCTTTCAAACGTGCATAGCCAATCGAAATGATATTATTTAATTGTCTATGCACGAATGAATGAATCATTAATAATTGTAGTCTATGCTAATTTACTTTCCATCTAACGACTGAGGAAAAAACGTGTAATGGAGACCAATAAAGAGCCTGACGATGAATTATTATTGTCATCGAATACACCAGAGAAAGGTGATGGCGATTTTCAACACAATTCTACGAATGGCAACTGTAATGAGGAACATTCGATTGATATCGAATACGAGGCATTCGTGAACCGGAAACAAAGAATTGACGACAATAATCACGAGGCGGAAATGGTAATATTAAATAGTATTGTCACTATATCAATAGTTTTTAATTCAATTATAATTTGAAAGTTATTTCGTGGTTTATATTAAATATTGTGAAATCTTCACGCCGTGTTTTTTGATGGTATCTCTTTGAGGTTATGACCGTTTTCACAAAGTGTATTTTGATGCAAGTAAGACCAGTGTGGGTAATTGTTCGTATTGATGAACGTGGTCTAAAAACGAATTTTTTCATCAAAAAGCGCGAGAAATGATAAGTTTAAGGGTAGAATAGTCTTTCATCAAGCTAAATATATTCAATAACGACTAGAGGAAACATTGTTACAGTGGTTTATAGTGGTGTATGTCACAACATTTATTTTTGGCTGCCGTATTGCAATAACTCAGGAGTTTCAAACTAAAAACCAGACATATTCACGTAAGACATTTTTTTTTTGATAGAACAAAAATATCCCTATTATATAGCACAAAATCATGTAGAAATATGTATGTTTGTATGTCTGTCGGTCACAACAACTCCTCCCAAACGGCGTACATTGGCGATCAAATTTAACTTTTAACCTAAGCTATATTTTTGACGTTTCAATACGAGATGAAAAAAATAATAACAATAGTCGCCTAGCAACAGCTCAATACTAATGAATTCTGCTGGTCACAGTTTAGATTTGTGTTTAATATTGAGTTTGTGATTTGGTAAAAAGTGAGTTTGGTAAATTCGTACAACTTGGTTTGCATCTGGAATCGTCATCGAGAATTAGCGTATGTCTCTGATCGTATGTTTAATTTGTTCCGCTGCAGGAGCCATTATTAAATGCAGATAAACAAGCAGTCTATCGGGAAGTTCTGCGGCGCCATAACAAGAGTGCATTATTATTAATTGGTGTAATATATTATATGGATGTAACATACGATTGACGGTGGTATTTTCAAATTTCAACATTAGCCAGCCAACGTCTTAATTTAATAATCTAATATAAGCGTTCACCATCTTGGGCGAAACCGACTTAAAAATATTAGTTATAACATAAAATATCATAGTTTGCAGTTCTACATGTTTTTTTTTAGCCGAAATAGCTATATAGCCTTGTCATGTCTGTCTGTAATGGCTTTCCTCTTTGACATGATTTCGATAAACTGTATTAAATTATCTTCTTTGTTTTAGTGTCCAACCACCATTCCTAAGTCTTTAGCCACTATTGAAATACCATTGACTAACTGGACTCATAATCAATTGCACAATTCACCGTGTGTGAACGAACAATACATAAAAACGAAAATTTTACAGCGTGAAGTTGTCGCTGATGTTTTGCTGGAAAACAGTTTGTTTCATGATCAAAACTATGTATGCAGTATTTGTTTTATGATATTCCCAACGTCACATTTACTTGCTCAACATAAAACTGTTCATAAATCGATATCGACAAACACACCACAAGAGGCATCAAAATGTGATAAGATTAATTTAAAATTTGCGGAAACGAATGACATCTGTACAATTTCACACACTAGCAAGAAGCGATTTAGTTGTGACCAATGCGATTATAAATGCGCCAACTCCGGTCATTTAAAAACACATAAAATGTTACATACTGGCGAGAAGCCATTTAAATGTGAACAGTGTGACTTTAAATCTGTGAGATCCTCGCACTTAAAAAGACACAAAATTATACATAAAGGTGAAAAACAATTCAAATTTGACCTAAGCACGTATAACGTAACGAATGTTTCTGATTAACATATACATTAAATGTTACTAACCGTAAAAAAAATCATTCAAAAGTGACCAATGCGATTTTTAATATACCAATTCTCGTTCCCTCAAGACGGAAAATGTTAGTTACTGGCGAAAAACCTGTTGAATGTGATAACTGCTATTGTAAATCTGCTAGTGGATCTTCTTAAAAACATCTGAAATGAAGCATAACTTCTCTAGAGAAACCGGGCTTAAAATTATTGAATCACCGCCAGGTGACACTAAATGGAACACAAATAATCATCACCGGTTTAAACACAGTTCAGATGATGTCGTGAGGTCGAAATAGCTCTCAACTAACAAATTAAATATTGTAAAACTGATTGATATTTTTTCCTATTAAATGTTTTGAAGAATAAAATTGTGTTTAATTTTTACTTCCTTATAACTTATATTTCGTACTGATTGTCATCATCATCATCGCAATCAAATTCTACCAAGTAAATACAGCTTCAATTGATCATTCCATACGACAGTGGCTCCACCATATTAAGGTAAAACATTTCGATGTGCAATATTTACGTTTGTTTGAAGCAATTTTTTTCCATTTTCGCTCCAAAGGTGGAGCATATCGTCTCCTAGTGGAGGTATTTTTCTATAAGAACTGCTTGTTGATCGATTGAGCAATCTATCTTTTTTTTTTCGAAGAGAATAGGGAATGAAAGATAGCGTTAGGACAAAATAAGTGGTTAGCTTTTCGAGTTTTAAACATTAAAAAAATTACGAACTGAAATCCATAAATCGATTGTAAGATCAATTTATGAAAAACCGTCCCTACCGAGAATTGAACCTGAGACATCCGTAACCGAAGCCAACGCCGCTACCAACTGCGCCACGGACGCCGACAAGGAGCTATACTAAAGGTCTTTTTAATAGAATAATTTGAAATACAACAATGGATCATTATTATACCAAAGACAATTATTCAGTTTAATTGTGTTTGCTGTGCTTTTTTATTAACGTGTCCACTACTAATCCGGAGCAAACTATATCGTCGTTCTATAGTGATACAACTAGAAATTGGTAGTTTTGAGATATGGTCGATCAAAATTTTGACTCATTGTCAAATCTGTCGAGGGTATTCAGGAAACAATGGACAGGCAAGCATTGGTCTCAAAGTCAATGCGAGTAAAACCAATGTGCTATGCAACAGTTTCTGTCTGGACTCAGACTGCCTTCTGACGAGCGCGGGGTAAGACATCCAGAGAGTTGACGGCTTAAGGTACTTGGTGGTACACATCACGGGAGATGGCAATCCGATTAGGGATAGCTAGAGCAACTTTTAACTCAATGCAGAAAGTCTGGGACACACGGTTGTACTCGGTCAGAACCAAGTGCCACTTATTCAACGCATGCATCCTGACGGTGTTGCTTTACGGTTGCGGGTCAAGATACGTCACCAAGGCACAGAGTAACCCTATGCTGTACTTTGAAAACAGGTGTTTGCGGCGAATACTAGGGGTATAATGGTTTGATTTTGTCAGGAACTTGGAGGTAAGAGAGCGGACAGACTAGCTTGGACGATGGACCTGGCTTGGACACGTGCTGCGGATGCCCCAGGGGAGCCTGAATCCTGCGTGTCTCTTCTGCCAACCAGATGGATTCCGTCGCCCTGGAGAGCCGCTGATGACCATCCATAGGATGTATTCGACGGAGCTACGGGACGCTGGAATGAAGCGAGGAGACTGGTGGGGGACAGAAAAGCTTGGAGGAACCGCGTGATGTCCATATCCTCCGAATAGGGAGCGAATATGGTTTAAAAAAAAAAAAACTGACTCATGTAAAAAGCGATGGCTTATTATTTGTATTCTTTTTTTATTCAAATAGTTGGTCAATAGTTCTTAGTTTTACGATTAAATGTTGTTTCACGATTCACATAAATATATTTCCACAATACGATATGTATGTATATGGAACTGAGGAATTATTTAATTTTACTTATTTCCACATGAGAATATCTGCCTTTTGATAGAAAACCTGTACATTTTACAAGCTGTACTTTTGTAGAACTGTAGAAGAACGGTATTCGAAATATTGACTAACTTCTTTTTTGATTTATCGTTCTATGGAACTGGGCTATCGATGTATAATCCAAAAAGAGCGTAGCATGAATTTTACTGTTTCTTAACCATTATTTTTCGATGAATATAGGGATAGAATGATTGGTCTAGGACAAGACTACAGGTGAACTAGCAGCTTTCGTTAAAAAACATATTTAGGATTGGAAATAAATACTCGGAAATCAATAGTATATATGTTATGTATATATTTATTATCTAAAAAACTCATTTTACATAATTTAGAATAACCAAAAACAAAAACTTATGCTATTCAAGGATATAATTACATTTTACTTTTTGGTGATTTAATGTTTTAAATGTCACAATGTAGGTAGAAAGGATGTCATTATAGGATATGTAGGTTTAAAAAAAGGCTTACAGTTAAATACACATTTGTTAAGATTAAATTCACATAGTTTTCACTCAACAAAATGTCACTTATTCTTCCACCCTATATTGTCTTTGCTCCACGCATTAGAATACATTACACAAACCAAACCAGACCAACACTAACATAACATACTAAAACTAAACTCACTTTGTTAAAAGAATCCGTGACTAAGTGGAAACTATTAAAATCAAAGTTCAAGTGTACCAATACTATCTAACACATGGTGCAATTATTTATAACATTATACTATCTATCCTATCCTGGAACACGTCGTGAAATTGACATGATTAACCACCCTAAAACACCAGCATTTCAACACGATTACACCGAACACACGCACACAGATTACGTGAGGCTTCGGAAGATATGACTTTTCAAACCCCTTGATTCCCTCCTTCCTGTCTGGTTGAAGGTGTCAGGACCAGTATTGGCAGAAGACAGAAGCAGATAATCGCACGAGGCCTAAGCAGAGAGAACTTAAAAACCGTCTGGGAAATCGCTAGTTTCACCTCCTCTCGAGGGTAAACCTAACATATAAAAATCAATGTGTGTTTGTTCGTCTCTTATTATGCACTGCCATACCGTTCATCCGATTCCAATAAAACTTCGTCAAGTTATTGCTTGCATTTGCGCGAAGGATATAGGCATAGTACAATCAGACTAGGCCAGAGTCTTAATTTTTAACTTACAGTAATCTAAGTTAAGATATCCACCCTCATTTGGATTATTGAGATTTTGTACACTTCCATGTATTTTGTCACTAAAGCTGTCAGTTCGAGTCCATTCGTGTGCTCGAATGCCTGAAGATGCCGAAAGACGAAACCCGGGTCGTTAGTGACAAAATACATGGAAGTGTACAAAATCTCAATAATCCAAATTTTATATAATAATCAATCTCACAATCCAGTTTTTTTTCGTACGAATAGCGACATCGCGAAAAACCTGATTTATTCGTGTACGCACCAGAATTGAAACACAAACACTTACTTTCTTTGAGTGGCGTTGCAACGCATGCCGGGTACTCGCAAGAAAAAAATGAACTCAAGATCAATGAATCTCCGCTCGATGTCACCATAATGCAAAATAACATCAGGCAGCCTTGTCACCATTCACTGAGATAGATAGAAAACAAATTATCATCATGAACACAGGTTTAAAGTCAATATTTCTTTACGGAAGCGGTTAAAGGAAAATATTGCCGAATTTACACAAAGTGAACAATATTTTAAATGAGACATAATGAAATATAAAAAAAAAATTACTGGTGACATTTCATTGGTTTTTCATTGAAGTGTTGCGTACGTTTATGTGCTTTCACGTCAGCTAAACGCGTAGATTTATAATCACATAGTTCGCACTCAAATACACGAAGAGTGTGTATTAATTTATGCTTATTGAAATACCACATTTTATTACATTTATAATCACATATCTCACATTTAAACCGGCTTTCTTCACTATGTGTCATTTTATGGTTTCGCAATAAATATGCAAGAGCACATTCAAAATTACATTCGTCACATTTAAACGGTTTTTCACTGGAATGTTTTAAAATTTTATGCTTTTTCAAAGAGTCTAAACGAGCAGATTTATAATCGCATAAATCGCATTTCAACGGTTTTTCCAACGAATGTTTTTTAGAATGGTATCGTAAAAGCGATAAAGCAGCACAACTATAATCACATTGTTCACACTTGAATGGTTTTTTTCCTGTGTGATTCATCACATGTTGTCTTAATGAATACGCACGGACACATTTATAATCACACTGTTCGCATTTAAACGGATTTTCATCAGTATGTGAAATTTTATGGTCTCGCAATGAAGACGCAAGAGCGGATTCAAAATTACATTGGTCACATTTAAACGGCTTGTCACTTGAATGCTTTGCGATTTTATGTCTTTTCATAGTACCTGCACGAGCAGATTTATAATCACATAGTTCGCATTTCAGCGGTTTTTCATTGGAATGTCTTTTCGTATGCTCTCGTAAAACCGACAAATAATAACATTTATAATCACATTGTGGACATTTAAATGGCTTTTCTCCAGTGTGCCGTTTTACATGTTCTTTTAAGGCGGTCGGACGAAAACTTTTATAATCACATTGTTGACATTTAAATGGTTTTTCTCCAGTATGTAATAATGTACGTTTTTGCATTGAAGACGCGCCTAGCGTGTGAGAAATTGTAGGTATTGTCAAGGACTCCACACGACTCGTCGATGGTAGTTCAGTGGTAGCTGAAAGCTCAGCATTGGCAGTTGGAAACTAAAACAAAAAAGTAAACAATATTTATTTCATATCGTCGTTGTTCTGGAAAAAAACACTAAATCGAAAAAATTACATTAAGTTAGATATACAGAAAAGAACACACATTCCATTGACTCAAAAATAGTATTTTTCAGTAAGTGTCTTCTACCAGAACAACGATATATTCTATTAAATTCAGTTTTTTTACTCTTACTGTTTAAAGTTACTTTTGAGCATTTCGTCTTGAGAATTCTTTTGATTGAGCATTTCTTACCTAACCTTTTTAAATCAAAAGACGACTTGAATATAGAGCGGAAAATTGTCCATCATTTAAAACAAATGTTTATTTTTGCATTAAGACATCAAAAATATAATAAATAAAGGTCACAAGTTAAAAGTTGAACAAAGCACGGTTGACGTAGTGCGAATTTCACGTCGCTACACCGTTTAGGAGCAGTTCTTGGAACGACAGACATACGAAATTGACATAAACACTGATTTAAATTGTTAAAATTTTGTACATTTCGATGTATTTCGTCAGTAATGGCTTTCGCCTTTCGGTATCTTCATTGATTCGAGTACACGAATGAACACGATCTCGTTAGTGACGAAATACATGGACAAAATCTCAACAATTCAAATTTTACATATATATCAATTTAAACATGTATTTTCTGCTCTATAGTAGATCAAATACTACGATAAAACGCATTTTTTAAAATATGTTTTAAAAGCAATTGAACGAATAAATCTCTTTGCAAAAGAAAAAAGGCGTTAAGTCTAGAATTAGTACTTATCAGGAGAGTCAAAAAAGATTTGCATTCGTACGAAATTTTATGGAAAATGTGATGTTTATACTTGATTAACATTGATTCGACCTTTCTTTTTCATATTATATGCACGTTTGTGTTGTGGATATTTTAGAATTCGTTTTTAAATTAGCTCGACTTAACGCCCTTTTCCTTACGCTAACAAATATAGTGTTTGAGATTACCATGCTCGCCTCGTGATGATCGTCGCCTTCAATTTCTTCATCCTGCTGCACGAGTGCCTCTTGTTTGATGTCAATTGAATAGTCATTGCAGGTGTCACTCTCTGACGAATTGGATGACAGTATTTCATGGTCCGGTTCTGTTTTGATGTACAATCTATTCTTCGTACTGTATTGTTGCGAAAAAAACAAAAAAAATACACCATGTTGAATAAAATGCGGTATTTCTTGTATACAGCACAATTATTTATGATTCGCAAATATATTGACGATTGAATCGATACCTCTTCAAAAGTAAGTATAAAATATGGGTAGGTACGAAGTAAAAGAAGCTTCTTTGTTGCTTTAAGTGGCTTATACCACTTCTCTTGTGAAGACTGTCAAGCGAATTATGTAGGACAGACAGATAGAAATTTTAATATAAGAATTAAAGAACATATAATGAGTTTCAAAAGACAAAATTTTTCATAGTTTGCGAATCATTTAATTAAAAATAATAACGTAAAAATACTCAATCGAGTAGAAAAAGTGTTATTAAAATGAATAGTTAACCAATTAACCATTAAAAGTAATCGATTATAAGTAAATAACATTTTAAATAAAACAGGCGACTCTCAACTAGTAATTATTTTGTAATTACAAGTGTTGCGGTAATTAGTATTACATGAAGGAACGTTTGTTACTTAGTCACTCAGCCTCTCTTTTTTACGGAGGATAGCGGAGATAGGGAGAGCAGTAAGCTTGTCACACTTGCTTTGTCAGTTGAGAGAGATTTTCGGATGTCACAGACATTCTTGCCTTCGAACGAAAATCGATATAAAGATTGATGAAACGACGTTAACTAATTCGTCTATAAGCCGTCATGCGCACACTATATTATAAATGATTATTATTTATAATTCTGACGGCAGTGCGATGTTGACGCATCAATCATTTTATCGGAAAAACTTATTTATTAATAAATTAAACGAACCTGTTTTCCGTATTAAATTTAGATTGACAATGAAGAGTCTTATGTTGCTTGAGGAAATGTGACGATGGGAATATATCACAGCAAGCGCTGCATACAAAATTTCGTTCATGAAATACGGCTTTTTCCAACATTATTGCAGCGACCAATTCGCGTTGTAAAATTTCCGTTTTTATGTTTCGTTTGTTTATGTAAGGCGGGGTAGGTAACCGATTGTGAGACGAAGTCGTCGATGGTAGTTCAATAGGATCTGTAGAGTCAACATTGGAAGTTCGAAACTACAACAAGAAAGAGAACACAATGTTTTACGAATTTTAAGGTGTTAACTGTCTTAATTCTTGGAAAAGGTACTTCGTATAACTTCTAAATTTTATATTTTTATCAAATAATTGTCTTTTAATTGGCGCAGTGGCAGTACGGATGTATCGGGCTTAATTCCTGGTGCGGACAGTTTAATAAATTGATCTTTCAAGTCTGAGTGTTTCTGATCGTTGTTCACAAAAACGTGGCACAGCGACGGCGATAAGCTATTCAAGCCCTATCCTTCTATCACTACACTCTTAAAAAAAAGAGAGTTTGAGCAACTGAGTAACAAGCAGTACTAATAGAAAAACTTCTATTGAGTTACCTTCATTAGGAGGCCATATGCTTGTCCTTTAATGTGGCTTAAATATTGATTTCCGATTGGTATTTATTGATTTGTACGAGGTCCTTACTATTTTATTTAGAGACTCTGAAGAATTTGTTTGATAACCTCAAAATTCTTGCCATAGTTCTTAAATCAAGTGTTTGTTGTTACTTTGTAATTATTAACAATAAATTTCATATAAATAGCCTTGTGACGATTTTTTTTGTGAATTCAAAATTGAACTTTGTGGCATTACAGCTTACACCAATGCGCCTGAAACTGTCCCTACTGGGATTTAATCCTGTGAGATTCTAAGCCGAAGTCAACGACTTTGACCACTGCACTACGGACGGTGCATATATAATTTGATTCCAAGAAATACCTCTAACTTTTTTATGTTTATGTTACTTTGACTTTAGAGCTCAATTTTATTACCTGCTCTGGTGTCCGTTCGGCATATGAACACTCGCCAACATGAAACTGTTTCATTTTAAAAGAACGATCGTCTTCACTGAGAATTCTTTTGGGCCATTTAATTTCATTTTCTTGTTTTACGTTGCTAAAGTCTATTGATACACACTATAAGAACAAAAAATACGAAGCTACAATCATTATTTGCAGTAAAATTACCTACTCTAATGATTTAACAATCGGAAAAAAATTCATACCTTTTGGGTGTTAGAAAACAATACTGGCGAGATATTACGAAAGAAAGATAACAATAAAATACATAATTACGTACCTCATTTGATATGTCTTCTTCGAATTGTTCCTGCTTCACCCGAGCGTCGTGTCTTTCGCCAGTTGAATGACCCTCGTTCCAGCTGTCATTCGGATAATTCTGAGAATCAGCACCGTAATAAGTGTTCTCTGGTGTACATGATGAAAGCAATACGTCGTCCGGTTCTAGTTTGACCTCCATTTTGTACCGTTTAGTAAAAATTATTATCACTATATACAATGTTAATAGTTTCAGTAATTTCGTGACTATTGCAATGAATACCTGGCACGTGCCAAGACGTCGTGAACAGATTATGACCATAGACAATAATTTTATTAGATACTAATTAATAGACATTAATAATGTTTTCCATCTAAGCAGGAGGCAGGCAGCAATTGCGCTTATCCGTTTCATCTCAGTGAATAGTGAAGTGGCTTCCTGATGTAATCTTGACGGTGGGGACACCGGGCGGTGATATAAAAATCTCGAGCTTTATAAGTGGAGCACCAAAAAGTCAAAAAATGTTTTGCCGATAAATTTTCTGGACATTACTTTAAAAATTTATAATTGAAATAAATTGGAATTTGCTTTTTATAGAAAACCTACCTACACCGACGTGGTTATTCCTGTGGAAACATTGTATCCGTGTTCACAGAAACTTTCATTATTTCACTTGATGATAAATAAACTAATTAAAATCCTCTTGATAATTGAAAAATACTGCTTACCCCCCCATTGAACAATATATGACTCCGAAACAAACGTATATGTTAGAATGTGGCTAATAAAACATTTTCCAATCAAAATGTTATTCTAGTCCAAAACGTCAGCTAGAACCTTTTCAAAGTAAGATAATGAAAGGTCATAGCAAAGATTTAGTTAATGAAATATTAAAACGAAAGTAATGAAATCAATTAATGTTAGATTATCTTAACTAAGAACGAACACATGATAAAATTTTAGCTGGCATATAATCAATTATTTTGGAGAGACATCATTAAAAATGTCAAAGTTGTTTCCGGATTACTTTCAAACAGCTTCTTATACAGTTAATATTTTTTTTGCGTGTCCGCTCCCAATGTGGACCATATGGTCTCCTAATGGAGGTATCTAACAGAAATTCTCTACAAGAACTGCTTGTTACTAGTGGTTAGCTTATCGCTCTCGCTAAGCCCCGTGAGGATGGGATGGGTAGAAGGGAGGACTCAGACTACGAACAGAAATTCACAAATCGATTGAAAAGTCAATCTATGAAAACCGTCCGCACCGGGAATTGAACCCGAAACATCCGTTACCATAGCCAGCGACACTACCAACTGCGTCACGGACGCCGACGTAATTTAGGTAATACTTATTGAACAATAAAGCTTCCAGACAAATGGGAACTTTAATATTACAGTTAAAGAATATTGTAAAATATCTCAAAAATAACGATTTTTCGGAGTGTGCCAATAATTTAATTAAAAATGATCGTAATTTAATAAAAATAATAAAGTAGAAGCACTCCATCGAGTAAATAAACAATGTATTAAAATTAATAGCTTAGTTTTTAGAAATTTATAAAACCATTAAATGTAATAGAGGATAAGTAGATGACATTTCAAATTGGGCAGGCGGCTCATCATTATTAAATTTATTTCCCTTTTGTTTTTCACCACCAAGAAGATACCAGTAATTGATTTGTAAATACTCTATCAGTGTTAATATCTTATTTTTAATGTAAAAATTAAAATCATTGTTTACCTTTGAAATGAATTACCTTGAGATATGGTTAGTTCAAAGATGCTTATAAAAGAAGCGAAACGCGCCAGGTTAGTGATAAAATAAGTGGAATAACTAAGATATCAATTTTAATTTTATATTCTTTGTATATGTAATTGATTTTTTATACTTTCGAACAAAATTTATTGTTTATGGTATCGCTGATCATAAACTGATCTTGACGTCCTGACGCAACTCAGGTAGGTATTCGTGTTCATTTTTATCAATAGTGACGCAATTACTGAAACCATTAACATTGCAATTAGCGATAATTATAATTACTAAACGGCTCAAAATGGAGATCAAACTAGAACCTGACGACGTATTGTTTCCATCATGTAAACCAGAGAACACTTATTACGGTACTGATTCTCAGAATTATCTGAATGACAGCTGGAACGAGGGTCATTCAACTGGCGAAAGACACAACGCGCGCGTGAAGCAGGAGCACTGCGAAGAAGACGAATCAAAAGAGGTAATTTTGTATTTTATTGTTATCTTTCGTTCGTAATATCTCGATAGTATTGTTTTACAAACATTCATGGTTACGTCGCGCATCGATTAGAAACTACAGTACCGTTTTGTTCTGAAAAACAGTCGATTGTTGAGTAATAAGTATTAAAAATAACAAATCGTATTGTTAAATTCATCAAAACACACAAATTTATTTAAATAACTATTGGACGTAGTTAAAACATTCATGCTATAAAAAATATTTTGTATATCGCTTTATGACTTCAGGCGTAATTACCTTGTTTTAATGGTTCAAGAAAGTGTAATGAATTGAAGTTAATCAGAAATAAACTTGATTATATCTATAATAATATTAGAAATAATGTATTTTTTGTTGCTGTCGTGAAGCTTTAATACGAACTGATTTTTGTATAACTAAATACTTAATCATTTTTTTAACAATATACGTTCCCTATTTGGAAAATATGACGGGTACGCCGTTCTTCCAAACTTCTCTGTCTCCCGCCAGTTCTTTTGCTTCCTCATTTGCTAGGTCATCCGAGCGTCCCGTAGCTGTGAGGAATACTTCCTATGGATGGTCATCAGCGGTCTTCCAGGGTGACGGAATCCATCTGGTTGGTAAAAGAGACAGGACAGAACATCAAACCACAAGCATTTGTTTTCAAAGTACAATATACTCGCAACCGTAAAGCAGCACCGCCAATAGTCAATGACATATATAATATTTTTTCGGGGAATGAAGTGTCCTTTCTGGGATTTGAACTTGTCAACCCCACAAATAAATATGTCAAGAGTACTCGAATAAACATTTTTTAAATGCGACCTTAAAACACACAAAAGGTTCATCCTCGCGATTGTTAAATCATTTAAGTAAGTAATTTGACTGCAGAATCGTTACTGAAGGTATTTGTTTTTTTTATTCCCATAGTGTGTATTAAAAGATTACAAGAACATAAAACAACAAGACAATATTGAATGGGAAAACTACAAAAGACTTCTTACTGAAGAGGGGCGTCCTTTCAAAGTGGAACAGTTCGATGTTGGCGAATGTTCATATGCCGAACGGACACCAGATCAGGTAATAAAATCGACACAGATCTTAATCCATCGTATCATAGTTATGGGTATTTTGTGAAATATAATTGTACACGAATCGTCCGTGGTGCAGTGGTCAAGATTATCTTCGGTTTCGTATCTCACGGACTCGAAACACATTACAACGAGTCTCATAAATTGAACTTTCAATCGATCATGAAGCGTATGGCGCAAAATCGTGACAAAACTATTTATATGAAATTTAATGTTAATAATAACAAAGTATATTAAACGATTGGTTCAAGAACTATGATAATAATTTACAGGTAATCAAACGAATTGTATATAAACGAAATTGAAGAGTGTACAATCCGCTTACAAATCAATAAATACTTCTCTAAAATCAAGAATTAAGCCATATTCTAAGTCAATTATCCGACCTAGTACCTTTTCCAAGAATTGACAGTTAACACCTTAAAAGTCATAAAACATTGTGTTCTCTTTCTTGTTGTAGTTTCGAACTTCCAATGTTGACTCCACAGATTCTATTGAACTACCATCGACGACTTCGTCTCACAATCGGTTACCTACGCTGCCTTACATAATCAAACAAAACATAAAAACGGAAATTTTACAACGCGAATTGGTCGCTGCAATAATGTTGGAAAAAGGCGTATTTCATGAACGAAATTTTGTATGCAGCGCTTGCTGTGATATATTCCCATCGTCACATTTCCTCAAGCAACATAAGACTCTTCATTGTCAATCTAAATTTAATACGGAAAACAGGTTCGTTTAATTTATTAATAAATAAGTTTTTCCAATAAAAATGATTGATGCGTCAACATCGCACTGCCGTCAGAATTATAAATAATAATCATTTATAATATAGTGTGCGCATGACGGCTTATAGACGAATTAGTTAACGTCGTTTCATCAATCTTTATATCGATTTCCGTTCGAAGGCAAGATTGTCTGTGATATCCGATAATCCGTCTCAAGTGACAAAGCAGGTGTGACAAGCTTACTGCTCTTCCTAACCTTGCTATCCTCCGTAAAAAAGAGAGGCTGAGTGACTAAGTAACAAACGTTCCTTCATGTAATACTAATTACCGCAACACTTGTAATTACAAAGTAATTACTAGTTGAGAGTCGCCTGTTTTATTTAAAATGTTATTTACTTATAATCGATTACTTTTAATGGTTAATTGGTTAACTATTCATTTTAATAACACTTTTTCTACTCGATTGAGTATTTTTACGTTATTATTTTTAATTAAATGATTCGCAAACTATGAAAAATTTTGTCTTTTGAAACTCATTATATGTTCTTTAATTCTTATATTAAAATTTCTATCTGTCTGTCCTACATAATTCGCTTGACAGTCTTCACAAGAGAAGTGGTATAAGCCACTTAAAGCAACAAAGAAGCTTCTTTTACTTCGTACCTACCCATATTTTATACTTACTTTTGAAGAGGTATCGATTCAATCGTCAATATATTTGCGAATCATAAATAATTGTGCTGTATACAAAAAATACCGCATTTTATTCAACATGGTGTATTTTTTTTGTTTTTTTCGCAACAATACAGTACGAAGAATAGATTGTACATCAAAACAGAACCGGACCATGAAATACTGTCATCCAATTCATCAGAGAATGACACCTGCAATGACTATTCAATTGACATCAAACACGAGGCGCTCGTGCAGCAGGATGAAAGAATTGAAGGCGACGATCATCACGAGGCGAGCATGGTAATCTCAAACACTATATTTGTTAGCGTAAGGAAAAGGGCGTTAAGTCGAGCTAATTTAAAAACGAATTCTCAAATATCCACAATACAAACGTGCATATAATATGAAAAAGAAAGGTCGAATCAATGTTAATCAAGTATAAACATCACATTTTCCATAAAATTTCGTACGAATGCAAATCTCGTTTGACTCTCCTGATAAGTACTAATTCTAGACTTAACGCCTTTTTTCTTTTGCAAAGAGATTTATTCGTTCAATTGCTTTTAAAACATATTTTAAAAAATGCGTTTTATCGTAGTATTTGATCTACTATAGAGCAGAAAAAACATGTTTAAATTTATATATATGTAAAATTTGAATTGTTGAGATTTTGTCCATGTCATGTATTCCGTCACTAACGAGATTGTGTTCATTCGTGTACTCGAATGAATGAAGATGCCGAAAGTCGAAAGCCATTACTGACGAAATACATCGAAATATACAAAATTTTAACAATTCAAATCTGTGTTCATGTCATGTCAATTTCGTATGTCTGTCGTTCCAAGAACTGCTCCCAAACGGTGTAACGACGTGAAATTCGCACTACGTCAACCGTGCTTTGTTCAACTTTTAACTTTGTAACCTTTAATTATTATATTTTTGATGTCTTAATGCAAAAATAAACGTTTGTTTTAAATGATGGACAATTTTCCTCTCTATATTCAAGTCGTCGTTTGATGTAAAAAGGTTAGGTAGTGACATGAAATTTTCACCAGGTCAACCTTGCTATGTTTAATTTTATTGATTTTATAACCTTTAATTTTTATATTATTGATGTCATGACGTAAGAAGGTAACAAAGAAAATGCTCAATTTAAAGCCTTCGTTAGTTTCAGGAATAAAAATTGAAATACTTAAAAACAGTTTAATACAGTAAGAGTTTACTTTTTTGTTTTAGTTACCAACTGCCAATGCTGACTCTTCAGCTACCACTGAACTACCATTGAGGAATCGTGTGGAGTCCTCGACAATACGTTTAATTTCTCATACGCGAGAAAAACCATTTGAATGTGTATATTGCGACTATAAATGTGTTCATTTGTCGGTTTTTAAAATTCATAAATTAAAACATTCCCTTGAAAAACCATTCAAGTGTGACATGTGCGATTTTAAAACAGCTTATTCGTCTTCATTAAGAGACCATAAAATGTCACACACTGAAGAAAAACGTTTTAAATGCGATCAATGCACATTTAAATCTGTTCACGCGTCATCATTACGAAAACATCAAATTGTACACACTGGAGGAAACCCAATTAAATGTGAACATTGTGATTACAAATCCGCGCGTCCTTCTACCCTAAGAGAACATGTGATGAAGCATACTGGAGAAAAACCATTTAAATGTCCACAATGTGATTATATATGTGTAAATTTGTCGGTTTTACGAAAGCATACGAAAAAACATTCGTTTGAAAAACCGCTAAAATGCGAACTGTGTGATTATAAATCTGCTCGTTTAGGGATTTGAAAAGACATAAAATAACAAAACATTCATGTGATAAACCGTTTAAATGTGACCAATGTAATTTTGAATCCGCTCTTGCGTCTTCGTTGCGTAACCATAAAATTTCACATACCGGTGAAAAACCGTTTAAATGCGAACAGTGCGATTATAAATGCGTTCGTCCGTCTAACTTGAGACAACACACAATGACTCATACCGGAGAGAAACCATTTGAATGCGAACAGTGTGATTATAAATGTGTTAATTTATCACGTTTAAAAAAGCATAAAGTAAGGCATTCACTTGAGAAACGATTTGAGTGCGAACAATGTGATTATAAATCTACACGCGCAGGTGACTTGAAAGCACATAAAAGTACGCAGCATTCCGATGAATAACCGTTTATATGTAACCAAGATATTTTTAATTTTGTTTACTACTCGTTTTAAAATACTTAAAATGTCTCAAACTGACAAAAATCACCCACTTTTTTATGTTCGTTATCTTTCTTTAACCGCTTCCGTAAAGATACATTAGTTTTTAACCCATTAAGATTGCCTGGTCGAAGAGGAGCAAATGCTTGGTTAGCACGATTCAGGATGTAAAGGATCTCAACACAAAACGTCACTTCGTTCTGGTAAATCTCTTTTATTGAAGATACAGTGATTAATAGTTAATAAATTTGGACAAACTAATTTTAAGATATAATTTAAGACATCGACTGAGGGTGCTTGATGGAATTTCAATATCAAATTTGGATTATTGAGATTTTGTACACTTCCATGTATTTTGTCACTAACGACCCGGGTTTCGCCTTTCGGCATCTTCAGGCATTCGAACACACGAATGGACTCGAACTGAGAGACAGTAAACAGTGTCTAACGTTTTTATAGAAGATACAAATGCGACCGGGTCGTTAGTGACAAAATACATGGAAGTGTGCAAAATCTCAATAATTCAAATTTAATTTTAAGACATTGATTTTCCTGTCCGATAAGGCAAAAAAACACGTGCCTTACATCTATCGACGGCAAACTAAATACAGACGAATGCAACGATTTGTAACCTTTTTGACGGGTATATCGTTTTGACTCTACCGTTACTCCACCGATTTAAACAAACGAAGTTAAATGAACTAATATTTATCTTCCAAGCGGTACAGCTATGGACTGCCATATTTAAATACGACTAAATGTACAGTTTTGGGTATGTCGCAATCTATTTGTATGTATCGAGTTATATATTGTCTATTGAACAATAGTTTTGCTATAAAAATAAAAAATACTTTGCTAAATTTTGTGGTGTTTTATTTATTGAAAAAAATACTGTAAATCGATAAATAAATGCATATTAAATTATTACATATAACGCTTTTTCCTCAACACACAATATGTTTTAGTAATCTCACATTCGTTAAAGGGAGAGAAGACGTGAGGTGGAGTTACTTTCTCTGTTGGACAACCTCACTTGTATATGAGCAAGTAGGATACAAGAGCATGCGCCTGCGAGCCCTTCTATCTCACTCACACTTACATGGGATTGAGCGAGAAAGAGAGAACGGCCCGTCACTCGCTTGCTTGTGTTTGTTATCTGAGTCAACTTTACAAGTTTACAATTGAAATGGACTGTAAGAGGCAGAAGCTATAAATGCCTGCAGCTTATGTGACGTGCTTTTTCCATGTCGTCGAATATATTACATGAACATATGTAAATTGCAAGCTCTAGACACAAAATAAAGTGTAAAACGAAAACAATATGATATTTAAAAAGAGACAAGCCTTTTTAAAGTGACCGATTAGTTTTAAAAATGCTTAATTACATGACCAAGTCTAAGTAACACGACTTGTGTCTGCTAGATTTATTTTAGCACGGACTGGAGAAGGTTAACACCTGTATAATTTCCAGCCTTCGATTATAGTTTATTTAACTATGTCATATCCCACTTTGGATAATAAGGCCTCCACGTGGAGGTATGTCAACTTTTTAACATGTTTTTTGCGAGAATAAAATGTTACTAAATTTCTCAACCTTTCTTTTAAGATTAGAGTAAGAAGATAAGCCTTTGAACAGAATCTATAAATCGATTGATGAATCTGTCCGCACCAGAAGCCAAAGACGTTGACCACTGCACTGCGGACCTGCAAATTATAGTCGGTGATAAAGTCAGCTTGAACAGGAAGGCTGATGATGATGATATTTATGACGTAAGGAGTTCTGTCTAAAGGAGAATCAACCAATGAAAACACGCGTCTGTCAGCCAAGTATATTTATTACAGTTGGTTTTACATTAAGTTGATGAATACAATGAAATTTATAATTGAAGACATGTGTGCAATAACGGTGCATTTAAAATATGCGAAAATATAGTAAAAAGTGTTATTATAAGTTACGATTCGTTTTCTTCTATATAGCTGTAAGAAAAATCCAAAATTTGTTAGTATAGCGATGTCAGTATGTACCTCTCTGGGTATCTGTTATAAAAGAGAGATAAAATTTATATTCAGCTCGCTTGCAATCTTTCCCAATGGAATATCAAGGTATGAATTCACTATTATTTTTTTATGTTCACTCCCAACGTGGAGTAAAGGTCTCTTAATGAATGTATCTCAACAGAATTTTTCTATAAGAACTCTTTGTTACTCAGTTGCTCAACCTCTCTTTATCGTAATGAGTAGGGATAGAAAGATAGGGCTTGGACAGGAGTGGTTAGCTAATCGCTCTCACTACATTCCGTGAGGATGGGATGGGTGGTTGAGGAGGGAGTTTTAGACAACACAAATACTCACACTACGAACAGAAATCGATTGAAATATCAATTTATGAAAACTGTATGCACAGGGAATCGAACCCGAGACATCTGTAGCCTTAGCCCACGACGCTACCAACTGTGCCACGGACGCCGACAAAATCAATTATTAGAGACTTCTAATTGACAATAAATTCCGCTTCCGCTGTGATGCATAAAGTCTATTAACCCTCTATAGGACCAAGTGCGAAAACGGTCGATATATCGACCACATTCTTTAAGGAATATAATTCACACAGTGCCTTCAGTGTTTCTCAGCCTCTCTTTTATCGAATTGAGTAGGAATAGAGGGATAGAGTTAGAAGAGGACTAGCGGTTAGCTTATCGCTCTCGCTATGCCCTGTGAGGATCAAATAGGTGGGTTAGGAGGGAGTTTTAGACGTAACAAACACTCAGATTACGAACAGAAATACATATATTCCCGAACCCGAGACATCCGTAACCATAGCCAACGACGCTACCAACTTTAATATGCGTAAATTTAAATAAATTACTGTTTTCAGCTAGCCTGCAATTTTTCCCAGAATAATTTGCGCTTATTAGATAGAGATTAGAGCACCTTCTTATATAATTTTGTTTTATACTATTTCGGATTCGTTTGTTTCGAATGGTCGAAATTTTTGTTTGAATTTCTCCCTACTTTTTCTTGAATTGTAACGAAATTCTATTTATTTAAAGTTAAATTGACATGGACAAGTAAGTTCTAAATACACCATGTATTGCATGGCGATGTCAGAAGCGGCAAAGCTGTCCTACGTGCAAACGCGCCACCCTCACGTAAAAACATCAAACCAACATATCTCACGTAGGATAATCCCATTGACGGAGAACGATTAACATTTTTGAGCAACGGTGTTCTGCCTCGCGTTCGTAAAAGCTTCAAATCCAAGTAAGACGGCCTGTTAGTGCATTTGCACGGTCAGTCTTGCCACTATTTTCCAAACGAGACAGTTCGAAATGAGGATTGGGCACCTCAAAATCAGGGGGTGTCAATTTGATTCTTTTTACAACTAAATATGTTACTTTAGGTTTCCAGCATTGACGGATTTAATATATTTAAATGATTTGTCTTCAGTATGTACTATATTCACCAGTTTGAATGCTAAAAAATCCTTTCGGATCTCATGGAGTCACATTTCGTTACCGTGTGGGTTTTGTCATATAAACGTATTTATAAAGCGAAATGACAATATCAAAATGTGGTTTTAAATAATTATTTTAAGTCATATTTTGTGAGTAAAACCTGAAATAATAATCTAACTACGAGAAAGTATCGAAAGACGTAAGAATTGAATTTCATCATAGCAAAACAAGCTCGAGACGTGTCTTGGTGCCTACGTCATTCTTCTATTGTGACAATACTATAATTTTGTATTTTTCGATTGTAAAATTGTTGAGGATTTCAAATTATCATTAATTATACAAAGAAGACGTAAAATATAATGAATTTTTGATTTTTAATTATGTGTAGAACAATATTATTTTCAAATACCTATTTCACAGATAATTTAAAGGTATAAATGCCAAAGTAACTCTTGCGTTGTTTATATTTTAATAGTTTTTCAGTTTTATAATCACATTGTTAACAATTCAACGGTTTTTATTCAGTATGCAACGTTTGATGTAATTTAAAGTGAGACGCACGTGTAGATTTATAATCACATCTATCGCATTGAAATTTCTTTTCTCCAGTATGTGACATTACGTGTGTTTTTAAGTTATTAGAATATACTGATTTATAATCGCATTGGTCACATTTGAACGGTTTTTCTCCAGTGTGTTTCATTTTATGTAGTTTGAAATGAGCTTCACGCGACGATTTATAATCACATTGTTCACATTGAAACGGCTTTTCTCCAGTATGTGACATAACGTGCCTTTTTAAATTACTTGAATAAATGGATTTGTAATCACACTGGTCGCACTTAAAACGTTTTTCGCCGGTGTGTACCATTTTATGTATATTCAGGTCACCTGCACGTGCAGATTTAAAGTCACATTTATCGCAATTAAATGGTTTTTCTCCAGTATGTGACATTAAATGTATTTTTAAATGACTAGTCGACATTGTTTTAAAATCACATTGGTCACATCTTAAAGTCTTATCTCCAGTATGTTTCATTTTAGGTACTTCAGCTATATTCGATGATTTATTATCGCATTTGTCAGAATTAAATTGTTTTACTGGAATATGTGATAATTTATGTGTATTAAGATGAGCTATTTCCACAAATTTCAAACTGCATTGATCACAATTGAATGATTTCTCAAAAGTGTGTATTATTTTGTGAATTTTTAAATTATACGAATGAATCGATTCGAAATCGCATTGACAGCATCTAAACACGTTCTGCGATGTATCTGTCAATTTAGCAGATCTGTTTTCCGTATCGAATTTCGCTTTATGAAAGTTTAAATGTTGTTCAAGTGAATGTGTGGTTGGCAATATATGAAAACAAACATTGCATACGAAATTTTTCTCATGAAACAAACCATTTTCCAGCATAATTACAGCAACTTTTTTACGCTCTAAAATTTCTGTCTTTATGTATTGTTCATCAACATGCGGCGAAGTGGGTAATTGATTCTTAGACGAATTTGTCGATGGTAGTTCGACAGTATCTGTGGATGTAGAATCGGTAGTTGGCAACTGAAACAAATATGAAAATACGTTGTAATTTGTTTATAATAACATTTTAAATGAAGTCGAATGTATTTATATATAATAAATTTTCGAGCAGAAGATGAGAAAAACGATGAAAAGCATATATACGGGGTGATAATTTGGAATCAGGTTAAAAAACCAACGTGGAAAACATTTAATGGCTGTTTTTCTTTAAGAAATTACAGGACATACAGAATAAAAGTGGTTTGTCCGCAATAGCACATGACACGACTTGGAGTGATGCGAGAACGGCATTCGAACACTTTTAATATCGCAATCCTCCGAATAATTTCCTAAACCTAACCTAACCTAACCTAACCGACGAGGTCCTATAGCTGAAATTAGAAAGCAGATGCTGTTAAGGAGCACGTCCGCTGGACGAGTCGATTTTTGACGGATCGGGGAGGCGACTGTTTCTGTAGTTGAATTTTTGATTTTGCATCACCAATTATAAAAATGTTATAGTTGGTTTTGAAATCGTTTGTAGTGTCACTTGTTCTATAAATTAAAGGTAAATTAATGTGTAAAGTAAATGTAGACTGAATTTTATGTGTAAGTAATATTTTTGTGTAATAAACTACTGCATGTTAATTAAATAAGAGATGAACATTTGAAATGGTGTTTGCTTGAGATCCCAGACCTCCCGGACGTTGATAACCAAACATTTGCCTCTTTTTGATTCTTCTTTTGACACACTGCACAGAGACCTCAACATCGATCCTATCCTGGAGCTTTACGTGGTGAAGCTGTCGAAGAAATTCTACGGCGACATGACTGAACATCCCAACACCAGCGTCAAAACACTACTACATGATTACACCGAAAACACGCACACAACCTAAAAAACCCTCCTGATTCCCTCCCATTTCCTTCCCACCCTTCTGGTTAACGGCGTTAGGACCCGGACCGGCAGAAGAAACAAGCATATGACCACACGATGCCTTAGTAGAGAGAACTTCGAGACCGTCTGGGACATCGATAGTTTCACCTCTTCTCGATGGTAAATAAAAAAAATAAAAATGGGCAGTGTAACGCACGTCACATATGCCTTCAAGATTACACCAGGAAGCCACATTATCTTCACCGAGATGAAAAGGATAAGCAAAATAGCTGCATTCCTCTAACTTAGACGGGAGACAAAACTTCATTGCCTCTCAATAATATCCACTACGTTATAAAATATATGATTAAAAAATAAATAGACTATTAATTTTGTTTACAATTACCATTTTCGTCTCGTGATGATCAGCTTCGTATTTGACTTCAATTGACTGTTTGTCTCTACAGATGTCAGACATATTACTTTGATAGTTATCATCATGATATCGCGGGGTAGGTAACTGATTGAGAGACGAAGTCATCGATGGTGGTTCAACAGAATCTGAGGAGCTAGCATTGGTAGTTCGATACTGGAACACAAAAGATAACACTTGACACTCTTATCTTGTTATAATTTAAGACATCGACTGAGGGTGCTTGATGGAATTTCAATATCAAATTTGGATTATTGAGATTTTGTACAATTCCATGTATTTTGTCACTAACGACCCGGGTTTCGCCTTTCGGCATCTTCAGGCATTCAGGCGAACAGACAGTAAACAGTGTCTAACGTTTATATACAAGATACAAATACGACAAATATTATTTACGAGATAAAATATTATACGTCTGGGATCCACACTGATACCTGAGTTAACATTTCGAGAATCGCCTTAATCCTTATTTTGTAAACAACACATTAACAGAGTGGCGACTTGCCGCTTTCCAACTAATATTAGAATTACCAGTGATTTTACAATTATAATAGCATTGTGGGTTTCGACGGGATGCAATTCGACGAAAGGATAAATATATACAATCATTCCACATTTAGTGACATCTGTTAGGTTTACAAAATAAGGATTAAGGTGATTCTCGAAATGTTAACTCAGGTATCAGTGTGGCTCTCAGACGTATAATACCTTACCTCGTAAATAATATTTGTCGCATTTGCATCTTCTATATAAACGTTAGACACTGTTTACTGTCTCTCAGTTCGAGTCCATTCGTGTGCTCGAATGCCTGAAGATGCCGAAAGGCGAAACCCGGGTCGTTAGTGACAAAATACATGGAAGTGTACAAAATCTCAATAATCCAAACTCTTATCTTGTGTGTGGACATTTGTTTGTATTCTTTGAAGGATTGTGATGATCCAGAACGGCCGTTTGGACGCTTTTAATATGGTGATTCTAGGAAGCCAAATATAAACCGAAATCAGAAAGCCGCCACTCTTAATTACACTTGATTTTACAGCAGTCTTCCTCGAGTAGCAAGTGGTTGAAGTTACCGTCATTCTAAATTGTATTTAATGTTAAATTTCAAATCATTTTTTGTGTCAATTTTGTTCAAATTTAAATATAAATTCATGTGTTTAGTGTAAATGTGGTATCATAGTAACGTTTAAGTGTATTTTTTGTTTTGTAAAACCACTGCATCTTTTAAATAAAAGAGATTAACCGGACCGAAGTGGCGTTTGTATTTAGACCTTCCAATTTATGCTGGACACCGTTAACCAATCATTCCATTCACACAAAGTGTTATGATTTAATTGATTGATGTAATCGGTTAACAATTTTAATATTTACAATACTTTAGAATTAAAAACCGTGTCGATTTTATTACCTGATCTGGTGTCCGTTCAGCATATGAACACTCGCCAATATCGAACTGTTCCACTTTGAAAGGACGCCCATCTTCAGTCAGACTTCTTTTGTAGTTTTGCCATTCAATATCGTCTTCCTCTTTTATGTTCTTGTAGTCTTTCGATACGCACTATGGGAATAAAAAGTACATTAATAGATTATTAAAGGTTTTCTTACAGCTTTGTAACAAAAGCAAGACTAAATGATCTCAGATATGACTTATCTTGCATCTAGTAGGAGGATGTGCAACAATAATACTAAGGGTGTAAATTAATAGGCCAATATTTGCACAGTGAGGCAATTGACTCATCCATTTCCTGTATGAGTAAGGGGGCTCTGTTCCTGTTCATCGACTTGACTAGGATACAGTTGATATATTAGAAATAGTGACACACCCTGGTTTTTTTGTTAAGTTAAAGTTTTATAAGAGTTCATAACTGACAACACACAGCGTTAATGAGAATGATTCCTACAAGTCGAGGACTCTTGTCGTGAAGGGCGACCAGCCATATCAACGGCGGACACGTTCACTGGCCCTTGTAGCCGGCACCGTTTACATTGTGGATTGTTTGAGTTTGTTTTGTAATTGTACTTAATTTAAAAATCTTTTTCGTGTCACTTGAATTATAACTTAAAAGTAAATTCATGTGTAAAGTAAATGTAGACTCAATTTTATGTGATAGGAAGATTATTTTTGTGTATTTTAAACCACTGCATCTTCGAGTTGAAACGGATTTGAAATGGTGCTTGTTTGAGATCCCAAACCTTCCAGGACGCCGATAACCAGCCATTCGCCTCTATTCGATTCGGGTCTTCTCACAAAAATTATTCCTTATGAATGCTTTACTGACATTACAAACATTAATTCATCATCCTTTTTCAAACCATTAAAACAGGCTGACGTAATTACGGATGAAGTAGTAGAGCGATATACTAAATAATTTTTGTAGCATTAATGTTTTGACTTTTGGCGTCCGTGGCTCAGTTGGTAACGGCGTGGCTACGGATGTCTCGGGTTCAATTACCGGGATACTTCGATCGATTTCTGTTTGTAGTCTGAATGTTTGTACTGTCTAGAAACTCCCTCCTCACTCACCCATCCGATCCTCACAGGGCGTAGCGAGAGCGATTAGCTAACCACTAGTCCTGTCCTAGCCATATTCTTCTATCTTTACTCTCTTCGATAAAGAAAGGTTGAGCAACTGAGTAACAAGCAGTTCTCATAGAAAATTTCTGTTGAGATACCTTCATTATGAGACCATATGCACTACGGGCATGTAATAAACGCTTAAGAATTATATTTTTCACCGGAAACTACACACAATGATGAGTTAAGTCTGGTCTGGTCTACCATGAAACGTTGAATTTCGCATACTTTCTGAAGCGATGGCAAGCTGCCATGTCAAACGCCATTTTTTATGTATACGATATGTATTTTGTTAGGTTGGAACTTAACAAAGTTTACGACAAATCATCGTTAAACCTATATTCTAACGTTTCCTTTCGTGATTCACGAATATTTCCCATATATTTAGGTTCAAAAAAGATTATTCTACCCTAAAACATATCATTTTGTGTAATTTTATGAGAATAATATCATTTTTAGGCCTTGTCCCTGCTAACGGATATGTACCAAATGTCGATGAATTTTTAATATGCATTAATATTTTTAATATAAATAACTCAACAAGCGATTGTTTTCTAGTACAAAGCGATACTTCAGTTTCTAATCGATGCGCGATATAACCTTGAATGTCTGTAAAACAATACTGGCGAGATATTACGAAATAAAGATAATAATAAAATACATAATTACCTCATTTGATATGTTTTCTTCGAATTGTTCCTGCTTTACTCGCGCGTTGTCACTATTGTGAGTTGAATGACCCTCGTTCCAGCTGTAATCCATATAATTCTGAGGATTATCACCGTAAAAAGTGTTCTCTGGTGCACTCGAGGCAAATAATACGTCGTCCGGTTCTATTTTGATCTCCATTTTGAGCCGTTTATTAAAAAATATTATCGCTAAACGTAATGCTGAATGGTTAAGAAAATGCGTGTGACTATAGACAAAAATAGTCTATGGGGACAGCACACAGAACAGTATATTATAATAGTTATAACAAAGCCCGCTATCGGCTGCTTTTTCATTACATGAAACATATATGTTCATTCTTAATTATGTAAATTTAATAATGATTCTTATTTAAACCAAATCAACAAAGAAATCTGTTTTGTACTTTATTTTTTGCTTTTACGTTTGATTTACATTGACAAGTACCGTAATATTATTTAATTGTCTATGCAAAAAAGAGCGTATCATAAACTACTTTTATCAACGTGTTTTCATTCTTGAGTTTTTATCTAAAAATTAAGTGAACATCTTGAAATGGATATCAAATTAGAACCGGACGATGAAATTAAATTGTCATCACTTACACCAGAGAATGTCTATGATGGCAAAAATCTCCAGAATTATACGAATGCCTCCTGGAAACAGGAACATGACATTGATGTCGAATACGAGGCACTCGTCAAGCAGGAAGGCATAATGTCGATCATGATGAGTCGAAAATGGTTATTTATAACAAGTATTTATTCTTTCTTGTCGGTATTTCATTTCAATGTTATTGCTGTGATGATTTGTCTTCCATCTAAGTAAGAGGAATGCAGCTATTGTGCTTCTCCTTTTCATCTCAGTGAATGGTGATGTGGCTTCCTGATGTAATCTTGATGGTGGTGATTCATTAATCTCGAGCTTTAATTTTGTTGGTTAGAGCAGTGCTCAGCAATCCCGCCCGAAGGCATACGTGCGTTACACTGCCCATTGTTTTGTTTTTTATTTTCCGTCGAGAGGGGTCTAAGTACCGATGTCCCAGACGGTCTCGAAGTTCTCTTTGTTTAGTAGTCGTGCGGTCATCTGCTTCTTTTGTCTTCCGGTACGGGTCCTGACGCCGTTAACCAGCGAGGTGGGAAGGAAAAGGGAGGGAATCAGGGGGGTTTGAGAAGTAATACCCTAAATCTGTGTGCGTGTGTTCGGTGTAATCGTGTAGTAATGTTTTGATGCTGTGTTGGATGGTTAGTCATGTCGCTGTAGAATTTGTTCGACAGTTTCACGAGGTGGTCCAGGATAGGATCGATGTTAAGGTCTCTGTGCAGTGTGCTGTTGCGGTCAAACCTCAATCCCAGACGTACTTACCGAGTAGGGGTGTTTTAATAAAATCCTCCCTTACGACTTTATTTTGTTTAATGTCCTTTGTATATGTATTCCATGAATGTAATTAATTATTTTAATGTAAATAAACACACAGGGTTTGAATCTGGGCTCTGATTTACACCATTCCTTAACTTTTTTTGGAAAGACAGTCTCCCCTTACCTTTCTTTTCCTTCATAGTCCGTCTCTGTCAACGAAAAATGGTGGTATACACATAAACGCATTATTTAACAAAACATTAACAATACTTTTACCACACAGTTTTGTAAAACTACCCCTAGATGGTACACAACTACTTTTTCTCTCTCGTTGTATTGGTTATTATTATTTACACATGGCGTAGTAATTTATTGAATGGGCCAAATGGAATTTTTTATGGTGGTTGAGTCATTATAATAATGTCCTGTCCCAGGGTGACTTGTAACATCTGCAACAGGGATGATATGAGAAGCAGGGATTTTTTAGTAGATGTAAGTTTTTTTCACTACACAAATATATATGTATGCAACCCACAAATATAAAACCACTCCTCAAACGGCATTGATTTATGCGGCGAAGTATCTGAAAGCCATCAAATTAAATTTGGTTAAGATATCTCAATTGAATTTGGATTATCGAGATTTTGTACAGTTCCATGTATTTTGTCACTAACGACCCGGGTATCGCCTTTCGGCATCTTCAAGCATTCGAGCGCACGAATGGACTCGAAATGACAGACAGTAAACAGTGTCTAACGTTTATATAGAAGATACAAATACGACAAGGCTAGGTTTACATGAACCATTAAGAAAACCTTATTTTTACCAATAAAACAGAAGTTAGAAACGTAGTTTATTGGTTCCGTTACGTAGATGACATCCTTTGTCTATTCAATGGAACTGAGAGACAAGTTTCTAACTTTCATAATTTTCTTAACTCACTAGATAAAATTCAATTTACTTTAGAAGTAGGGGGCAAGAATATAAATTTCATCGACCTTAATATTGATATTAAAAACTCCATTCATGAATTTAAAATCTATCGAAAACAGACGTTTTCAGAAGCTGCGATCCATTTTAACTCAGACCATCCTTTCTCAGGTTCACAGATTAGTCACTATACCTCTAAATAAATTTAATTTTGAAAACGAACTAAACATTATTAAACAAATTGCCATTAATAATGGCTATGAGGCGTCTCTTATAAATAGTCTTGTCTTAAAGATGCTATATTTCAGGAACTTGTCTTAAGACATAGACCAACCTAAGAACTGGCATAGAATTAGTTATTTAGGTTGCACAAGCTTTAAAATTAAAAAAAACAACTCGCTGATAGTGTTGGACCGGCGTTCCATTGCAAAAATTCTCTATGCAAATTACTTATTTACAATAAAGATAGAGTCCACTTTAAAAACAAATCTGGTATTTATAAAATACAATGCAGTGATTGCAAACATTTCTATGTGGGTAAAACCACACGTACATTAGATATAAGGGTATCAGAACATTTAGCTGCCTTTAGATTAAAAAAAGAAGCTTCGACGTTCGCAAATCACTTGCTAATGGAGAACCGTACGTTTAATGCGGACGATGGGGTTAAATTGTTGCATCAAAACATGGGGGATCATAAATTATTTTATTAAGAAATTTTGGAAATCAATAGAGCCCAGTTAAATTCCTTGCCAATTCTGAACGAACAGCTAAATCGTTTAAGCACCTAAGAGATGCCACTAAACGTGGAATGATTGTGTATATTTATCCTTTCGTCGAAACCCACAATGCTATTATAATTGTAAAATCACTGGTAATTCTAATATTAGTTGGAAAGCGGCAAGTCGCCACTCTGTTAATGCGTTTGTTTACAAAATAAGGATTAAGGCGATTCTCGAAATGTTAACTCAGGTAACAGTGTGGATTCCAGACGTATAATATTTTATCTCGTAAATAATATTTGTCGTATTTGTATCTTGTGTATAAACGTTAGACACTGTTTACTGTCGGTCAGTTCGAGTCCATTCGTTCGCTCGAATGCCTGAAGATGCCGAAAGGCGAATCCCGGGTCGTTAGTGACAAAATACATGGAAGTGTACAAAATGTCAATAATCCAAATTTGTTATTGAAATTCCATCGAGCACCCTCAGTCAATGTCAATGGAAATAAAAACTTAGATATTATAACCATAAAATGTGTTGTGAACGTATTTATTTATTATGAAATAAGCTATTTTACATAATAGAATAAAACAAACAAGGTCAACTTATAATATTATTAACATAAACATTCAAAAAGTCTAAAAAATAATAGGTACACAAAGTTTGTCTCTGAAATGTTTACCTTTCTTTTTAGATAGTACATTGAATTATATTAATATCGAATAATTACGAAAAATCGACAAAAATAAAATGAGTTCAGAGCCCTACAGGTCACTTTTATGACTGAACTGAAATGTGAATTATTTACAATTGTTAATGACAATAAATTTAATGCACAATAATGAATTCACTTATTGCCTTGTCAGAGATATTATATATAATCGATGTTCTGTAAGAAGACACTAACTAAAAAATACTAGCTTTGAGTAATCGAACATTGAAGTTTATCAAATCGTCGAAATGCTATACCAATTTCATTTTTGTGTGTTTGTACGCAATTAGTTTTAAATAAAAGTATTTGAGAAGACCCCGGATCGAAGAGAGGCGAGCGGCTGGTTATCCGGAGTCCTGGAAGGGCTGATCTCAGACAAACACCATTTCAAATCCGGTTCAAAACTTATTTATTTTCCATTCAAGATGCAGTGGTTAACATTACACAAATATATAAATCTTAACAAATAAAATTGATTCTACATTTACATTTACTTAGCAACTGAATTTACTTTAAGTTATAATACAAATGACACAACGAATTTAAATTAAATCCAATGCAAATCAAAACACAAAAACAATTTACATCGTCACGTCACCTCCGCTGCCACGAGACCGCAGCTCGTCCCGCTCGGCGGATCGTAATCGACTGTCCACAAAAAAACAAAAATTCCCTGCACCGTCGGAGCTACCTTTTTTTTTCGCAAAAATGGACTTGTCCAGCGGCCGAAGCCGGGGGCTATTTTAATGCCTGGCAACAAGAAAAAGCCTATACTGCGAAATATTGCTGTTTGCCGCAGGCCGATTTCAGTTCAGGACACTAAAGACACTTATACTTAAAAAAAACCAGGGTGTTTCATATTATTTATAAAAATAAGTGTTTTCTAACATACGGTAGAGTTTGAAATAGGGAACATTTTGGAATAACTAACTAAATATGTAATTTTTTCGATTTAGTGTTTTTTGTCCCAAACAAAAGGGCACAGGTCAATATAGGATTTGTTTTTAAGGCCCAGATCCACTCAATAAGTTTGGTGTCACTATATAAGTAAAAATCACAGAAAAATATTTAAAAAACGGACAAATCTATTATTTTTATTTATTAATTAGATATCCTTTACAAAAAGACAAATTTTTGTTCTATGTCAGCAACCAACGCCTAGAATATTATTTTCTTATGGAAGTGTCTTAACAGAATTTTTCTACAAGAACTGCCTGTTATTCAGTTGCTAAACCTCTCTTTTTTTTTGAAGAGAATAGAGATAAAAGGATACGGCCCTCTCGTTACGCTCCGTGATGATCGGATGTGCGGGAGGGAGTTTAAGACATCACAAACACTCAGATTACGAACAGAAATACATAAATCGATTGTAAGATGACTTTGGCACCGGGAATTAAACCTGAGACATCTGTAATCATAGCCAACGACACTATCAACTGTGCTACAGCTGCCGAAAGCAAAGTTTAAATATATTTCTCAATGAAAACTTTTATTTCATATAATAAAATAATAAGACCGGTAGGTTTTTAGTGAATCGTTTTAAAACGGGTGCGAGGGAATCGAATCTAATAAAGAGGTTGATTTATCGGCGGTATGTTGTGATATTTTATGTTTTTTTAAGCAGGATTTATACGCTGTTTTAAAATTACATTGGTCACATTCAAACGGTTTTTTACTTGAATGTTTAATTTTATGTATTTGCAACACACCTGCACTCGAAGATTTAAAATCGCACTGGTCACATCCAAACGGCTTCTCGCCAGTGTGAGACATTTTGTGTATTTTCAGAAGAAAAGAATTGACGCATTGAAAATCGCAATTATCACATTTGAACGGCTTTTCGAGTAAATGCTTAATTTTATGCTGCGATAAATACGGCAAATTCGCACATTCAAAATCACATTGGTCGCATTTAAACGGCTTTTCTCCGGTATGTAAAACTTTATGTTTCTTCAAGTTTTGCGCATACGCAGTTTTATAATTGCATTGATCACATTTAAATGATTTAACACCTGAATGTTTAATACTATGTTTTTTTAAATACGACAAACTAACACATTTAAAATCACATTCCTCGCATTTGACAGGTTTTTCTCCAGTATGTGACATCTTATGTGTTTTAAAGTCCAACGCACGCACAGATTTATAATCGCATTCGTCGCACTTAAATGGCTTCTCGCCTGTATGTAAAGTTTTATGTGTTTTTAGGTTATGAGAATGAGCGCATTTATAATCGCATTGGTTACATTTATACGGTTTTTCACCGGTATGTTTTACTTTGTGCTTTTTTAAATACGTTAATTTAACAGTTTTAAAAGCGCATTCGTCACATTTAAATGTTTTTTCTACAGTATGTGACATTTTATGGACGTTTAAGTGAGTCAAGTCCTCAAAATTTAAATTGCATTGATCACAATTGAATTCTTTCTTGGAATTATGTGTTATTTTGTGTATCTTTATATAATAAGAATGCGATGATTCGAAATCGCATTGTTCGCATCTGAACGCCATTTGTGACGTTGCTGTTAATTTACTGGATATATTTTTCATATTAAATTTCCATTTATGAATCGTTACATGTTGGTTAAGTAATTGCGATGTTGGGAATATATTAAAACAAACATTACATACGAAATTTCGTTCATGAAACACAACTCTCTTCAATAGTATTTCAGCAACTTGCTCTTGTTTAACAATTTCTTGTTTTAAATCCTCCTTAAATTCAATTATATGACAAGGGAAAGATACTTGCGGTGAAGTGCTTTCACTGGCTCTAAACGGTTCCTCGATTTTGATAGTTACAAACTAAAAAGAAATAAGACATACATATTATAATTTAAAGACATCGACTGAGGGTGTTTGATGGAATTTCAATATCAAATTTGGATAATTGAGATTTTGAACCTTCCAAATTCTCCGTTGCTGTATCCTTTACGTTGAAACACCTAACACATGTCACTAAATGTGGAATGATAGTATATATTTATCCTTTCGTCGAATTGCATCCCTTCGAAACCCACAATGCTATTATAATTGTAAAATCACTGTTGGAAAGTGGCAATTCGCCACTCTGTTAATGCGTTTGTTTACACAACAAAGATTAAGGCGATTCTCGAAATGTTAACTCAGGTATCCGTGTGGATCCTGGATGTATAATATTTTATCCCGTAAATAGTATTTGTCGTATTTGTGTATTCTATATAAACGTTAGACATTGTTTACTGTCTGTCAGTTCGAGTCCACTCGTGCGCTCGAATGCCTGAAGATGCCGAAAGGCGAAACCCGGGTCGTTAGTGACAAAATACATGGAAGTGTACAAAATCTCAATAATCCAAATTTAAAATAAAAAAACATATATATTATATTAATATAATGGTGTATTAATATCATGCCCGCTTCCAGTGAGGATAATTAACACTATCAGGAAGCCAAATCACCGTTCACTGAGATGAAAAGGATAAACACAATAGCTGCATTTTTCTTACTTAGATGGAAGACAGATCATCCCGACTTTTTCTGGCTGAAAAATGACTTAACACTGCTTAAACCAGGCCATTCGATACAGAAGATAATTGCGAATAGGAAATTAGTGAAAAGCCTTATGGCGACTTTTTCATACTGATATAACATTCGTATTGCGTGTAAATTATCAGATAAACATCTATTAGCAGGAAAAGGCTTAAAAATGATAATGATTCACCGAATATTACACAAAATGATTAGTTAAGTTGTAGCAAGTTAGTCGGTGTCCGTGGCGCAGTTGGTAGCGTCGCCGGCTACGGTCACGGATGTCTCGGGTTCAATTCCCGGTGCGGACGGTTTTCATAGATTGATCTTTCAATCGATTTATGGATTTCGGTTTGTAGTCTGAGTCCTCCCTCCCACCCATCTCATCCTCATGGAGCGTAGCGAAACCGATTAGCTAACCATTAGTCCTATCCTTTCTATCCCTACTCTCTTCGAAAAAAAAGAGAGGTTGAGCAACTGAGTAACAAGCAGTTCTCGTAGAAAAATTCTGTTAAGATACCTCCACAATGGGAGCGGCCATGGATTAAAAAAAAAAGTAGCTTATGTTAGGGTTGGCTGGTTTAGTTTGTTCTACTCTAAAACATTGAATTTCGCGTACTTTCTGATCGATTGCAAGTTGTCATGTCAGCCGCTATTTTTTCTGTATACGATTTGCGACATTTTATCTTTAAACCGATATTCCAACGTTTCCTTTCGTTATTCACGAATATTTTTCATATATTTAGGTCCGTAAAAGATTATTCTACCCTAAAACGTATCATTTTGTGTAGTTTTTGTGAAAAAATATAATTTTTAAAGCCTTGTCTCTGCTAATAGACATTTACCGAAGATAATTAGCAACCGCCCAAGACTAAGCAGATTGTGCAGAAAATTGATCCCTCTAGTTAGGTGCTGCTGCTGTTCTGCGACACGATAGTCTGCCACAGTGCATTGCTCAACGGCAAAAAAAACATCCTGACAAAATCAAACCACCGTATTCCTAAAATTCGCCGCAAGCGTCTATGTTAGAAGAACAGTACACGGTTACCCTGTGCTTTAGTGAGTTGCCATGACTCACAGCCTTAAAGCAGACCTGTAAGAATGAATGCGTTTAACAGGTCGCACTTGGTACAGACCGAGTACAACCGCGAGTCCCAGACTTTCCGCATTGAGTTGAAAGTCTCCAGCTATCGCTTATAATAATAGAGAATAGCATCGTGTTAAGCATATTATACATTAATAAAATACATAAATATTACTTTCAAATTACCTCTTTTGAATCGTATTCTTGGAATTGTTCCTGCTTAACGAGACGGTCGTATCTATCGTCGGTTGAATGACCTTCATTCGAGCCTTCGTTTATACAATTCTCATAGTTACTGCTGAAATAATTGTTTTCTGTTGTACCCGTTGAAAACAGTCCATCATCCGGTTCTATTTTAATCTCCATTTTGAGTTGTCTAATCAAAATAATAACTGCAGAACGCGATGTTAGCGGTTACAGTAATTACATTGACAAATAATCTCTGGTAATAGGGATGTCCCAAAACTTCGACCGAGTAATCTCTATGTTATACAAATAATTTCGATATAACTCGGTCAATTTAGAAATTTAAGTTAATCTCTGCTGCTGACTTGAAAATAGTCACAAATTATCAATAGTAAGAGTTATTAAAATTACGTTTAACTTTTAGCTCGATTAAACGAATTAATCGATATTGCTTCATTGTCTATGGACCATAAATGAATATAGTCTTTGGTAATAAAATTTTTCTTCAACGTGTTATTAATTTCTCTTCCATATCTAAGTGATAATCTTGAAATGGATATCAAACAAGAACCGGACGATGAATTATTACTGCCAGCAAATACGTCAGAGAATGTCTCTAATGGCGATAATCTTCGGAATTATACGGGTGACATTTTGAATGAGGAACATCAAATCAATATAAAAAACGAGGTAATTTTGAATTACGAACAAAGAATTGACAATGACTCGTCACGGGGCAAAATTTTTAATAAAAAACAATGTATTTATTAATACAATAGTTTTTATAATCAAATTTTCACACAATAGTTTCTTTGAGGTTATGACCGTTTTCAATTTTTAGTTTTTTCTTATAATATCAATGGTGCTTTGGACAATTGATGTAACCATCAAAAAATACGAAAATAAGTTGATAATTGGATCTTATTTTAAATACGACAGAGCAGGTCTCGGCCAAATGATGTAAATTAAATAAATAAGTTGACCGCTTTTTGGAAGAGAAAAATAGTTTTACGTTTAAAAATTCTGACCGGCTACTTGATGTAAGCTTCTATTATATCAACACCCCCTTCGTATAATCCCGTATCTGCAAATATGAGAATTTACAATAGGGAAAGCATATTTACAATTCATAACGCAATTTACCATATAATGTTTTATATAAAAACAGTTTTAACTCTTTCCTGAACAATTTCAATTTTGAAGATTACATCAATTCACCAAAACACCGTTCATATTATAAACTATAGTTTTTCGCTCTATCGTCCAAATAGAGGTTCATTTTCCACTCATTTTAGATACTCACTCCCGTTGGACTCGATTTTTTAGATCAAATGGGTGAATTAGAAATAAAGTACGTTCAGAAGACATCCATGCTTTAAACATTTATCAAAATTATACACACCTTAGAGAGAAAACGGGATATAAATGAATTCAAAAATCAAATTATGAAAGTGACCATACTGTCATTTGAACCCGTCGAGACCACAACTAAATAAAACAATCGAACAAAGATGGGCAAATAGGCCATCTAATTTATTGGTTCAAAAATGTAATAGCATAATAATTAGAGTTATTAAAATTAATATTTTTAAGAAGAATAAGGTTCTGCTCCACAGTCAAATATATTCTTTTCTTCTTCTACACTAGCAGATGGTGTATCTACAAGTATATTCTTGCACCATGCGAGTTGTCAAACATTATTTTTAATATTGTAATAACATAAATTTTCTTTCCATTTGATATCAACTGGTATAAAGGCAAAGCTTCTATTCGGTTTGATGATGGTAATGATTTGTCTTCCATCTAATAAGAGAAATGTAGCTATTTTGCTTATCCTTTTCATGTCAGTGAATGGTGATGAGGCTTTCTGATGTAATCTTGATAATGGTGACACCGAGCCGTTATTCATTAATCTCGAACTTAATTTTTATTGGTTAGTGTAGTGCTCAGCACTCTCGCCCGAAGGCATACGTGCGTTACACTGCCCACTATTTATTTACCCTAGAGTGAAGGTCAAACTACCGATGTCCCTGATGGTCTCGAAGTTCTCTCTGCTTAGGCGTCGTGCGCTCATCTGCTTCTTTCTTCTGCTGGTTCAGGTCCTGATGCCGTCAACCAGTCAGGAGGGAGGGAAAAGAGAGGGAATCAGGGGGGTTTGAGAAGTAATAGCCTCCGAGGCCTCACGTAATCTGTGTGCGTGTGTTCAGTGTAATAGAATTTCTTCGACAGCTTCACGACGTGTTCCAGGATAGGATTGATGTTAAGGTCTCTGTGCAGTGTGCTGTTGCGGACAAACCACTTGATTTGATTCGTGATTTGTCGCTGATTTAATTCATGCTGGCGTGGCCCCATAAAGGGGCCGCGTAGGTCATGATAGATCTGGTGATCGCGGTTTACAGGAGCAATTTGATATTTATGGCAAGGTTGCTTCGCCTGCCTATCATAGAAATCAATCTTCCCGTGACTTGCGATGCTTGGCGTTTTTTGACATCTATGTGTCTACTGAAATTGAGTCGGGAGTCGAGCGTGAGACCAAGGTATTTAACCGATTTGACCCACGGTATGTCGGTGTTGTGCTTTCGTACGCACTTAACTTCTTTAGTGTGTCCCTTATTCCCGCGTCTATTCGTTTTAAATGGTTTTTAACGCTGAAAAAGTCGTGTTTTGTTTGAATAGGTCAACTTTAGAGGGCTATTTTTGTATCGAAAAAAATTATTCTTTTAACAAACTAAGTGGTTTCATCGCACCTGTTATTTAACCCATTTTTTTCAATTTGTGACAAATCACGTTTTGAATATTCGCTGCTCATATCTGTAAAATCAATTTTTTTGGGGACCCCAAAAACAATCGACGAAATTAACACATTTTTTTTTATTAATATTTTAATAAGATAAAGTTATTTTTCTGACGATGTTATTAAACTTACTGTAGTTTTATACTATCTATTCCCACAGTGTGTCTCGAAAGACTGCGTGAACATAAAACAAGAAGCCGATATTGAATGGGAAAACTACAAAAGTGAAGTTATTGAAGAAGGATGTCTATTAAAAGTGGAAAAGTTAGAAGTTGGCGAGAGTTCATATGCTGAAGGGATAGCAGATGAGGTAATTAAACCAAAATATACTAACAATTTTCCAGCCCCTACTGTGCTCTGAAAAGTTATATTTATGTACATTGGGTATTGTTAAGGATGTCTCGGGTTCAAGTCTTAATGCGGACAGTTCATGAATTCGTTTTTCAATCGATTGGTGTTCGTCGTCATGAATGTTTGTGATGTCTAAAATTTCCACCCATCCGATCATCAAAAAAACGGGTCGTAGGGAGAGCGATTACCTACCCACTTGTTCTGCTCATTTTTTAATCCTTCTATACCTACTCTTTAAAAAATAGAGGGTGAGTGACCGAGTAACAACCAGTTCTCATGGAAAAATTCTGTTTAGATACCAATAATAGGAAGCTATTGGAAATTTTGATTTTCTGTTATTTTGATTTTTTCCATGTCAGCTCCCAACGTGGAGCATATGCTCTCTTAATGAAGGTATCTCAACGGAGTTTTTCTATTAGAACTGCTTGTTGCTCAGTTGCTCAACCGCTCTTTTTTTCGGAATAGAGTAGAGAGGACTAGAACAGAACAAGTGGTTATCTAATCTCTCTCGCTACGCCCCGCGAGGATCGGATGGGTGAGAGTTACATCACAAACACTCAATTGAAAGATCAATTAATGAAAACCGACCGGAATTGAATCCGAGACAGTCGTAACCGTAGCCAATGACGCCACCAACTGCGCCACGGACGCTGACATCTTACATATAAACGAAGTGAACTTTTTTCTATCTGTCAGTTCGAGTTCATTCGTCTGCTCGAAACTCGAGTCCTTAGTGACGAAATACCTTGAAATGTACAAAATTTCAACAATTTAAATTCCATCAAGTGTATTAAGTCATCTTGAATTAATCTCCTCTGAGTTACAATGCAGTCAATTTGTCTCCTAATAGAGGTATCATAACAGAATATTCTATGAAAATTTATGACACATCCGTAACATTTAGCCAACGACGTTACCCCAACTGCGCCACAGACGCCGGCATATATTATCTATCACAAAAATCATTTTATATTGTGTTTTTTTTTCGTTTTAGTTTCCAACTACCAGCGCTCGCTCTTCAGTAACTCTTGAACTACCGTCGACAAGCTCGTGTCAAAGTCGATTGATTGCACAGCCTTATTTGAACGAACAATACATTAAAAAGGAAATCTTAGAGCGCAAATTGGTTGCTGTAATAATGGTGGCGAAAGGTTTGTTTCACGAGCGGAATTTTGTTTGCAGTTTCTGCTTTGAAATATTCCCAACGTCACATTTACTCGAACAGCATAATGAAAGTGAACATGAATTGGAATTGTACATGAAAAACAGGTCAGCTAAACTAGCACATATGTTAAAAAATGTGTTCCATTGCAATGAACGCGAATTGAAATTGACTCCAGCATCATATGCTTACAAACATAAAATGTTGCACGGTTTTGAAGATCATTTTGAATGCAATCAGAATGGCAAACACTTAGCACCATTTAGACCACATAAAAAGTCCAGAAACCGAGAAAAATCTTTAAAATGTGAACAATGCGATTATAAATGTACATATTCGTATAGCCTTAAGATACATCGAATGTCACATACAGGAGAAAAACCTTATAAATGCGATAAGTGTGACTTTAAATCGGCGCATTTTACTTCAATAAAAAAACATAATATAATACACACCGGCGAGAAACCGTATAAATGTGATCAATGCGATTTTACGTGTGCGTATTCGTATAATTTAAAAACACATTATGTTACTCACACCGGAGTGAAACCTTTCGAGTGTGATCAATGCGATTTTAAATCATGCGTAATGGCGAATTTAAAATCGCACAAGCTGATCCACATGGTTGATAGACCTTTTCAATGTGACCAATGCAATTTTAAATCTGTTCAGTCGGCAGATTTAAGAAAACATATGAGGATACACACAGGCGAAAAGCCGTTCGAGTGTGATCAGTGTGACTTTAAAGCGGCGCGGGCGCCCACGTTAAAAACGCATAAAATGTCGCATTCCGGTGAGAAACCGTTTCAGTGTGATCAATGCGATTTTAAATCGGTACATAAGTCTTCGTTAAAACATCATAAGGTTATCCACACTGGAGAAAGACCTTACAAATGTGATCAATGTGATTATACAGCTGTTCAAGCGTCCACTTTAAAAACTCATAAAAATAAACATCGATGAGAGACCGATCAAATCTGAACAGTACAATTTTTAATCGAGCCTAGGAAGTCTGTTATGAAAATCACTTCTCTTCGTGTCTTCGTGTAACTCGAGGAACTGACTCCTGGATACTTCTGTACACGCCATTAAGTGTTGTGAGTTTGCTTCCATGACACTACAAGTTTACAAAAATAAACTAGATACTTTTTTCGTTTAAATATGAAGGCAAGTAAATGATTTTATTTAATCAATTGCACTTTTTGCATTGAACAAATAATTGTTTTTTGTCTCGTAAAAATAACCATTAGCAGGCCTAAGCGTCCGAGGCTTTTGCGTTGATGGTGTCGTAATCTATTCATTTAAGAAGACCGGTGATAAGTCACAAGGGCTCTATAGGTTAGCTTTACCCGGTTTTTCTGTCAGGGATTTCCTTCCCTTAGCCAGAAGACCGGTTTTAAGGCGCCGGAAGTTCGCCTTTTGCCCCATTGCTATTAGCTACAGCCAAAGCTGCATTGCACGACGGGGAGGCCAGCAGATGGACTTGCTGGGTTGAACATTTCCCATCATTTACTATGTGCACATCCACTGACATCGATGTGCTCACACGAGATCCACCAACCATTGACCATTAAAAAAAAAAAATAACGCTAAATACTGTACAAATTTTAGAAGCAATACCCTATTTTGTCTACCCGAGGACAAAATTGAGTTTGAAACGGTATTTGACAGAACGTTTTTATAAACCTATAAACCAACACTTTAAAACGTAAAACACAATTCATTTATACTACCTCCAGATGTTTATAATGATCAGAACTGGTTTCGCTCATCACGAGCATAATGAACTGATAAAAATACAAGCATAACAGGGCTGTTTTTATAAAATTAAATAATAAAAATTAAGTTAAATCAAACAGTTGGTTCATGAGATTACTGATCATCAAACAAATTAAACGTAAACAAAAAAAAAACAGTCGACAATGAAAATGTTAAGGACTTCTTACAGATCGATAAATACTTATCTGCAATCAGAAATACAGCTAAATTAAAAGTCCGTTAACAGTGACATTACTTTTGCATTAAGCAAATAGTCAATTGGGAAAATTTTAAGAAGAAATTACTGAAGCATTTAAAAACGATGTAATATTAAATATGTAATTAATATTAACAATTAACAGCCTATATAGCTATCTTTTTGATTTAAGATTAGTATTTATTTATTTGTAAGAGGTCCATAACATTTTAATTGTAGACTATTTCATTTGATTTATGTATAATTTGTTTGCTAACCAGTAATTTCTTGTCTTGTTCATGAACCATCAGTTTTATATACCTTCATTTTTACAATCAATTTTATATAAATAAGCCTTTTATGTTTGTATTTTTATCAGTTGATAATGCTTTTGATGAACGAAACCGATCCTGATCATTATTAATATGTGGAAGTTTTTTTTTCCATGTCCGCTCCCAATGTGGAGCATATGGTCTCCTAATAAAGGTAGGGATAGAAGGATAGAACTAGTGGTTAGCTAATCGCTCTCGCTACGGCCCGTGAGGAATGGATGGGTGGGAGGGAGGACCAGACTACGAACAGAAATTCATAAATCGATTGAAAAAGTCAATCTATGAAAACCGTCCGCACCGGGAATTGAACCCGAGACATCCGTGACCGTAGCCGGCGACGCTACCAACTGCGCCACGGACGCCGACGATATGTGGAAATACTACAAATAAATTGTGTTTTATTTTTTAAAAATATAATGTTTTTCCGCCATGAATTGACAGTTAACACCTTAAAAGCAATTCTAACAAGTTAAAATATAAAAAATAACATTGTTGGTAAAACACAAATAGGTTATTATAGGTTAGTACAATGAATTGTGTTTTTTTTTATGTCTTTCCACCAAGAATTGACAGTTAACACTTTAAAAGTGACTATAAACTTATGTTTTAAGCCGGGGGGTACCACATCAAATTAAGTTTTGTCCATGGAAGGTATTGTTTCAAATAGAATTATCCACAAGATTTGGTATTTAAATGTACTGGATGTAAAAAGCACTGGATACTCCGTTTAACAGTTAAATTGGAAGTAATTAACAAGAAATCAAATTCTTAAATGAAGATCTGGCATTTTTAATCAGATTTCGTTTTGTATGTTAGTTTTAGTATTTTGTTCTAATGTATTTTAAATAAAAATGTTAAGTGATTAATTTACATTATCCATATGTTGTCAAATTTTAATTGTTTTCTTAACATGTAATGAATTTTCAATATTAAAATTGTTCTCAAAATGCACATCGTTTGTATTGTCCTATTTCCAAATATAAATATATAAAAAAATGAGTGATTTGTTTTTTATTATCAATTTATTGATTAATATAATTGTTTTATTTACATTGGAAAGTTGTATAAACTCTGGTTATCGATTTAATTTTCAAGGTTTTGAAATTATCAGTTATATTTTATTTTAACACCTCGGATTGTATATTCGTTATGCCGTTTCTCCTAAAGTTGATCTTTGATCGCATAAGCGAAGTCTTTTCTTTGAACCTTCGCGTGTTGGTTTTGTTCGCTGGCTACGGTAACGGATGTCTCGGGTTCGATTCCTGGTGCGGACAGTTTTCATAGATTGATCTTTCAATCGATTTATGGATTTCTGTTCGTAGTCCGAGTCCTCCCTCCCACCCATCCCATCCTCACGAGACGTAGCGAGAGCGATTAGCTAACCACTAGTTCTCTCATAGCCCTATCCTTCTATCCCTACTCTCTTTGAAAAAAAAAGAGAGGTTGAGCAACTGAGTAACAAGCAGTCCCGTAGAAAAAGTCTGTTTAAATACCTCCATTAGGAGACCATATGCTCCACATTGGGAGCGGACATGCGTCATATTTTGTTTGTATAACCTGAAATACTTTATATTAGAACAAGCTTGAGAGAGTGTCTCGGTGCCATTTGAAACAATACGGCTGAATACAGTACCGTCATTCATCTCATATTGTTACTAGATTGTAATTTGGTATTTTTATTTGTTTAATGTGGAACTATTTTATGAACAAATAGCAAAATTTTGAAATTTTGTTTGTCCTATTTCACAGATAATTTCAATTTCACGGCGTGAGTAATTTCAACATGTGTTTTTATCTGAATCTTTCGGTGCAAGCGATATTTTTTTGTCGGTAATAAATCTTGTTTATGGAACGCTCTATTGACTGAAGGGTGAACAGTGTTTTGTATGATCTGAAGTGCTTATTTCTCAAGTTATTGCTCGCTTTTATTTGATTAAATATCAAGGGGGTCTCGTAAAGTTTACAGTTTTATATTTAAATAGATTGTCTTTGCTGACGAGACTTCCCAATATATTATACCGATTCAGAAGGCTACAAATCTAATGTGAAGTATTGATTTATTATTTACATTTGAAATTATTGGTTGACCAATTATTAGAAGATTTTTGGAAAGGTGGATCTCAAAGGCGCACTTCAACTGTTCCTACAGAAGACCGACTTGCGGAAAAGTTACATTTCCTGCTTTCCTGGACTAAGAAAGACTGTATGTTCAAATAGAAAAATCCCACGTGGTAGATCAGAAACACCATTTTTTTGCGAGTCCTGCATCAATAAGCCAAGATTACATTTACACATTGTCGGCGTCCGTGGTGCAGTTGGTAGCGTCGATGGCTACGGTTGCGGATGTCTCGGGTTCAATTCCCGGTGCGGACGGTTTTCATAGATTGATCTCTCAATCGATTTGCTAGCCCTATCCTTCTATACCGACTCTCTTCGAAAAAGAAAGGTTGAGCAACTGAGTAACAAACAGTTCTTGTCGAAAAAATTCTGTTAAGATACCTCGATTAGGAGACCATATGCTGAGAAAACATGGAAAAAAAAGCATTTAGGAGATTTTAAGACATCGACTGAGGGTGCTTGATGGAATTTCAATATCAAATTTGAGTTATTGTGATTTTGTACACTTCCATGTTTTTTGTCACTAACGACCCGGGGTTTTGCCTTTCGGAATCTTCAGGCATTCGAGCGCACGAATGAACTCGAACTGACAGACAGTAAATAGTGTCTATTGTTTATATAGAAGATACAAATATGAAAAATATTATTTACAACATAAAATATTATAAGTCTAGGATCCACACTGATACCTGAGCAGAATGTCTGAAGATGCCGAAAGGCGAAACCCGGGTTGTTAGTGATAAAATACATGAAAGTGTACAAAATCTCAATAACTCAAATTTAGGTGATTGTTAAGTAAAATACCACACACTGAAGAGTTAAAATATTTGCAGTTTATTTAGTATAAAGCTATTTTTTTGATTGCATATTTTTCACAAATTATTCTTTTGTATTGAAAATAATTTTCTCACAGAATAAAAGGCTCGAGTGGTAAAGGTTAAGCATCTATAAGACCATTTGTGCTAGACTCGCAACTATTTGCAGAAATAGAATATTCTATAGGAAGATTTGGCACTTCAAATCGGAGTGGTGTCAATTTAAATTTTTTTTTAGAGGGATTTTTAATTTTTCGTGATTTTATTTTTCCTGCAGCGGCGGATTTAAAATGTGAATTAACATGTTTCTTTAAACTAGACGAATAAGCAGTTTCAAAGTTGCACTGACCACATTTGAATTTTTTGTCACCTGAATGCGAGATTGAGTGCGTCTTTAAGCTACGATAATGAGCAGTTTTAAAATTGCATTGATCACACTTATATGTCTTATCACTAGAATGTGACATTTGATGTGATTTAAGAAGAGAAGAATATGTGCATTTATAATCGCATTGGCTACATTTGAACGGTTTTTCACCAGTATGTTCCGCTTTATGCGATTGTAATGCACGGTTTTGTGTAGATTTAAAATCGCATTTGTCACACTTGAACGGCTTTTCACCGGTGTGTGTCATTTTATGTAATTTTAAGTCACCGGCGTGTGCAGATTTATAATCACATTGTTCACACTTGAACGGTTTTTCTCCGCTATGAGACAAAACATGTTTCTTTACGCTGGACGCGTATATACTTTTAAAGTTGCATTGGTTACATCTGAATTTATCACTAGAGTGCGACACTTTATGTGTTTTTAGACTAAACGAATACAGACATTTAAAATCGCATTGGTCACATTTATACGGCTTCTCACCGGTATGTTTCATTTTATGTGTTTTTAAGTCAAGTGCACGTGCAGATTTATAATCGCATTGGTCACATTTAAAAGGTTTTTGTCCGGTATGTTTCGTTTCGTGTAATTTTAAGCCACTTGCCCGCGCGGATTTGAAATCGCATTGATCACACTTGAACGGCTTTTCTCCAGTGTGTTTCATTTTATGAAGAAACAATTCACATGCACGTGCAGCTTTATAATTACATTGATCACATTCAAACGGTTTTTCACCTGTATGTTTCATTACATGCAATTTTAAGCCACTAAGACGTATGGATTTAAAATCACATAAAACACAATTAAATGGTTTTTCTCCTGTATGCAACATTTTGTGTAATTTTAATGAATACGCACGTGTACATTTATAATCACATTGTTCACATTGAAACCCCTTTTCTCCAGTATGTGAGATTTCGTTCGTTTTTAGGTGATCCTTTGGCACAAATTTTAAATTGTATTGCTCAGATTTGAATGGTTTCAGAGAAGTATGTATTTTTTTGTGCATATTTAAATGAAACAAATAAATTGATTCGAAATCGCATTCATCGCATCTAAACGCGTTTTGCGATTCACCAATTAATTTAGCAGATCTGTATTCCATATCAAATTTCGCTTTGTGAAAAGACAAATGTTGTTTAAGTGAATTTGAAGTTGGCAATATATGAAAACAAACATTGCATACAAAATTTCGGTCATGAAAAAAACAATTTTCAACTGTAATAACAGGCACTTTTTTGCGCTGTAAAATTTCCGTCTTTATGTATTGGTTAACATACGGCAAAGTATGCAATTGATTCTGAGACGAGTCCTCCGATGGTATTTCAATATTAGCTGTGCACATAGAATTGGTTGTTGGCAACTAAAACAAAAAAAAAATAAACAGTATTTAAATATGTTTTAATAACATGTGTTTCGTATAATTGAATACATTTAAATAGTCAATTTTCGAGCAGAAGATAAGAATTAACTACCCGTTTCCATGCTAAAAAAAATCACTTCGGATCTCACGCAGTCACATTTCGTTACCGTGTATTTTTCGTCAAATAAACACTTAAAGCTGCCCAGCGTTCTTAACTTAAGATGGCTGTTTATTGTTAATATTAATAGCATACTTAATATTTAATTGTTTTTAAATGGTTCACTAATTTTTTCTTTTAATTTTACCAATACGCTATTACTTATTGCATTAGTAATATCATTAAAAAAATTGCTCAGCTAACGGACTTCAGATAAGTATTTATCGATTTGTAAGAAAGACTTTAATATTTTAATTGATATATTTATAATGTGTTTGCTAATCAGTAATTTCTTGTCTTAGTTCATGAAGCATCAGTTTTATATACCTTCATTTTAACAGGTCTGTCATGTTTGTATTTTTATCAGTTGATAATACTCGCGATGAACGAAATTGGTGCTGATTATTATAAATATATGAAAGAAGTACAAATGAATTAATGTTTATTTTTTAAAATACACCAAAATTACGATTTAAAAAAGTGTAATATTGTGTTATGTATTAAGTAATTAGTTTATGTCAAATTTTGTGTGTAAACCTAAATTACATATCAAACTATAAGAAATTATTAAAATTCTTTATATCAAACATGTTCGAGACATGTCTCGGTGCCGTTTGAAACAAATGAACTGTTTTTCGATGATAAAATTCACGAGGTTTACAAATAATAATACACCATGAATAAAAAATGATTCATGATTTTGGAGCTGCCAGGACATTTCGAAATATACCATCGTTATAAATAATTGAACAAATGATAATGTTTAAAATTACCATTTTCGTCTGATGATGATTGTCACCTTCGGTTCTTTCTCCCTGCTGCAGGAGTGGTTCATATTTGATTTCAATTGTATCTTCCACACTGCAGACGTTATTCACATTATGCTGACGGATATCGCCATGAAAGGCGTCTCCTGATGACAGTAATTCGTCGTGCAGTTCTGTTTTGATACCCATTTTAACCTTCTCGCTTAATGGTTAAATGAAAAAAAAAAGAAAAGTAAACACGTGTAATACATTTGGAATTACCATTGTGCGAAATTATTTATGATTCGACAATCCAATAATAATGATAGACAATTCACTTTTAAGGTGTTAACTGTCAATTCTTGGTGGAAAGACATTATATTTTAAAAAATAAAACACAATTTGTTTGTACTACTTCCACATATTTATCGTGATCATTACATATTTATCATCATTATTATCATATTTATCGTGAAACCGGTCTTGATCATTATAAATATGTGGAAGTAGTACAAACAAATTGTGTTTTATTTTTTAAAATAGACAATTCAATCAATGCCTGATCAAAAATGAATTTCGTAAGATATCGTTATCATCAAACGGTGTTATTCCGCCTAGTTTTTTCCCGTTGTGTTGTTAATTTGTAATTTTCTTTTCTATGCTGCTTCCACTTTTATGTGGTTTTTATGGTAACATAAATTTATTTTCGGTTATTTATAACAGTAAATATTACTGATTTACATTCTAATGTATTGACTTTAGGGTAATTCCGCCTGTTTCAACAAAAGACCAAACAAGTCTTTATCACTTGAAAAGACCGAATCGAAGAGAGGCAAATGTTTGGTTATCAACGTTCGGGATCTCAAGCAAACACCATTTCAAATCCGGTTTATCTCTTATTTAGTTGACGAAGATGCAGTGGTTTATTACAACAAAATATTACTAAAACATAAAATTAAGACCACATTTACATTTACTAAGCACACATTTACCTTGAAATTATAATGCAATTGACACAACAAACGATTTTCAATTAAGTCCAATTTCAAAGCAAACAAAAACAATTTATAATTACTTGCGACGCCAGCCGGCTCTTTTAGGCCTCCGAGAACCGATTGTCCGCCAAAATAAATATGCTGCTTCAACTACAGTAGGTTCCTCCTCTTGTTGCCAATAAAAGACCCGTCCGTTTTTTAATTTTTAGCTATAGCCCTAAGGCAACCGATTGCTTTTTGATTAAAAAAAAACCAGAGCGTGTCGCACTGTAATGTTAAAACAGCATTGAGGTAAAATAATTTCAATGACATGAGCCGCAAACATATTAAATCTCGTCAATGCATCGTTTTTGTATGATTTTGCATCGTTGAAATTTGCTAGGCGGAATTACCCTTGGTTAACTAAAATTTTATTAAAAAATTCTGTGGGTTGTGTAAGCAATACAAATTAATATTAAATTTGTGCACATAAAATATGTTCAGAATACCTATATGTTTTGAAAAGGTAATGTATATTAATTAGGTAGGAAAAAATACTTTGATTTCTTTTTATTTATTTTGTAAATAAATATATTAAGTCATCATCAGCTAATTAATGGCACAAAAAATCTTTAATCTTGATCGTTGGAAATACATAATTAATATGTTTCGCATCTACAGCGCCAGTGACTCGTGGCAAATTTTACACTCCAGTGTCTATGATTAGCTATTTACACCACATCGGAAGCATGAACTTAAAACAACTATTCCGTTGAGGATATATAAGTAACTTGGGATTTTTAGCTGCAATGTCTGATACCAGTTGACGTGCGGTGATGCAGTTTTTGCACGGATTTCCTCCATACAATTCTCCGCATTTAAAGCACAGACACGTATTGTTAAAATCAACGGGTGGACTTTTCATTGGTTTAAGACTTAAGCTGAAGTTTTCGTTGCAATTGTTGCAGTATCCGGTTTATTTTCACCAGAGACACCACAAGTAATGTTTTTTATTTTCGTAGGTTTACTACATTTCCCTTTGCTGAGAAGAATTTTAACAATTTTGTTAGATACACTTGTATTTCTTTCTTGTCTTTTTGCATTTATAAACGCAACATCAGTCTCGTTGACGCTTTCGTCACTCTCTTTATTTTTTCTGATGGTAGTTTAGGCAAGTTTTCTTAACAAGTAACATTTTATTTATTTTATCGGCAGTGACCTCAGGTAAGACATGTTTTTTTGATGAAATCGTACGACCGGGTAATACGTTTATTACCATTCTGTTTTGTCTTTGCAACTGGTTTTCTCATTTTCTCTAAGCTTGAAAGTGAAATCTGAACAATATTTTTACAATTCTTATCTTTTCTATCACTAAAACAGCCAGGTAGTTTATTTAAAATCTTCATTTTGTTTAAAGGATGTATACCTGTTGCTCTAAATCCACTAATTATGTTTTTTGCTTTTGTTAATCCGACACTATCCATTAACTGCTTCAACAATTCAGGAAAAAAAGTTTTATTTAAGGCAGTGTCTTTCGGATTAGTCGTTTTGTACTGTAGTAAAATATTTCGCCAAGATTTTTTGAGAGGACCAAAAAATGCTACATGCAAAGGTTGTGTCAAATGAATGGAATTTGGAGGCAAAAATACCATTTGTATGTTATTCTCTCTACATTTTTCCAATACGTTCAAATTTAAACGACAGGAGCGATTGTCACCAATTATGACTTTATGTCCCCGAAGATCTTTTGCCCAGCTGACGACAACGGTTTCGAACCATTCTTGAAATGCGGTTGAATCAAACCATCCCGAACTTGTTCGGTTAAATCGACTTTTATGAGGTCCACCTTTGCACCATTGTTGCATCAAATGTTCTGCCTTGTATACTACATAAGGTGGGAGGGAAACTCCGTCAGCCGTAGCACCGAACATAATGGAGATGGCGCCTTTGGTGTAGTTAACAATCCTCTCCGGATATTTGACACCCCTTTTGAATATACACTCCACCGCTCCAGGATTATCAGAGAGATTTACTTCGTCAAAATTCATAATGCATTCTGGAGGTACATCTTTCAATGTTTCTTCTAAATTTTTCAAATAATCATTTATTTCATTTTCATTTTTTTCACTTCTACTTCTTTTAAAATTTTGACTCTGCCTGGACGTTAATTTATCGTTGTGCCTATGTATAAAGCTCACCGCCCAACCGGGTCCGGGTATTTTACCATTGAACTTGTGCTCCCTTCCATTTTTTTTAAGATAATCGAATACAATGATTCTCAAATCCAGTTGAGTCAAAGGACAACCAAACTCAGAGGAAGCAATAATTACCTCTACCAGATGTTTTTCTTCTGCGAAATTCAATCTTGTGCGTGGTCCGATTTTAAATTCTGACTTTTTATTTATTCTATACAATATTGTTCGCCTCGGTATTTTGAAATGTCTTTCTGCTTGATAAGACGACATCTTCTTTAGTGCTACGGCAGTTGTCGCTTGTTGAAGTGTACTCTCATCATAGTTCCTCTTTCGCGTTGATTTTGAATTCGATATGGGATCTCGCGACATATTGAATCTGGAAAAAATGAAGAAATCGTAATTTTGATTTAATCAATCTGATAAAATAAACAAATGGAATAGATTGTAAAATAATGTTTTTATGTACCTCTTACGTATAATGACAAAATTTGTTTTGTGTTATAACATGTTTAATTTTATCATGGTTCTAATAATAAACAAATACATATAATCATGTTGGTAAACCTATTTTGACGTTTAATTAAGAAAAAATACAGAAAAATTGCATTATTTATTAATATTATAAAAATAATATTGATAAAAAGTGTTTTCACAACTCTACCCCATACGGAATAACCCCAAAACTTTATAACATTCTTCGGTACAACCCCGCCGAGCGTATTTAAAATCTTTAAAACTGAATTTATTTAAATATATTCATACATCCTAAATATAATGCTAATATATACATATATATAGGAATTGCGAGTTAAATAATCAATTTCATACCTTTTGTATTTCTGGAAGATAAATGACGATTTTTCGGCTGTTGAGGTAGCTCTGCATGTGCACACACCATTTACAAAAGAAAAGTTTTACAAAATAATTAACGTGAAGGTTCCGCTTGACTATGTGCTAATTATTGAGAATAAGGTAATAGACAATTATTTTGTCTACTCGAGTGTAAAAATAGTTGTATAGATATAAAAAAAAGGTTTTATTAGGCGGAATTACACTTGATAGGCGAAATAATCCAGTTTCTAGTCTACGAGTACCGTAACAGAAGTGAAACAACGTTGACGATTCGGCTATAAGCCGACGTGGATCACTGTAATTTTGACGGTAGCATAATGCCGAACCAATAATCAATTATTTTTGTAAAAATTATTATGGGAAAAACATGTTTTACTTGCTTAATGATAAATTTAACAAACCTGTTCATTGTATCAAATTTCGATTGACAATGATGTGTTACATGTTGTTGGAGTAAATGTGATGATGGGAATATATTACAACAAGCGCTGCACACAAAATTTCGCTCATGAAATACGCCATTTTCCAGCATTATTACAGCGACCACTTCGCGCTGTAAAATTTTCCTGTTTATGTTAAGTTCGTTTATATAATGCGGTGTAAGTGACTGATTTTGAAATGAAGTCATCGATGGCAGTTCAAGAAGAACTGCGGAGTTAGCATTGGTAGTTTGAAGCTAGAACCAAAAACAGAACACACTATTTTATGATATTAAAGGCAAAACAAAATAATCGAATCCTCAAGAATATTCAAATATGGCTAATTAAAAGAGTTTTAAATCACTCGAGACCAACAGCCTTCACAAACATCCATGTCCAAGACATCAAACATAAACTGTGAGAGAGCCCGGTCGAAGAGGGGGGCGAATGATTGGTTATCGGCACCCAGTATCAAATGGAAGGTCTCAATTCAAACGCCACTTAGGTCCGGTCAATCTCTTTTATTTAGAATGCAGTCGTCTAACGTACAAAGATAACATTACAACATATCGTTGAGACTACATTTAGAATTAACACGAGTTAAATTTCAATTTTAACACATTTGACACAAACAAATGATTTTAAATTGAATATGAAATCAATTTTCATTTAGGCCACCACTCTTTTGCTAACCACTATTGATACTTGGGGTGTAGTTTGTCGGAAGCGGCCAATTTCTATTTTCGGCTAATATTAGACTAGGCCAGGTAATTGACTTCGGAAAATTTATAATGTTCGAAGGTCTGTAAAACCCATAACGATTTTTATGTTTATGACAGTTTGGAATTAAGGGCACTGTTTTGATTTTATTACCTGATTTGGTGTCCTCTGAGCATGTGAACCCCCGCCAGCATCAAACTGCTCCTCTTTTAGAGGAATCCTATCTTCAGTAAGAATTATTTTATAGTTTTGCCATTCAATATCGTCTTCATGTTTTATGTTGTTGTAGTCTATTGATACACACTATGGGAATAAAAATTACAAAACTACAATAATGATTTCGCGGTAACCTATCCTAATGATGTAATAATCGCGAGGATGAACATTTTGTGTGTTGGAAAGCCGCATTCAAAAAATATCTATTCGAGTGCGTTTGATACATTCATTTGTGAGGTTGACAAGTTTAAATCCCAGAACGGATACTTCATCCCCCAAAAAAAAATTATATTTGGTATTAAGCACAATTAATAATAAACAATGAAATTGATTGAATTGCCATTTTCTCGTCAAAGCTCCATTTTAATGCAGTGAAAATGACAAAGTATTTATTTCTAAAAGAGTCAGTTTACAATATAGCTTCACGACAAAAAAGAAAAAAAAACAAAGCAAACCTTCTAATTTACCCTGGTATTCTAACATTTTTCCAACAAATGTCACAGACTAAATTTCATACTTTCAAACATTTAGAAATTTAATCAAGGCTATTTTTAATGATTTAATTAGTAAACAAACATTAATTCAACACCCTTCATTAAACTACTAAAACAAACTCACGTAATTACGTCTGAAGTGATAAAGCGTCACTTTCAATGATTAATGTTGCTATATAGTAAAATTATTTATATTAATTTGTGTGTTTCGATGAATTTTTAAATAGTTAGCTTTGTTATTTCTGGTAAATTTCCGTTTAACTGCACGTAGCCTAAAAATGCTAGTTTTACAACGAAAAATCACTAAAATGATAGTTTTTATAGTAGAATCTTTTAAGAAGCTTAATGTATGGAAAATATTCGTAAATGATGAAAGTAAACGTCAACAAGCTGTCATGCCGGGCCACCACGACGGCTTGCAATATGTTCACCGTTAAACCATTATTCCAACAGTTCATTTCGTCATTTTGGAATATTTTGCTATGTAAAAGACTGTTCAGCCCTAAATCATTAGAATTCACGTGCTTTTCGGCGTAAAAATAGCAGTTTAAGATCACGCCCAGACGAAAATTTACCAAATTTGAATATAGATAACTCAAAAAGCGATTGACTTCTAGAACAAAGCGGTACTATAATTTCCTTTTGATGCGTAACATAGCATTGAATGTCTGTAAAACAATACTGGCTAGATATTACGAACGATAGATAACAATAAAATACATAATTAATTAAAAATAACCTGTATTGATTCGTCTTCTTCGAATTGTTCCTGCTTAACGGGCGCGTCGTTTCTGTCGTCAGTTGAATGACCTTCGTTACAGTTGTCATTCAGATAATTCTGAGGATTATTACCGTAATAAGTGTCCTCTGGTGTACTCGATGGAAATAATACGTCGTCCAGTTCTAGTTTGATATCCATTTGGAGCCGTTTAGTAAGACAAGAAATACTGTTTCAGTAACTGCTTGAGACTATAGACAAAAATATTCTATTCTGGGATATTGTGAGAACCAACGCAAAAAACCGAATATTATTTTACCATAGACAATAAATATAAATTTCAAAATTCTGCACTTAAATAACAAATCTTTAAAATTAGATAAACAAGAGATCTTAGAAATAAATAGTTATAAATTATTGCTCAATTCAAGTTTATTGAATGAGCAAACCGTCTTTGCATCTTCTCCTTTGTTATATTCGATTCATTATACCTGTAAGGTTATTTTTAAATTGTAAGAATTGACTCTGTCTCTGTGATTTTTAATTTTCAGATATTGTAAAAAGAAAAATTAATGTATACTCATAGTTGCTCTGCTTTCTCCACTTAAGATGGCTGTTTATTGTTCATATTAATTACATACTTAATATTTGATTATTTTTAAATGGTTCACTAATTTTTTCTTATAATTTTCCAGATTCATTATTGTATATTACATTAGTAACGTCATTAAAAATTTTGTTCAGCTAAATGGACTTTTAATGTAGCTATATTTGTGATTTCAGATTAGTATTTAATGATTTGCAAGAGGTCCATAACATTTTAATTGTAGACTCTTTTATTTGATTTATGTATAATTTGTTTGCTAATCAGTATTTTCTTGTCTTAGTTCATGAACCATCAGTTTTATAAACCTTTATTTTTATACTCAAATTTATATAAATAAGCCTGTTATGTTTGTATTTTTATCAATTGATAATGCTCGTGATGAGCGAAACCGGTCCTGATCATTATAAATATGTGGAAGTAGTACAAAGGAATTGTGTTTTATTTTTTAAAATAAAGATATATTGGTTTGTGCGTTCGCATCATAGACTATGTTTGTCTATAGTCACACGTATTTCCTCTGGCAATCAACGTTGCGTTTGACGATTACAATTTTCACTAATCGGCTCAAAATGAACATCAAAATAGAACCGGCCGACGTATTATTTCCATCATGTACACCAGAGGATACTTATTACGGTGATAATCCCCTGAATTATCTGAAAGATAGCTGGAGCGAAGGTCTTTCAACTGAAGGTAGAAACGACGCGTACGTGAAGCAGGAACAATTCGAAGACGAATCAAAAGAGGTAATTTTAAAGTAATTATGTATTTTATTGTTATCTTTCTTCAGTATTGTTTTTCAAACATTGAAGGTTATATCCTACATCGATTAGAAAATATAGTACCGCTTTGTTCTAGAAGTCAATCGCTTGTTGAGTTATTTAAATTAAAAACAGCAATAATTCATGGAGACACAAATTTATTTAAATAATTTTTATTCTCAGTCTAAAAATGAATGCTAGAAAACTGGTAAATAGCGGATATTGGGGACAATGCCGAAAAATTATATTTTTCACCTAAAACTACACACAACGTGTCGGCGTTCGTGGTGTAGTTGGTAGCGTCGTGGGTTACGGCTATGTCTCGGGTTCAATTCCCGGTGCGGACAGTTTTCTTAAATTGATATTTCAATCGATTTCTGTTTGTAGTCTGAGTGTGTTGTCTAAAACTCCCTCCTAACGGATTATTAACGGATTATTGACGAAATACATGGAAATGTACAAAATCTCAACAATTCAAATTTTATATTGAAATTCCTTCAAGCAATTTTAGTAAATGTTTTAAATTATAAGAATATATCATTCGCGTGCCGTGACTTTCTCTCATTCTCGTTCAATCACATTTGAAGTTAAAGGTGCGAGCGAGATGCATGGGCATGCGGGCGCATGCTCTTGTATCCGCACGTCGATAGAATATATATATATATTTATAATGCTGCCTTATTAGTTGAGAGACGTGCTATACGGCCTTCCAAAACAAAAAATGTTAATCCTCGAGATTATTAAGTATTGAATGTTGAGAAATTTGAATGCAGAATCATTATTAGAGATGTGTATTTTTTATTCTGATAGTGTTTATCAAAAGACAACAGGAACATAAAACATGAAGACGATATTCAACGGCGAAACTATGAAAGAATTCACACTGAAGATGGGCGTCCTTTAAAAGTTGAGCAGTTCGAAGTTGGCGAGTGTTCATATGCCAAACGGACACCAGATCAGGTAAGAAAATTGACACAGCTCTCAATTCGAAAGTATCGTAAAGAAAGAAGCGTGGTACGGACAGTTTTGTTAAATTAATTTTCAATCGATCTCAATTTGATTAAATGCCTCACAAAACAATGCATTGTGGACTACCGAAATCAACTTCTCTTCTTTCGAAGATAGTGAGGGTGGAAGGATAGAACTAGAACAAGACTAGTGGTAACCTAATCGCTCTCAGAGGAGTTGCAGACATCACAAACACTCAGACTTCGAACAGAAATCCATAAACCAATTGACAAATCAATTTATGATACTGTCCGCACCGGGAATTGAACCCGAGACATCCTTAACCGTAGCTAACGACGCTACCAACTGCGCCACGGACGCTGAATATTAAAAATCTTTATTTAGTTAATACCAATTAAATCAATCAATTAAATGACAACACGCTGTGTTATCTTTTTTGTTTTAGTTTCGAACTACCAATGCCAACACTGCATATCATTTTGAACTACCATCTGTGACTACGAATGACAACTCTACCATCTGGAATGAGGATCATTCAATTGATGTTAAATACGAGACACTTGTACAGCAGGAAGAAAAAATTGTCAATGTTTCTTATCACGGGACAAAAATGGTAAATATTTATTCGTATAAACATTTTATTTAAATCGTAAAGGTATTTCGAGGAATGTAATATAATATGATTGATTGTAATCTGTACGCATGATTTTTTGATTGTATCCGTTTGAGGCTGTGGTATAGATGTACCAATTTAACTTGACCCATAGTGAGGGCGCCACCGTCGCGTTAAGAATGTTGCCATACTTAACCAGAATTGAAATTTCAATAAATTCTAAAACTGATATTCTAACGACGGTTATTAGAAGTAGACAAGATATTTATTTTGCATAAAATGATAATTGGAGAAAATTATTCTAGACTGATAATTCTAGTTCCGAATCCGGCGGCAGCCAAGTAATATTGGCAATACTATAGTTTAAGGTATAATTTTAGACATCGACTGAGGGTGTTTGATGGAATTTCAATATCAAATTTGAGTTATTGAGATTTTGTACACTTCCATGTATTTTGTCACTAACGACCCGGGTTTCGCCTATCGGCATCTTCAGGCATTCGAGCGCACGAATTAACTCGAACTGACACACAGTAAATAGTGTCTAACGTTTATATAGAAGATACAAATACGACAAATATTATTTACGAGATAAAATATTATAAGTCTAAGATCCACACTGATACCCGAGTTAAAATTTCGAGAATCGCCTTAATCCTTATTTTGTAAATAACGCATTCACAGGGTGGCGAATTGCCGCTTTCCAACTAATATTAGAATAACCAGTGATTTTACAATTATAATAGCATTGTGGATTTTGACGGGATGGAATTCGACGAAAGAATAAATATTTACAATCATTCCACGTTTAGTGGCATCTGTTAGGTGCTTAAAAGATTTAGCTGTTCGTTCAGAATTGGAAAGGAATTAAACTGGGCTCTATTGATTTCCAAAATTTCTTGATAAAATAATTTATGATCCCCCATGTTTGTATGCAACAGTTTAACCCCATCATCCGCATTAAACGTATGGTTCTCCATTAGCAAGTGATTTGCGAATGTCGAAGTTTCTTTTTTTAAGCTAAATGCAGCTTAATGTTCTGATCAGAACATTCTTCGTTATTATATCCTATACGTTGAAACACCTAACAGATATCACTAAACGTGGAATGATTGTATATATTTACCCTTTCGTCGAATTGCATCCCGTCGAAACCCACAATACTATTATAATTTTAAAATCACTGATAATTCCATAAGAAGTTGGAAAGCGACAATTCGCCACTCTGTAAATGTGGTGTTTACAAAATAAGGATTAAAGCAATTCTCGAATCGAATTCTCAGGTATCAGTGTGGATCCCGGACGTTTAATATCTTACCTCGTAAATAATATTTGTCGTATTTGTATCTTCTATATAAACGTTAGACACTGTTTACTGTCTATCAGTTCGAGTCCATTCGTGTGCTCGATTGCCTGAAGATGCCGAAAGGCGAATCCCGGGTCGTTAGTGACAAAATACATGGAAGTGTACAAAATCTCAATAATCCAAATTTGAAATTATCACATATTGTGTTTTTGTTTTTATTACAGTTTTCTAATACCAATGCTAAGTCTGAAGATACCATTCACCAAGCTACCAGTGTTGAACTATCGTCGACAAACTTGCCTCAGAATGAATTACTTACTCCAATTGTTAACGAAAAGTACATAAAAATGAAAATTTTACAGCGTGAAGTGGTCGCGGTGGTGTTAATTGAAAATGGTTTGTTTCACGAGAGAAATTTCGTATGCAATGTTTGTTCTTATATATTCCCATCGTCATATTTACTTAGGAAACACATGACAATTATTCACGAAACGATATTTCATGTCAAAAAAAGATCCAGTAAATTTAAATGTAAACAAAAAATAGAAATCAAATGCAATCTTTGCGAATTCAAATCATCGATTGCGAACAAATTAAAAATGCACAGAATGACGCACACCGGCGAGAAGCCATACAAATGCGACAAATGCGATTTTAAATGCTCCCAGACTGGTAATTTAAAATCACATAAACTGTTACACACTGGCGAGAAGCCATTTAAATGTGACCAATGCGACTTTAAAGCCAGCCAGTCTGGTAATTTAACAAGACATAAAATGTTACACACGGGTGAGAAGCCGTTTAAATGTGACAAATGCGATTTTAAAAGTATCCAGTTTCATCAATTAAAAACACATTTAACTATTCATGAATCAAAATTTCATGTGAAAAATAAATTCGATGAATTAAAAGATAACCTAAAAAAGAAATACAGATGCGGTCAGTGTGGATTTAAATCAACGCATGCGAAGAATTTGAAAATACACCAAATGTTACACAGTGGCGAGAAACCATTTAAATGCGACCAATGCGATTTTAAATGCGCCCAGACTGGTAATTTAAAATCACATAAACTCTTACATACTGGCGAGAAGCCATTCATATGTGACCAATGCGACTTCAAATCCACCCAATCTCGTAGCTTAAAAAGACATAAAATGTTACACACTGGCGAGAAGCCGTTTACATGTGACAAATGCGATTACAAAAGCGTCCAGTTGAGTCTGTTGAAAACCCATTTATTGTTACATACGGGCGAGAAGCCGTTCAAGTGTGACCAATGTGATTTTAAATCTGTGCGAAAAGGTAACTTGACAAAACATATAAGAAAACATTCAACTGAGAAACCTTTCAAATGTGACTATTGCAATTTTAAAACTAAGTATTCGTCTGTGGTGAGGAAACATAAAATGTCACATACTGGAGAAAAGCCATTTAAATGTAACCAATGCGATTTTAAAACCGCCAATTCTGCTTACTTAAAACAGCATGAGATGTGTCATAATGGCGAGAAGCCGTTCGAGTGTGACCGATGTGATTATAAATCTGTGCGTGAACGTGACTTGATAAAGCATAGAATTAAACACACCGGTGAAAAAACCTTCAAATATGACTAGTGCCATTTTAAAACTACGCCTAACTATCTCGCTTATAGACACGTTAAATGTTACATTCATTTTCACTGCTGGATGAAGCCAACCCCACCCCGGCTCCTTCAACTCTTCTCGATTCCACGCTTTTCGCTGCGACGTACTTCCACCGAACCTGACAAGCTCGTCAATCCAGCGGGGTGTTAAGGCCGTTTAGTGCCTCTCGCTTATCACTAAATGACTGCATTCGTACAGCGTTTGTCAGTTCGCCGTGTGACCTGTTCGGCCCACCGCCATTTTATCATTTTTTTTACCATGTCCGCTCCCAATGTGGAGCATATGGTCTCCTAATGGAGGTATCTTGACAGAATTTTTTCTTCGAGAACTGCTTGTCACTCAATCTCTCTTTTCTTTTTCGAAGAGAGTAGGGATAGAAGGATAAGGCTATGACAGGACTAGTGGTTAGCTAATCGCTCTCGCTACGCCCCGTGAGGATGGGATTGATGGAAGGGAGGACTCGGACTACGAACAGAAATCCATAAATCGATTGAAAGATCAATCTATGAAAACCGTCCGCACCGGGAATTGAACCCGAGACATCCGTAACCGTAGCCAGCGACGAAACCAACTGCGCCACGGACGCCGACAATTTGGTGACCCGTATTACATCTTTCACTCTTGTTTGCTTTCTTGTCCATTGGTTTCTTCTGCGGTCTTACTCGGAACATGGACCGTTCCGTGCCACGTTGCGCCACTCTCAATGTTTTAAAAGCACACGTCAACACTGCTAGCACACATTGGTTTAAAAATAAATATTACAAAATGGCCTAAAATCTACTCATTTTATTAAATTCGTTATCTTTTTCTAACCGTTTTCCTAAAGATACATTCACTTCAAGCCTGAAATCTTTAAAACAAAGACTTATTGCAGTTTAACATGCTCCATAACGGAGCAAATGTAAGATAATTGTACCATATGCCAGTAGTTGACCTTTTTCAATAAAAGTACCCAAAATAAGAAACGGGTCGCGGCATTGCCCTAAATTTTAGAGTTGAGACAAGTGAAACCATCTTTTGTCAGATTGAGGAACAGACATTTGGGTGACATAGCGGCCATTTAAAAACAACACCTTATGTATTAAGTATTGTATTTTGAATTTCTTAAATTGAGAATTGTTAAAGATATCAGTAAATTTAAGTATATGCTACTTGATTCAATCAAAAGTGGTGTTACAGGAAGCTCTGATGAAAAACTCTCCCTCTGATTAGGCATTTTCAACTACTGACACATAAACATGGTAAAGTTTGGATGTGAAAAAAAATACGAATTTGCTACAGATTGATTGTCTTTTTTAAATAGCTATCAAATTTAAAGGGTTTTAAAGAATTGCTCTTAGAGTTAGATAGATGATTTTTGATTTTAATAGTTTCCATTAAGTCACGGATTCTTTTAACAAAGTGAGTTAAGTTGTAGTAGGTTATGTTAAGGTTGGTCTGGTTTGGTTTCTATACTGTATTCTAATGCGTGGAGCGAAGAGAATATAGGCGGTAAGTGTGATATATTTCTTCAATGTTAAAAAATATTTTATTATGTGGGATCACTTTATTTTTAGTGAAAGAGTTTGTTTTTTGTGCAATGTATTTGTTATAAGTGAAAACTGTTTTATGATTATATATGTTTTCCTTTGTTCTATCCTAATATAATGAAGCTCTTATAAATATAAATGATAGATTTTTAAATTGAACTTAATGCTTATTTTAATAGATATTTTTTTACTATCCCATTCTTTTGCTTCCGGAATTGTTCTTTGAGAGCAACTAAGTGTATTGACATTCAAACCGGCAGTTAGATTTATTATACTTCCCTTCTTCCGTCTGAAATCATGCATTCACTTTTCGTTACCGTGTGGGTTTTGTCGTACAAACGCATTTATAAAGCGAAATGATAATTTCAAAGAGTGAAATAATTACTTAATGTCATATTTTGTGTGTAAAAACTGAAATACTATCAAACTACGCGAAATTATTGACATACGAACGAATCAAAATTCTTTATAGCAGAACAAGCTCGAGACGTGTCATGGTGCCGTTTGAAACAATGCGGTTGTAAATGGTATGTAATGCACCTCAGATTGATACAGTTTACTATAATTTTGTATTTTTCCTTGGTAAAATGGACGAGGTTACCAAATTATCATTTATTAAACAAAAAAGGCGTAAACTATTATGTATTTTTAATTTTAAATTGTATGTAGAACTGTGTTATTTACAAAAAGTAAATTTTTCAATTTTTTCTAAGACCTATTTCACAGATAATATAAAAGTTTATAGGCCAAAGTAATTCATTGTTACACCGTGAATACCGTCAGATGATGTTGATTTGTCTTCCATCTAAGTAAGGCGTCGAAAAGACAAACAAACAAAGATGGGCACATCAATAGAAAAAAATAGGCCATCTAATTTATTGGTTTAAAAATGTAATAGCATAATAATTATAGTTATTAAAATTTATATTTTTAAGAAGAATAAGGTTCTGCTCCACAGTCAAATATATATTCTTTTATTCTTCTACACTAGCAGATGGTGTATCTAAAAGTATGTTCTTGCACCATGCGAGTTGTCAAACATTATTTTTAATAATGTAATAACATAAATTTTCTTTTCATTTGATATCAACTGGTATAAAGGCAAAGCTTCTATTCGGTTTGATGATGGTAATGGTTTGTCTTCCATCTAATAAGAGAAATGCAGCTAGTGTGCTTATCCTTTTCATCTCAGTGAATGGTGGATGTGTTTTTCCTGATGTAATCTTGATGATGGTGACACTGGGCGATAATAAGAAGAATTGATATATAAGTGAATAAAAATCATAATTACGTAGTAAGTACTATAAACAATAAGTTCTTGACACTTCGATACGATCGACAAAAAGGGCATTGAAAAAGTGAAACGCAAAGAAGTATTTCCGTTTTTTGTCTCAACCTAGGAATGATATTAATTCGTAAAATTGTTGGTATGTTTAATGTAAATTAATTTATTCTCATTTTCTAAACGTTTAGAGTTTCTTTACATAAACTATAATCTTTCACAAATGCATAATCAGCTCGCCTATACCTGTTAAATTTTCCATGCAGATTGTTCGTGTGATATCAAATTGGGAGTTCAAAATATTTTCCACAAGATTCATGTTAAATTGAGCTTGGTTTACCTTTATTTGAATGTGTATATAATAAACAAAATTTAAACTTCAGACACACCAAGATGAGCGTAAAAACTGGGCGTAGCAAGAACGATAAATCAACAACAATTTCTATTCCATCCTCTGTCTTGGAATAATATTATAGGTAGTCCTTGACTTACAACTGTTCGTACTTTAAACCATTTTTTTTAGTAATTGTATCACTAAGCATCATTGTTAACGGTGGTTACATAAGGAAAGAAAGATCGGTAACAACATTTTCCCATTTGAATATTTATTAATATACATATGTAGCATAGTGCAGTGGGTTCATCTCTATTTTGATTTTATTTATTCATTTAGTAAAACAATATCGTAATGAGAAAGGAATTTTAACGCAATTATTGTAGCCATAACTTTACTGTTACCACTTGTTATTCTGTGTTGTCGTTTGACAGCTACAATATAAGATTTGAAAGGGCACTCTGAATTGTTAAAGATTTTGGTTGCAGCTGCTTTATAACTACAAATTAAAATGACGGCGATGAAATGATCTGAACTGAATAATATTTAATTTTAATATTTTGTATGAAATTCCAACTAGCGACCGATTTGATTTACGACCAAAGTTAAAGAACGTATCTCGGTCGTAAATCAAAGACATTCTGTAATTTGAAAGATTGTATCTACGTTTAAATCCTCTTATCATCGGTAACAGACATATTGTAATAAATTATCAAATACAATTAATGTAACAGTTTATGCACTTAATTAATTTTATCTCTTGGACAATCCTAAGATCAGTTTTCAAAATGTATGCAATCGTAAGTGAACCAAGGGTAATTCCGCCTAGCACATTTTGACGATGCAAAATCACACAAAAATTAAGAATTAAATGTTACGAAAAATCAAATTGTCGTACAAAAAAAAATACTTACATTAAATACAAACTAACAACACACCATGAAAAAAAAAAACAGGCGGAATAGCCCCAGTTAATGATAGGTTCTTTTGGTCTTGAATAGATTTATCTATTGTCTATGAAAGAATGATATTATTTTTAGTCTATACAATAGAACATACTTTTAGACTACTCTAGCAGAATTTTTGTGCAACGTGCATTATGTTTCTGCCGTTTAATAATAAATTTAGTAAAGAGAGTGTTGTGATTGATATCAAAATAGAACCAGACGATGAATTGTTGTCGCCGAATGCATCGCAGGCCGTCCTCTGTGCTGATAATCAGAATAAGATGAACGTCAACTGGACTGAGGATAATTCAATTGACATAAAATATGACATTCTCGTCAAGCAGGAGGAAAAAAATAACGACGGCCATCATCGCGAGGCAAACAAGGTAATCTTTAACAGATAAGTTTTGGCTGTCGATTTTATTGTTATCATATTCAGTTTTAAACTAAAGTACTTTAAACCATACGTTATATTTGAACATTTTTGACAATTTAACTGTTTTTTTTACCGTTAAGAAGTTAAACTTATTCCATTAATCAATTAAATATTTTAAAAAATAAAACGCAATTCATTTGTGCTACTTTCACATATTTATAATGATCAGGACCGTAATTGTAACCGGACAAAAAAGTATGGACATGATTATTAATAAATGGTTCACTAATGTTTTCTAATAATTTTCCTGATTCATTATTGTATATTACATTAGTAATGTCATTAAAAATTTTGTTCAGCTAAATGGACTTTTAATGTAGTTGTATTTGTGATTTTAGATTAGTATTTAATGATTTGCAAGAGGTCCGTAATATTTTAATTGTAGACTGTTTTATTTGATTTATGTATAATTTGTTTGCTAATCAGTATTTTCTTGTCTCAGTTCATGAACCATCAGTTTTATATACCTTCATTTTTACACTCAATCTTATATAAATAAGCCTGTTATGTTTGTATTTTTATCAGTTGATAATGCTCGTGATGAGCGAAACCGGTCCTGATCATTATACATATGTGGAAGTAGTTCAAATAAATTGTGTTTTATTTTCAAAATATAATGTCTTTCCACCAAGAATTGACAGTTAACACCTTAAAAGTAATCGATTAAATCATAAAACATTATATTCTCTTTTTGTTTCTAGCTTCAAACTACCAAAGGTAACTCCACAGATCCTCTTGAATTACCATCGTCTCACAATCAGTTACCCACGCCGCCTTATATAAACGAACTTAACATAAACAGAAAAATTTTACAGCGCGAAGTGGTTGCTGTAATAATGCTGGAAAATGGCGTATTTTATAAGAGAAATTTCGTGTGCAGCGCTTGTTGTGATATATTCCCATCATCGCATTTACTCCAAAAACATGTAGCTCTTCATGGTGAATCGCAATTTTATACAAAAAACAGGTTTGTTCAAAATTTATCACTTTAAAACTAAAACAAGTTTTTCCTGTAAGAATTACAGTGGTTACGGTACTCACAGACTCGAAACAAAAAAAAATCTTTCATTTACCATATTTTACAAACTAATTACCGTGAAACGGGACTATTTCGCTTATCAAGTATAATTCCGTCGAATAAAACATATTTGTCTATATGGCAACAATTTATTTTCAAACTTGGGTAGAGAAAATAATTGTCTATTACCGTATTCTCAATAATTAGCAGTTAGTGAAACAGCCTTTTAAACATCTGCAACTTCACGCTTATTATCGCGGTGTCTTACATGAAGAGCTACCTCAACTGCCGGAAAATCATTATTTATCTCACAGAGTTACAAAAGGTACGATATTGTTTATTAAACTCGCCATTCCATTATATGTTAGCATTGTATTTAGAATGTATGGATATATTTAAATAAATTAAGTTTTAAAGACTAAATACGCCCGACGGAGTTGTGCCGAAGAATGACATACAGTTTGGGGTTATTCCGCATGTAGTAGGGTTGTCAAAACACTTTTTATAAGTATTGTTTTTATAATATCAATAAACAATGTAATATTTCTGTATTATTTTTTATTGGAACGTCAAAACGTGTATAAAAACATTGTCATATTTTGTCGATGGTCTAGTTCTAAAGTGATACAACTATAAATTGATAGTTTTTAGATATGGCTGATCAAAGTTTAGTCTCATGTTAACTGAATTGTTAGAAAGTGATGGTTTATTATTTGTTTTACTTTTTGATTCAAATATATGGTTAATAGGTTAGGTTAGGTTCACGATTCACAAAAATATATTTCCACAATACGATATTTCGATATGTATTTATATGTAACTGAAAAATTATTTAATTTTACTGATTTCCGTATGCAAATATCTGTCTTTTGAGAGAAAACCTGTACATTTTACAAGCTTTACTTTTGTGGAACTGTAATAATGGCTAATTTAACTTAAAAATATGTATTTGTTATTAAACACATTTGATAATAAAATGATAAAATTGAGCATATAAAAACACAGATTATCATAATAATTAAATTGGTGTCTATTTTGTCAGTACACATAAGAGGTCTCATCAAACACGTTGTCCATTTGTTTATTCTATCAGATTTATTAAATCAAAATTATGATTGGTTTATTTTTTCCAGATTCAAAATGCCGCGAGATTACATATCGAATTCAAAATCAACGCGAAAGAGGAACTATGATGAGAGTACACTTCAACAAGCGACAACTGCCGTAGCACTAAAGAAGATGTCGTCTTATCAAGCAGAAAGACATTTCAAAATACCCAGGCGAACAATATTGGATAGAATAAATAATAAATCGGGATTGAAAATCGGATCACCCACAAGATTGAATGTCGCAGAAGAAAAAAATCTGGTAGACATAATTATTGCTTCCTCTGAGTTTGGTTGTCCTTTGACTCAGCTGGATTTGAGAATCATTGTATTCGATTATCTTAAAAAAAATGGAAAAGAGAACCAGTTCAATGGTAAAATACCCGGACCCGATTGGGCGATGAGCTTTATACATAGGCACAACGATAAATTCACGACCAGGCAGTGTCAAAATTTTAAAAGAAGTAGAAGTGAAAAAAATGAAAATGATATAAATGATTATTTGAAAAATTTAGAAGAAACTTTGAATGATGTACCCCCAGAATGCATTATGAATTTTGACGAAGTAAATCTCTCTGATAATCCTGGAGCGGTGGAGTGTATATTCAAAAGGGGTGTCAAATATCCGGAGAGAATTGTTAACTACACCAAAGGCGCCATCTCCATTATGTTCGGTGCTACGGCTGACGGAGATTCCCTCCCACCTTATGTAGTATACAAGGCAGAACATTTGATGCAACAGTGGTGCAAAGGTGGACCTCATAAAAGTCGATTTAACCGAACAAGTTCGGGATGGTTTGATTCAACCGCATTTCAAGAATGGTTCGAAAACGTTGTCGTCAGCTGGGCAAAAGATCTTCGGGGACGTAAAGTCATAATTGGTGACAATCTCTCCAGCTATTTAAATTTGGACGTATTGGAGAAATGTAGGGAACATAACATACGTATGATATTTTTGCCTCCAAATTCTATTCATTTGACACAACCTTTGCATGTAGCATTTTTTGGTCCTCTCAAAAAATCTTGGCGAAATATTTTACTACACTACAAAACGACTAATCCGAAAGACACTGCCTTAAATAAAACTTTTTTTCCTGAACTGTTGAAGCAGTTACTGGATAGTGTCGGATTAACAAAAGCAAAAAACATAATTAGTGGATTTAGAGCAACAGGTATACATCCTTTAAACAAAATGAAGATTTTAAACAAACTACCTGGCTGTTTTACTGATGGAAAAGATAAGAATTGTAAAAATATTGATCAGATTTCACTGTCAAGTTTAGAGAAAAAGAGAAAACCAGTTGCAAAGACAAAACTGATTAGTAATAAACGATTGCCTTTATTACCCGGTCGTTCGATTTCATCGAAAAAACTTGTCTCACCTGAGGTCACTGCCGATAAAATAAATAAAATGTTACCAATTAAGAAAACTATTGCCAAAACTACTATCACAAAAAACAAAGAGAGCGACGAAAGCGTCAACGAGACTAATGTTGCGTTTATAAATGCAAAAAGACAAGAAATAAATACAAGTGTATCTAACAAAATTGTTAAAATTCTTCTCAGCAAAGGGAAATGTAGTAAACCTACGGAAATAAATAACATTATTTGTGGTGTCTCTGTTGAAAATAAACCGGATACTGCAACAATTGCAACAAACACTTCAGCTCTAAGTCTTAAACCAATGAAAAGTCCACCCGTTGACTTTAACAATATGTGTCTGTGTTTTAAATGCGGAGAATTGTATGGAGGAAATCAGTGCAAAAACTGCACCACCGCACGTCAACTGGTATCAGACATTGCAGCTAAAAAGCCCAAGTTACTTATATTAAAGAAAGTCATTTTCAGAAAAAAGCTCGAAACGAAAATTGTAAGGCAGTAGCCACAAAGAAATAGTTGTTTTAAGGAGTGTAAAATTTGACATGAATCATTTCACTGGCGTTGTATCGGTGAAAAACATAAATTATGTATTTACAACAATGAAGAATGAGATATTTTGTGTATTGTTACTTGTGTATGTCATAAGCAGTTGACCGTTTAGTATAATTTTAAGTTACTTAGATATTTCTTTTATATTTCTTGACAAAATAACAATAAATAAATAATACAATAACAACAATTTCATAAATTTTTCCTACCTAATTAATATGCGTATTATATTAGTTAATTTACAAATATTAATTAATTATGTAAGGCGGCGGCGTGGCGCAATTGGTAGTGGGTTCAATTCCCGGTGCGGACGGTTTTCATAAATTGATCTTTCAAGTTCGCAAAACTCTTGAAAGAGACATTCTGTATTTGTCCTGCAGAAATAGTCGCGATGGTCCTATAAGACATCCGGATCTGGTTTCTTCCCCGGAGAACTTTTATCAGTTCAAAAAATTTGCCACCTCCTTTGGAGAAAAAGTTTACCTTCCCTGCCCCTCACCATTTAATCCTTAATTGTTAGTTGACGACTTTAATATAATTATTGTGTACTCATCATATTCCTTTAAATGTTACATTTTTATTATTTCTTATTGTTACTTATATTATAAATATTTATTGTGGACTTAACGTATCATTGAAGAGACATGATCTCCGGTATGATACAAACAAGTTCATCGCATTAAAAAAAAAAAAATGTATAAAACTCTCTCCCACCCATCCGATCCTCACGGGGCGTAGTGAGAGCGATTAGCTAACCACTAATCCTGTCCTAGCCCTATTCTATATTGTCCTAGCCCTATGCGTCGTATATTCCCACAGAGGTATAAAATGCAGTAATTTTTGTACGCATTTGTAAAGAGTGGACTTTAGTGTGTTTGAAGTACATAATCACATGCAGACTTGCATACTGGATTAAACGTACATAAAATGTAATGATTTTCAAATTGTGGACTTCAATGTATTTATTTCAATGTATTTATTATATTCTAATTTCTCTTACTGCTTCCAGTTGTCTCCGTAATGTTTTATAAACAAATTGTTGACATCCTTCAAATATTTTTTATTTATAGACAAATAGCGGCGGGGATGGCTGATGATGGCTTTGTAGTTAGGTTTTCTCTCAAAAGACAGATATTTGAATATGTAAAAGAGCAAAATTAAATAATTCCTCAGTTCCATTTACATACATATCGAAATATCGTATTGTGGAAATATATTTTTATGAATCGTAGCGTTCCATAAAGAAACAACCTTTTATCCTAAAACCATAAACTATTGACTACAAATTTGATTTAAAAGTAATGCAAATAATAAGCCATCACTTTTTATACCGGTCAAAACTTTGATCGGCCATATCTCAAAACTGTCAAATTCTAGTTGTATCACTATGAAACTAAGCCATCAATATGTATTTATGCACATTGACTCAATACGTTGAAAAAAAGTAATGATAAATATCATATTTAAAAGTTTATTAACAATTTTCCGGGTTTTTTTTCCAACATTTCAAAATTCCATGGTTTTTTGCAACACTACTGGAGACCCAAACGAGAAATTAAACGTATTAAATATGTCACGAAAGTATTTCTCCTTCACCTGTAGTTCTGTTTGAGTTTGGCTATTGTAAACTTTACATAATTTTGCAACATTCAGTTCCGACGGTAGGAATACTTGACTCTGCGTCTTACGCACACAGTATTGTGGTTCACTGCTTTTCAACAGATTTATAAATGAAACAACGCTTGCTCTTTTTTCTATAAAGCTCACATGTGCTTTATTTCCACCTCTCCTTTCGGTGGGAAGTTTTCCCTCGCTATTTTGAAACCTCTTCACAACACCTTGGATTCGCCCTTTTTTGATATTTAAAATACCCAAAAAGGTTTTTTGACATACGGGAACGATAGCACCAGTTTCACTTTTTCGCACGTGATAATTTATATTTAAAGATTTTTGTCTTTCAGCCCTACCGTGTGACATCACCGAAAACCCTTTACAATACTTCAATAAAAACGTATCTTGAGTCAGTTTCACTGCCGTGTCATAAAAGGCTGCATGAAAATTTCTAATGTCAGTTCCATTCAATGAACTGCACTTGAACTGCTCGCTGTTATGATTACACAAAGGATGGTCTGGCTTTTTTTTAGGTGAATATCTGCAACAAATCATACGAAATACTGTATTTTAATAACTTTAAAAATAAAAGGTATAAAACAGTGTTCCCCAGCCGGTAGTTCACGAACAGGATGCAAAATTTCAAGAAATTAGCCATGCAAAAATACTAAATATAGACTTTTTTTCGCCTGCAAAGTTACTTGTATTTTTAGTTATTGCTAAATAATAATAAAGTCGGCGTCCGTGGCGCAGTTGTTAGTGTCGTTGGCTACGGTTACGGATGTCTCGGGTTGAGTTCCCGGTGCGGATGGTTTTCATAAATTGTTCTTTCAATCGAATTATGGATTTCTGCTAACCACTAATAATATCCTAGCCCTATCCTTCTAACCCTACTCTCGTCGAAAAAAGAGAGGTTGAGCAACTGAGTAACAGTTCTCATAAAAAAATCTGTTAAGATACCTCCATTTGAAAACAATATGCTCCAGATTGGGAGCGGACATGGAAAAAAAAAAATTGATATGATGATGCGACACGATGGTCGCTGGATTTCTCAGAATTGACAGCCATAAATCTTCTCAGGTACACTCAGAGAGAACGGAAATATTTTCTCTTGGATAGTGAACCCAGATGCAAAACCTTACCTAAATATATTTCCAAGAATTTCGTATGTATATTTGTTAGTTATAGTTATGTCTATCTGTCACAATACAACATTAAAAAAATATCATATGAAAAACTATTTTTATTTCAGTATTAGCGGTAAGCGAAAAATTTTTCCTTTAACAGTCCGCGGGTGTGAAAAGGTTGGAGAACACTGTTATAGAAGACATACTGAACAAAAAAAAATATATGAGACATTATCAACACAATTGTAGCAAAAATGAACACTCGTTTTTAAATACCTTTCTTGTCGTAATGTGTTACATTTCCACACAGCTGGATTTCTCAAACGCTTTCTTGATTCTCCTGGTTGAGTTTCATTTACACTAATAAATGAAACATCCATTATTAATTCATAAAAAACAAAGAAATAGATTAAGTGAAATCAAGAATTTTTGACCGCAAACACATGTAGATTTTAAAATATGTACTTTTAAAGTCAGGGTTTGAACGGCTGCGCTGATTGGTCGGTTACGGAGAGAAAGTTTTGCGACTCACTTCAATATTCAATTTGAATTTTTGACGAAGTGGGAATTAGTTTAGCACTCGAAACTACAAAAGTTGACAGAGCAATTGCGTACATCACCAGAAGCGTGTTTAGCGAATCAACAACTCACACAGAAAGACCTAAATTAAAAAAATAAAACAGAATTTGTTTGTTCTAAGTACTTCCACATGTTTATAATGATCAAGACCGGTTACAATTGATAACATTTTACATTTTAACAGTATATAGGATCATCTTATTTCAAGATTTCTTTGTAATAACTATGTTTGTAATTAGTTTTATTGTGTTATTTTTTTTATTTGGAAAACCTCTGTGAACGTTGACCATTCGGCTATAAGCCGTAACGTGCACAGTATTAACTATCATAAATGACAGTTATTTTTTATAATGCTCAAGCAGCAATAATCTTAATTTGATAATTCTTGTGGGAAAAACATGTTTAATGAAAATTTTAACGAACCTGTATTTTGCATAAAAATTCGATTGACCATGAAGAGTTGCGTGTTGTTCGAGTAAATGTGACGATGGGAATATATCACAACAAGCGCTGCATACGAAATTTCGCTCATAAAAAACGCCATTTTCCAGCATTATTACAGCAACGACTTCGCGCTGTAAAATTTCTCTGTTTATGTTAAGTTTGTGTAAGTAAGGGGGCGTAGGTAACCGATTTTGAGACGAAATCATCGATGGTAGTTCAATAGGGTCTCTGAGGTAAGAATTGGTAGTTTGAAACTAAAACAAAAAGAACAACATAATATTTATGATTTAATTGATTGATTGAATCGGCATTAAGCTTCCCGTTTTTATGCTAAAAAACCCCTTCGAATCTCATCCAGTTACATTTTGTTACCGTATAGGTTTGTCATATAAACGCATTTATAAAGCAAAATGACAATTTCATAAAGTGAAACATGGTTTTATGTAGCATTAAGTAATTATTTTGTGTGTAAATCCTGAAATACACATCAAACAATGCGAAATTATCGAAAGACGCACGAATCGAAATTCTTCATAGCAGAACAAGCTCGGGACGTGCTTTAGTGTCGTTTGAAACAAAACGGTTGCATACGGTAAGGTGCATGCATGCATTTCGGATTGTTACTATACTATATTTAATACCGTAATTTTGTATATTTTGATAGCAAAATTAAAGAGGTTTTTTAATTAATATTGATTATACAAAGAAGATGTAAGCTATAATGTATTTTTAATTATTTGTTAGATCTATTTTATTATTATATTAGCAAAATTTAAAATTTTTTGTACAACCTATTTCCCTTTAAAGGTTTAAATGCCGAAGTAGCTTATTGTTACACCATGAATAAGGAAGTGTTATGCAAAAATCAAATGAAAATAATAAAATTTAAGGGTTTATAAAATAATTTAAAAAATAGCTAGCATTAAAGCTGACAACTGGGGGGCCATACATTTCAAATATTTTAAATCATTCGAGATCAACAGCCATCACAAACATCCATATCCAAGACTTGATAACATAATTTGATGAAATCTTTGTTAATATAAGTACCAATTGTCGATTATACAGATGAGAAGAGATGTTTACAGTTCAGAGGGTGGCGATAGAATGATCGTCCTTTTCTTTATTCTTCACTCGTGTATTTTGTCTTAGTTTACATATCTGTGATTTCCAAATCTCATGTTTGCAGAATGTTTTCTTTCATAATAACATATTTATTTATTTTTGCATTTAGGAATATCACGTTTTGTAACTCTGCCGTGTCAAGTGATGACTTCATTGGCTGTCATTTTATCGAATCTTTTTCTTTGATAATAATTATCAATTTTGGTTTGTTGCTGAACCGACGTTGCGAACAAATTTTAATTTGATATTTACATTGAAAAGAACGTTGACGACTTAATGATTCAGTCGCTCAAGCAACCCTTATCGAAGAAGGAAAGCATAAGTAATGAAACTATCTCTTACATTGAACGAAATTTGTATATAAATAATTAACTTCGGTAAGTATGTTTTACAATATTCTATTTTGTCTACCTTAAAATGTACTAATAAATTTGAATATGAAGAAACCAAATTTACGCAAATAATGAAATATTGTAAAGTAAATAAGTCACCACTGTTCAAATTTTCTCTACGGATCATTATAATTTTCGATTTTTCTTCCATCTAAGTTAGAGGATGCAGCTATTGTGCTTATCCTTTTCATCTCAGTTAATGGTGATGTGTCTTCCTGATGTTATCTTGATGGTGATTCAATAATCTCGGGCATTATTTTTTATTAGATTGGAGCATTGCGGTGCATTGTACACCCTGCCGAAAGCATATGTGCGTTACACTGCCCTTTTTTATTTATCCTCGAGTGGAGGTCAAACTACCGATGACCCAGACGATCGTGAATTCGTATGTTAATTTGGTTGGTTCTTACTCCTGGTTGAATGTTGCACATAATTGCAGTGCTTTGTGCGGGATTTAGGACAATTCGGATAAAAAAGAATAGCTGGCTAGGTTATATATTTGCAAGAAAAAAACTCTCAAACTTTCATAACCTCGAAGGTAATTAATTCCAACCCTGGCGATTTACAAAAAAAATGTGTGAATTAATACATACCATTTCCGTCTCGCAATGCTCGTCATCGTCAGTTCTCTCTTCATGCTTTACGAGTGTGTCATGTTTGCTTACAGTTAAATGTTCGTCATTCATATCATTTGGACGATTTTCGCCATTACATGCGTTCTCTCGTGTAATCGACGGCATTAATAATTCATCGTTCGGTTCTATTTTGATATCCATATCAAGATTTTCACTACAGTTTTTATACAAAATTGAAATTGTGTATAGATTGAATAAAATATGACATTACAATTGACTATAATTATTTATGATACGCTCATACTTACAAAGACAATTAAATACATTTCGATTCTATTGTCTATGCAAGATCAAAAGTAAATGCAAAAATAATATCGGAATTCGAAATACACTTTGTTCTAATTATCTTATTATCATTTTTAAATAATGTGATTCTCTCATCAGTAATATCCTATTGTTTATGGGTATACGTAACAAAGAATAAATTTTTCGTATTTTATTGTTTAACTTAAATAAGAAATTGGCTTGTGTCTAACATTAATAAAAACCAGTTGCTCAACAATTTTTTATACAGTGCTTAGGAATAAAAAGAATATGTTTGTCAAAAACTATTACCCAGTCTGTTAATAAACTTATCTACACCATAATATTACAAAGTATTAGATAATTTTCATAAAATAAAAGAAGATTAATCAATATAGTTAAAATAAATGAATGAAAAAGGAAAGGTCTTTACTTAAAATTATTATCTTCAAGTTACCTATTGTAATTTAACTTTAAAAAGGTTCTAACTGACATTTTGGCATAAAATGAACTTTTGATTGGAATGTTATTGGAATTACCCACATTTTACCATATACGTTGATTTCAGAGTCATGTATTGTTCAATGAGGGAGTTAAAAGTATTTTGGAATTCTATCCATACACTTTTTACATAAATTTGTTTTATACGGACTTGAATAATTATTGTCATCTCATGGAAAAAACTTACAAATCAAAGTTTTTTCATAATGGTTTTAACGTATTGCCAAACATTCTTATATTATTCAATAAAATAACTGGCTTTGGTTACTTCTTCGCCAGGTTCTTCCAGTTTTCTTGGTTAGACAATAATCCAATGTGTAAATGCGGCAATATGATTCAGAATGCTGGTCACATCCTTTGGGAATGTCCAGGCATGGACAACGAACGGAAAAAATTGCTCAAGACGATACGCAATCACTCAGATCTTGCTGAGTTAGTTGTATTTAGGACAAATTACAAATCATTCAAAAAGTCCACGGCGTCCTATGGAAATCGAACAGACATTTAACTTTCACGCTACAGTGCATGAAACTTGAGAAATTTCTACTCGGACATTCATAGTAACATTTTAAACTGCGAATATCATTTGGATTATTGAGATTTTGTACACTTCCATGTATTTTGTCACTATCGACCCAGGTTTCACCTTTCAGCGTCTTCAGGCTTTCGAGCGCACGAATGGACTCGAACTGAAAGACAGTAAACAGTGTCTAACGTTTATATGGAAGATACAAATACGACAAATACTATACGTCTGGATCCACACTGATACCTGAGTTAACATTCCGAGAATCGCCTTAATCCTTGTTTTGTAAACAACGCATTAACAGAGTGGCAAATTGCCGCTGTCCAACTACTATCAGAATTACCAGTGATTTTACAATTATAATAGCATTGTAGGTTTCGACGTGATGCAATTCGACGAAAGGATTAATATATACAATCATTCCACATTTAGTGACATCTGTTAGGTGTTTCAACGTATAGGATACAGCAACCGTTCAGAATTGGCAAGGAATTTAACTGGGCTCTATTGATTTCCAAAATTTATTGATAAAATGATTTATGATCCCCCACGGTTTGATTTTGTCGGCGTCCGTGGCGCAGTTGGTTTCGTCGCTGGCTACGGTTACGGATGTCTCGGGTTCAATTCCCGGTGCGGACGGTTTTTCATAGATTGATCATTAAATCGATTTATGGATTTCTGTTCGTAGTCTGAGTCCTCCCTTCCACCAATCCCATCCTCACGGGGCGTAACGAGAGCGATTAGCTAACCACTAGTCCTTTCATAGCCCTATCCTTCTATCCCTACTCTCTTCGAAAAAGAAAAGAGAGGTTGAGCAACTGAGTGACAAGCAGTTCTCGTAGAAAAAAATTCTGTCAAGATACCTCCATTAGGAGACCATATGCTCCACATTGGGAGCGGACATGAAAAAAAAAAAAAATGGTTTGATGCAAAAATTTAACCCCATCTCAATAATCCGAATTTGATATTGAAATTCCATCAAGCACCCTTAGTCGATGTCTTAAATTATACGAATATCATCGTTACGCTGTGGAATACAGCCTGTAATAAAGTGTAAAGACTTAGCGGGTGGTCATGGGTACTAAGTTTATTATTATTAGCTTGACCGGTAAGTAGATATATCAAAAATTGAAAGCGACAGTACGATTAAGCATGCTGATCAAATCTTTTGGGAATGACGAAATATCGACAACGAAGGTGGAAATCAATCAAACTTGTTGGTCCACGACGTTATTCTGTACACATTAAAACACGCAATAAATTCAAAAGCAATTTTACTTCGGGCATTCAAGGAAAAAAAAGAAAATGTGAATAGTCCTGTAAGAAAGATGTGAAACCGCAACTTGTGGTGACGGGTGCACTTTTGAGAACTATAGAACATAATAAAAAAACAATTTAACAGAAATATTGTCATATAATGATACATACAATAATAACACAAAATGATCTTGCGTATAATTAATTATTGTCTATGCTGACATGGCAGAATAATATTGAATTTAGTTTATGGTCATGATATTCCGGTGAGGCGAGTCACTTTATTATATTATTAGCTAGTTTGGTTAGAAGAATATTGCAATGGATATTAAAATAGAACCGGACGATGAATTATCGTCATCGAATGCATTACAGGACGCCCACGATGGCGATGATAATCGCAATGTTACGAATGAAAACTGGACTGAGGAATATTCTATTGAAATAAAACACGAGGTATTCGTCAAGCAGGAAGACATAATGGACGATGGCGATCGTCGCAAAGCAATCGTGGTAATATAAAACATTATTTATTCGTTCAATCGCTGTTCTTTCATATATTCAGTACATAATTTAGATGGGAAAAAATATACAGCATTTGAATTTGGATTATTGAGATTCAAAAAGCACACAGTCTGGTATTCTGTCTGGTAACAAATCTGGTATTTACGTTGTTTTTTTGATACAAGACTATCTATAAGAGACGCCTCATAGCCATTATTAATGACAATTTGTTTATTTTTTTATTTGTATCTTCTATATAAACGTTAGACACTGTTTACTGTCTGTCAGTTCGAGTCCATTCGTGTGCTGGAATGCCTGAAGATGCCGAAAGGCGAAACCCGGGCCGTTAGTGACAAAATACATGGAAGTGTACAAAATCTCAATAATCCAAATTTGATATTGAAATTCCATCAAGCACCCTCTGTCGATGTCTTAAATTATACTTAAATTATACAGCATTTGGTTTACAGATTAGTAATACAAATTGAAAAAATGGATAATACAATTTATTTTAATAAAAGTTTTTAAATTGTATTTAATACGTGATAAAATGAGCAACATGTCACAGGACTAATGGCACGGCATCTACGTCGATGCTGCGGTAACAATGAAGCGTAACGATTTTTCTGTAGGTGTAAGAAATGTACAGGTGAGCTGGATAAAAGGTGACAGTCGCCATCTTTGTATTTGTTGACGTCACAACGGTGTTTTAGTGACAGCAAAAATTTGGTTCGTTATGACGTCACATTTAATACAAAAACAACCATACAGCTCACCTTGTACTTCTTACACCATGCGTACCACACAAAGCAACCTTAAGTTACATAAGAAAATTTGCAATTTACGAGTAATCCCAGGAGTCCCAACAAATTGTATGGCGATTGTACAAAGATCGTCTCTCAACTCCGTTTTTCGTCGAATATAACATATATTTTAAAAGATTTATTGTGAGTTTATTCAGTGTTTCTTTACTTTAATCATTATATAATTTACGATTCATCGAAAACTAACATATATGCATGTTAAGTGATAATTAAATCGTCACAATAAATTATATCATAAAGTTACTTTTAAGGTGTTAACTGTCAATTCTTGGTGGAAAGACATTATATTTTAAAAAATAAAACACAATTCATTTGTACTACTTCCACATATTTATAATGATCAGGACCGGTCTCGCTCATCACGAGCATTATCAACTGATAAAAATATAAACATAACAGGCGTATTTATATAAAATTGAGTGAAAAAATGAAGGTATATATATAAAACTGATTATACATAAATCAAATGAAAGAGTCTACAATTAAAATGTTATGGACTATGTTATGGAGTCCAAAACATTTTAATTGTAGACTCTTTCATTTGATTTATGTATAATTTGTTTGTTAATTAATATTTTCTTGTCTCAGTTCATGAACCATCAGTTTTATATACCGTCATTTTTTCATTCAATTTTATATAAATACGCCTGTTATGTTTATATTTTAATCAGTTGATAATGCTCGTGATGAGCGAAACCAGTCCTGATCATTATAAATATGTGGAAGTAGTACACGCAAATTGTGTTTTATTTTTTAAAATATCATACAGTCGTCATAATATATTTAGTAAATGGCACGAAATGAAATGTGTGGCAGGGGAGATTTATTAGAATCGTAATTTACAGCAAAATACACTCTTTGAATTGTCGATTAATATCAATCATTGATTTCGACTAGGCTTTATAATTATACTCTTTCAAAGTAAGTAAACAATTTTATTTCTAATATGGTCATTCCAGTTATTCCACTGGCTTATTTACTTGATGTCACGCGTTTCGCTTCTTTAAGACGCATCTTCAGACTAACTATATCACCTTTAAACACTGATAGTTAATTTTATAATTAGCACTACCATTGTTTGGGTTTTACCCCCTTCCCCACGTCCAGTAGAAGGAAACAGACTCTCATTATATTGGATTTATTGAAAAGTTGAGTAAATGCCAACAGCTTTTAAAGATGATTTCCGGTATGTTGGCGCAACGGTTAACTCGAATAAAGCGCAATCTCAAAGTCCAATTTTAAAGCACTTTCTGAAGCAACTGCGGTAGTATATCGGCGATAACGCGGTGAGTGTTTGCTTTAATGTCATTGAGCTTTGCCGGTTTATTGACGTGGACTTGCAACTTCACGTAACCCTACAGAAAGAAATCCAAAGTGTTAAATCACAGGTCTATTCTGCGAAATTATGCGCTCATTGAAAGTTTTCTTTAGCGAATTGATCGTGACGTGCGCTGTATGGCATGTTGCACTGTCTTGTTGAAACCAAAGCTCGTTTACATTATGGCCTTCCAGTTTTGGAACGAAAAAATTAGCAACCAAAATCATCCAATAAAGCATACCAAACTTCTAATTTTTAATTTTTAAATTGTTATCCCTATTGCATCAATAGATCATAAAATACTGTGTTTTCTTCTTTATTTTAGTTTCCAACTTCAAATGATACAACTTTACCTTCTATTGAACTACCATCGACGAGTACTTCAAAAAATCAATTACTTTCTTTGCCCTATATAAAGGAACATTGCACAAAGGCGGAAATTTTACGCGGTGAAGTGTTTCCTGTGGTAATGCTGGAAAAAGTTTTGTTTCATGCTCAAAATTTTGTGTGCAGTATCTGTTATGGTATATTGCCAACGTCAAGTTCACTTGAACAACATGTGAATGTTCATGAATCTAACTTTGATATGAAAAGCAGTTCTGCTGAATTAACCGATATTCCACGAAAGGTCACGATCAGATGCGATTTTAAAAGCAAAGGTTCATCTAATCTCAAAAAATACAAAATTTTACACACTGGCGAGAAGCCATTTAAATGTGACCGATGTGATTATAGATGTGAGACATTTTCGTACTTAAAGCAGCATAAAGTTATTCATTCGTTTGAAAAACTATTCAAATGCGACAAATGCAATTTTTCATGCGGCCATCGTTGGCAATTAAAATACCATTACATTAAACATTCTGTCGAGAAGCCGTTCAAATGTGGCCAATGCGATTTTAAATCCGCCTATTCGGCTTCCCTCAAAAAACATAAAATGTTACATACCGGCGAGAAGCCGTTTAAATGTGAACAATGTGATTATAGATGTGAGGTATTTGCGAAATTAAAACAGCATAAATATCAACATTCATTTGAAAAACCATTTAAATGTGATCAATGCAATTTTAAAACTGCCTATATGTCTTACTTAAAGGTACATAGAATGAAACACGCAATTGAGAAACCACTTAAATGCGATCAATGCAATTTTTCATGCGGCCTTGATCGGCAATTAAGAATTCATAAAGTAAAACATACTGACGAAAAACCATTTAAATGTGACAAATGCAGTTTTAAAACGGCCTATCCAAATAGCTTGAAGAAACATATATTATTACATCAACGGTCTTTTAAATGTGAACAATGTGATTCAAAATGTACTCATGCCACTTTCTTAAAAAAACATAGACATTCTGTTAAGAAAATATTTAAATGTGATCAATGTGATTATCAATGTACGAGCTGGTTTAGCTTGAAGATTCATAAAATGAATCACACTGGAGAAAAACCATTTAAATGCGAACTGTGTGATTATAAATGTGCGACACAATCGTATTTAAATAAGCACCAAATTAAACATTCACTTGAGAAACCATTTAAATGTGACAAATGTCAATTTAAAACCGCCTACGTGTCTCATTTAAAGATACATAAAATGTCTCATACTGGAGAAAAACCATTTCATTGCGATCAGTGTGATTATAGAAGTGTAAAATCGACTAATTTAAAATATCATAAAATGAAACATTTAAGCGAAAAACCATTCAAATGCGACCAATGCGAATTTTCATGCGGCCGTCGTTATGAATTAAAAAATCATAAAATCGTACATACCGACGAAACGCCATTCAAATGTACCCAATGCAACTTTAAAACTACTTCTGCATATAGCTTAAACACGCATAAAAAATCACACGAACGTTTTTTTAAATGCGAACAGTGCGACTTAAAATCCACTCGTCGTTTTATCATTAAAAGACATAAACTGTCACATTCTGGCGAGAAGCCATTCAAGTGTGACCAATGCGATTATAAATACACACAGTCTTATAAGTTAAAAAAACATAAAATTAATACACACGGGCGAGAAGCCTTATAAATGTGACCAATGCGATTATAAATGCACTAATTCTAAACAACTTAAAAAACATAAAGTGCTACATTCTGGCTAATGTGTTTCTTAATCTACACGTAAATATGAAATAGTTTCAAATGAAATCCGCATTTTTCAATTACCTAAACAGACTTTTTTTCCATGTCTACTGCCAATATGGAGGATATGGTCTCCCAATAGAGGTATGTTAACAGAATTTTTCTACGATAATCGCTTGTCACTCAGTTGCTCAACCTCTCTTTTTTTTTCGAAGAGTGTAGGGATTGAAAGATAGGGCTAAGACAGGACTAGTGGTTAGCTAATTGCTCTCGCTACGCCCCGTGAGGATGGGATAAATTTATTGAAAAATCAATCTATGAAAACCGTTCGCACCGGAAATTGAACCCGAGACATCCGTAACCTTAGCTAGCGACGTTACCAACTGCGCCACGGATGCCTTTAACGATTCACACACTGTAAAAGTGTAAATAAAAGTTATTTTCATAAGTTATATTTATATTAAAGTATCGATCGCGCCTGTAAAATCATTTGTTTGAAAACAAGCCTTCAATATCGTCCATTGTTCGTATTAATTCTGTTGTATTTTTTATTCATTTCATTACAGCTAAAAGTGTAGAAATAATTATCTTTCTCGTCGGTTTATTGAGACACCAATGTATGGGCTGTTTGGTTGGTCACCGCATTGCTTGCTTCCGTGGCAATTATGTGGACGAAGTATTTTCGTTTGTCTTCGTAACCTCTCGTTTAAGACACTTCCATTTTCGGACAACGATTTAAGAACGCTGCGCCGCCTCACGCTCGCAAACACTTCGTCCACCTAAGACGGGTCATTAGAGAGGTGGACATTCCACCGATGAACTTTGTGTATTGTTTTTTTTCTATGTAATGTAAAACAACTTTATAATTAATTAATAAATTCTTGTATGAAGCATTACATGTTTATTATATGTAAATACTTAATTCCAATCCAAATTTTAAAAACAGGGCCGAACAAAGCAAAAAGTCTAACTTAAGCTTTGTCCTAGCCCAATCATTCTATCCTTAATCGAAACGTTTTGCAGAGTAATTTTGTATTTTCCTTTCACACCATAGAGTCAACAACAAAAAATCGTTACTCTATATAACTTCTTCCTCTTCTTTTTCACTTCAGTTGGCTGCATATACATCACCGTTAATCAGCGGTTTCCAACGTTTATTATACAACATTTAATTTTTTTCATGACATTATAATTAAGGCGGCTTCGGCCTCCGTGGCACAGTTGGTAGCGTCGCTGGAAACAGTAACGGGTGTCTCCTGTTCAATTCCCGGTGCGGACGGTTTTCATAAATTGATCATTCAATCGATTTCTGTTCGTAGGCTTAGTGCTAGTGGTGATATGGAGGCTTAATGATTATATTGTGACACACCCTGGTTTTTGTTAAGTATAAGTGTCATTAATGTCCAGAACTGAAATCAGTCAGCGGCAACAGCAATATTTCGCAGAATAGGCTCTTTCTTGTTGCCAGGCGTTTAATTGCCGTCGGGTGCGTCCGCTGGACGAGTCCATTTTTGCGGAAAAAGGTAGCTCCGACGGTGCAGGGAGTTTTTTTTTTTAAGTATTTGTAAACAGTCGATTACGATCTGCCGAGGCGGACGAGCGAGGTCTCGTCGCTGCGAAGGTGACGTGACGATGTGAACTGTTTGTTTTTTTTTTTTTGATTTGCATTGGACTTGATTTAAATTCCTTGTGTCATTTGTATTATAACTTAAAATAAATTCAGTTGCCGAGTAAATGTAAATGTAGAATCAATTTTATGTGCTAAGATTTATATATTTGTGTAATGTTAAACCACTGCATCTTGAATGGAAAATAAATAAGTTTTGAACCGAATTTGAAATGGTGTTGTCTGAGATCAGCCGTTCCAAGACTCCGGATAACCAGCCGCTCGCCTCTCTTCGATCCGGGGTCTTCTCAATTGATATATTTATATATTATATCCACGAAATTTTCTATCAAAAAATACTGCATGTCAATGAATAAAATAAACATTTATTCACTCAATTTTCACTGGTATGTTACGATATGAAGTTTTATTTGTTTGTAGATATTCGGTCCTTTCCTATCCCTATCTGTCTATCCCCACTCTCTTCCGAAAAAAGAGAGGTTAAGAAACTATTTTTATAGAAAAATTCTGTTGATATACCTCAATTAGGAAATTATGTGCTCCACGTTGGGAGACGGACATGGAAAAAAAAGTATTTTTTTATTTCACAAATTAAAGAAGACAAATAAATTTAACATAAAAACGTTAATTAAATATTTTATTCATTGCAATAATACACCATAATATCAAATATGCTTGTTAAACATTATTTATAAGATTTTACATTGGGAATACATTAGTTCAAATTTTTTTTAAAAAGGTATCTGGCATTACAGCTGACGGCTAATTCGCAAAATATTTTGAAAATTAAAAAATTAAAAATCTCAATGAGAACTTTAATAAGTCATTCATGTTCAAGATCACTAATTGAAAGTGAAAAAAACTCAAATTTGATATTGAGCCTTGCTGGGGTTAGAACCAGGACCCACCTGATTGCTAGGGCAAAGCTCTTACAACTAGACCACAGAGGGGTAAACTGGCAACATTTTCTCATACAGATACGTAGTGACGAAAGCGAAAAAAAAAACACTTCGAAATATATACAACTGATCAGACAAACTTTTTTACGAAAGGACCTGAACGTAAAATTTTATGATATCTCAAGTCACCTGCCCGCCCAGATTAATAATCGCATTGGTCACAATTGAACGGCTTCTCGCCAGTATGTGATTTGTCTTCCACGTAAGAGGAATGCAGCTCTCGTGCTTACACTTTTCAAATCGGTGAATGGTGTGGAAATGCCAAGTCGAAGACGGCAAACTCTTGGTTATCACCATCCAGGATGTATAGGGTCTTAATCAGAACACCACTCCATTCCAGTTAATCTCTTATTTATTGAAGATGCAGTGCACAGAAATTATCAGAACAATATAAAATTGAGTCTAACTTTAAGTTAACTTAACACATGAATAAGTTATATAATACAATTGACACCAAATAGCGATTTTAAATTAAAATTTTATCCAATTTCAAACACACCAAAACAATTTATAATGACTGCTTTGCGGCCAAGCACACTCCCTGCAGAATTCAAAATTAAAACATAAAATTGCAGACCCCCTCCCTTTATTCAATAACTATCACTGGTCGGATGCCGGCCATGTAATGGACCACTCCTCTGCAAAAATATATGTTCACAGGTTGTAATAAGCAATTGGAATTCTATTCGAGATTGTTATTTTTCTTCAATAATCTATTTTTCACATTTGCTCGGAACAGCCAAAATATGGATTTAACGCCAATGTGCACCGATTTTTTTATTTTAAAGTGAATCATTTGTCATCAGAATGTTTAATTTTATGAATTCTCAGGTTACATCCACGTGCAGATTTATAATCGCTTTGACCACATTTATAAGGTATTTGAATGATTTGCCACTCTAACATTCTATTCCTTTTATTTACGCGGATTTATTGATTCATAATTGCATTGGTCACATTTAAATGGCTTCTCACCAGTGTGTGACATTTTATGTTTTTTTAAGCGACTTGTTTTGGTTGATTTATAATATCATTGGTCACATTTGAATGCCTGCTCGCCAGGGTGTATTATTTTATGTCTTTTTAAGTTATTAGAATTGGTGGATTTATAATGGCATTGGTCGCATTTAAATGATTTCTCACTGGTGTGCGTCATTTTATGTCTTTTTAGTGTAATAGAATAGCTTGTTTTATAATCGCATTGGTCACATTTAAATGGCTTCTCGCCAGTGTGTGACATTTTATGTTTTTTTATTTTATAAGAATAGATTGTTTTATAATCACATTGGTCACATTTGAAAGGCTTCTCGCCTGTGTGAGACATTTTATGTTTTTTTAGGCAATTAGGATATCTTGATTTATAATCGCATTTCTCACATTGGAATGGCTTTTCGCCATTGTGTGACTTTTCATGTCTTTTTAAATTACGAGAATAGGTTGATTTATAATCGCATTGGTCACATTGGAATGGCTTTTCGCCATTGTGTGACTTTTCATGTCTTTTTAAATTACGAGAATAGGTTGATTTATAATCGCATTGGTCACATTGGAATGGCTTTTCGCCATTGTGTGACTTTTCATGTCTTTTTAAGTAAAGAGAATAGGTTGATTTATAATCGCATTGGTCACATTTGAATGTCTTCTCGCCAGTGTGTGATATTTTATGTCTTTTTAAATTATTTTTCTTATGAAATTTCGATTTATGAACAGTGAAATGATTATTAAGTAAATGTGTTGATGGAAATGTATAGAAACAAACACTGCATACAAAATTTCTCTCATGAAACAAACCATTTTCCAGTATCACCACCGCGACCATTTCGAGTTGTAAAATTTTGGTTTTTATGGATTGTTCAGTAACAAACGGCAAACCAGTAGATTGGTCAATACTGGCAGCTGGTAGCTGGTGGATGGTAGCTGCAGGCATTGCAGTGGTAGTTGGAAACTGAAATAGAGAAAAAAACACAACATGCCTGTGAATTAATTTGCACAGAAATTCATCTCATAGTCAGCCAACAGAACTCGCCAATTTGTTATTATTTGCCCATCACTCATGCTCTTTGACTTTGTTAATGCATTTTTTGGGATTAATTCAGGTAGCAGTGTGATGGTTCTACAATAATAAATGTTTTGACATTGACAATGTATCAATAAGAACTATTATTATTGAACAATAGAGAATCAAAAGCACCGAGTCGATTTTATTACCTGATCTGGTTTCCGTTGAGCATATGAACACTCGCCAACTTCGAACTGCTCCACTTTTAAAGGGCGCCCCTCTTCACCATGACATCTTTGGTAGTTTTGCCATTCAATATCGTCTTCTTTTAGTTGTATGTTGTTGTAGTCTATTGTTACACACTATGAAAAAAAAAAGTAGAAAGCTACAATAATGATTTTGTATTTAATTTAAGCAACCTTATGACTAAATAAGTTTTCAGAGTTTGCGAATCATTTAAGTGAAAATGATCCTAATTTTAATAAAAATTCTAGCATAGAAACACTCCATCGAGTAAATAAAAAAGGTATTAAAATAAATAGTTTAAAGTGAGAGTAGAAATTAATAAAACCATTAAGAGTAATCAGTGTTTACGTCTTACCCCCTCCCCACATACAGTACAATTGAATAAAAACCACGCTACCCTTTATTTTTAATGTAAGAATTAGAATCATTGTCTGCCTTTGAAAGAAATAACCTTGCGATATGGTTAGTCTGAAGAGACGAAACGCGTCACGTTATTAATTTTAATTTTATATTAAAAAACGAATCTTTACAAAGTTATTGCCGAATCCATAGACAAAATAAACAATATTATATTTGGCATGACCCCTAACCATGGCATTTACTCAGTAGATCTACATTAGGAAGGGGAAGAAATGAAGCTGTAAAAACATTTAATAGACCGCGAACCAACTCACGCATTATAGCTTCTAATCTTTACATTTTTGGATTAAAATCCACAGACCGAATGGTTTCGCCAATGGAACCAAATTTTCTCAAGCATTTTGAGAATATCATCCTAATCGACACCTAGTTGATATAATAGAGCTGAAGATACCCACTCTGAGAGAGTGATCTTTCCTAATCATAGTTTAGTAGTTTCTTCTTCAAATATTTTGTTATTTTCTTTTATGTAAACCGTCAGTGTCTCGAGATGAACATGTGAGCAAATAATTAAGTCATTTAGACTAACATCTAGTAAAGATTGGTACTAACAGATTATTCCAATAGATGTTTGTTTATCGAAAGATTCGCCTTCATCAGTCATGTATTAAGAATTACATCATTCTCGCCTTGATTGGTGAAGTAATTTAGTTTTCTTAAATGAGGAAATAATGTCAAGTGGAAATTTTTCTTTCATTGCAATGTAGTTCTGAATTGAAAAATCAATTTATGAAACTGTATCTACTGGTGTTCGAACCGTGAGCACCACAACGGAACCACTAGACCACAGATCCGGCAATATGTAATTTACAAGAATAGACAAAAATAAACCAATGGACTCGGGTGAACTAGAATGGTGGATATAGTGAATTATACCAAGAGACTTGGATAACAACAGGCTTTTCATATCTCGCGGGTTCACGCATTTCATACCTCGTTGAATACGACAATCAGCAAGCTGATTTGGTTTGTTCTCTAAAACATAAAATTTCATTTCGCGTACTTTCTGAAGCGGTCCCGATCTGTCATATTATGTCATTGTATATTGGTTATTAAGGAAAAAATCCAATGACAGTCCGACATGAAAGTTTGCGACATATCATCGTTCAACCTATATTGCAATGTTTCCTTTCGACATTCCCGAATACTTCCCATATATTTACACAAAATGCAGCAGAAACGATCTAGCTTGCAATACAATCTAGTCAACTGTCAAAAAGCAAGCCTATGTGTGTTGCATACATAGAACTGTACTGGTGTGTGTGTGTATGTACATATATATACACAAACATACAACAGTAAAGGTGCTATATCGAGTGACAAATCTATTGCGTCGAGAAGTGAACATATAATTTTGCAATCGTCATTTTCGAACCATGCAGAGACATCTATGCAAAGGCATCATTATCTTCGCCTTTTTTGTAAATAATCGGGCTAATGATCTATTTAAAAATACCTTCATTTTTCTAATTAATTTTAGATTTATATTAACGAACCTGGATACTTTGAATAAGCCTGAAGTTGAGTCGTATAGAATCAAAAGTAAAACTATCTCATATGTGTTGAAATATTACCACAGCAGTCACACTATTCTACCGGTCACAGTGTGTGTGGTAAAAAAAACGTAAAAGAAAATGATCCTTGCTAGCGAAATCAGTGAACGGTTTGGTTTTATGTGTTAAGATTTTTATATTTGTGTAATGTTAAACCACTGCATCTTGAATGGAAAATAAATAAGTTTCGAACCGGATTTGAAATGGTGTTTGTCTGCGATCAGCCCTTCCAGGACTCCGAATAACCAGCCGCTCGCCTCTCTTCGATACGGGGTCTTCTCATTTTATAGATAATGGAACAGTTATTTTTATGTTTTTCGCAAAAATTTTTCTGGATTCAATACCTTATTTAAATCTTATTTCTAACAGAAATCCTAGATCTAAAAAATAATACTTTCACATTTTCAGGAACTAAGATATTATTACATACGTTTAAATGATATTTTAAAAAATGGTCTTCAGGGAGAATTGTACAAACATTATTTAAAAAAATACTTTTTCTTATTCTAAAATATCGGATAAGAATTATTAATATTTTGGGAAACTGATGAATTACGCAAAATACGAATATATCATTATGAAAAAGCCACCATAATACTGTGACAAATGAAATTTCTTTAAACAAACCATAAAGCATATTTGAAAAATGTCATCGAATTTTCGTAATATTTCGTTTTTTGAATAATTTATTGGTTTCATTGAATCCAGTGTTCGACTTTTTGCCAATTTCTGACCCGCAATTAAATTTCCTAGAAAATGACATTGTTTTGTCAAAACAGAAAAAGAGTAGCGTGTTGTAAAGAATATTTACCAAAATAAAATAAAACCCAAATAATATACTAATGTTGGATTTTTTTTAATCTCACTTTACTCACTCGATATAAAAAGATTTTTTTATATGCCATGTCCACTCCTAATGTGGAGCATATGGTCTCTCAATGAAGATATCTCAAAAAAATTTTCTACGACATTTGCTTGTTACTCAGATGGTCAACCTCTCGTTTTTTCCGAAAAGATCATGGATCACTCTTTCCACTCCCCGTTTTAAGGATCGCAAGGATGAGAGGAAATTTAATTAAGACATCACAAACACCCATGCCTTCCAACAGAATTCCATAAGTGTATTGAAAAATCAATTCATGCACCGCAACCGAAGCCAACGACGTAGACCACTCGACCACGAATCCAACTATTAGGAAAAGTAAAAAACTTCACATTTTTGTTGATTTTTTTTCATGTTCCAGCTCTTATAAGTTTTAATTGCACATTCCAGCATTGTTATTAATTTTTTGTCTCTAAAATTATAGTTTTGCTTAGACAAGAATGTCAAAATGTTTTATTTTAAACTCTATTACATTATTTATTATATATATATATATATGTTTCTCTTTAAAAACTCAATGAAATATTTATCACCTCTTCAAAACAGCGTCACAAACAAAATACTTTTGACGTTTAAATATTGGCACGTTAGGTCGTCTTTAAAAATGAAAATGGTGATTGTCAATTGTTATACAGCTCACCTTGTAGTTTTATCCTTCCGCCATGTGCTTTACCGACTTAAATATTTAGTTGAACAAATTATTTTAGTGTCATTAAATCCCACAGAGGGCCGTACTGCAGAAAGTCGGTTTGATTCCCGAAGGATCACTACCTGTGCGGAAAACAGTGAATTCGAAATTCAAATCTTTTATAAATTATTTGAATATAATTTAATATCTGAAAAATAAAAAATATCAATTCGGCGACAATTCGCCTACTCGAACACAGAGAGCCCTGTCAGCTTTATTACATTTCTCCCTATGCAACAGAGACTTATCCTATAATTTGAATTGCTTCCTGTTCTCTTATCGAGTACAAACCTTTAGTAGATCCTTCAGGATTCAGCTCACACAGCCGCCTATCTATTCTTTCCTTAATTAAATATATCCTATATTGTCTTTGTTACAATAATGTACTTACCTTGATTTCTTTCAATCACAGTCAGCGTAATGACTCTTAACTTTTGGTTTGATTATCCCTGCAATAATTGACATTTCATTTAATCAACTCGGTGAGGACGAAGGAAACACACAAGCTTGTTACAACTTTTATATTAGAAAATACACTTCCCATGACCATTTACATCAGGAAACTACTTATCATTTCCTATGTCTTAAAACAATAATATTTCTTATACAACATAAATCACATTTTTAACTAAGCAGACAAACATTTCTAATTTTATATCCTGATGGTTATGATCCTGACAGTCGGAGCGAAAGGTTGGTTCATTCTATCGGCCTATTTCATACAATAAGACGAGCAATGGAGATTATTTTCCGAAAATGATAATTTGCGGAGCAGCACCGCTAGTTCACAATCGCTACCTTACGTGCTAATTCCACTACCCGTTGGCCACATATTATCTAGAGTTCTTGCCTTCACCGCAAGTGATCCTACTCAGGGCGGGATCCCGAGAAAAAGAAACTTAACTAGCACCTGAACACATGCCGAACTGTGAACAGGCCCGTGGAAATATCTGACATCCACAAACCCACAACAATTTCCCAGTCTGTGGATGTGGACTCTTAGTTTCCTGGCTAAAGTTAGTGCTAGGGTGGGTACAGACTAAGTCTTTTTATCCCTTTCCCGCATGTAAGCTAGCTAAGTACTGCTATCGTGTTGGGAAAACACTTGAGAAAAACCCCTTACGAGAATGAGTGTGTTTGAATGATATCTGCGGGGCTTGAGTTTGGGCTTTTTATAGCCTCCCAAGATCATTAAGAACCGCTCTTGTGATTGGTTGAAATTATTTTCAACGCCACCGATTGCCTATATCACGGCGCTCGGCCGTTAGATCAAGTGATTTATGAATTTATTTGTATGTGATTGGACACATCTTCCGATTACTCTCCCCCTGCACGGATTCTAATGGGTTAAGAACCGCGAGAAGCGCCTCCGTTGTCCGAAGCTATTAGTATATTTCTCGAGTCGACCAGTTGCCGGTTTCGTCCCCAAATGAAGCATTTACTGAATTTAAACTTAAATCGTCCCTGGTGTCTCTGGGTCCAAGGTGATTTAGTCGTGACTAGGCTGAAAAAGTACGTGACCAACAGAGCTATTCACTCGCCCGTGTTTCGGCTCAATCCGACTTGCCATTCGCGCGTTATAGACAAAACTATGTTTCGCCTATAACTGGCCGCCGTTTCTACACCGTCACGTTAAGGAGTGACCTAAATGTCCCAATGCAAGGCTGCTCGGTGCTGAACTTAGTTGAGAGTCTGATTTGCATGAGGTTTCCCAGCAAAGCTCCTCACAACCAGGCTCTCTCAAATAGTCTTACAAACCTACTTCCCTGAAGCATTTTGTAATTCAACCTATCTATTACCATAGACTAATATCAGAGGTAACTACTGGCAAGCGGGTAAATCGACTTTACCTCTCTAAGCTCGGTTATCATACCGGTTTCGACTCGGACGGATAGATAATACCGTTATCTATCTTTCCTGAAAATCTCAGTCTGTTCCACAGACTCGATCCTTCAGGAAACGGAAAAGACCCAATGCCAGACAGTCCGATGCGGGTTCCTTCTGCCTAATAGAAAACTTATCAGGGAAGAGCTAGCTCAATTCTGTCTTTACTTCCGGATTCTGGAGATCAGTGGCTAGCAATCAGACCAAGGTCTTCATGTTTATGTCTTCACCTCGTGTTTCCGTGGTTTTATTTATTTAATAACTCTATAGTTAATTGCACGATTTTACCGAGACTTATTGCTTAGCATTTAAGTTAGGGGCAGCTACAGGAATCCGCGAAAACATTTATAAAAAGTTAAATTCTGATTCTACTGTTTTGTATGGAAATCTCGCCGTCCCACCGTCCCGTGAGTCGGTTGCTCCTGCCTTGACTGAGCTGTTCGGTATTATCTCCATACAAACTTTACAATTTTATCTTGTCAATAAGATTCACGCTATCTGTTCAATATATGCAAAAATGCTCAATTTTAACTTTTCAACTTTAGTATGGAGAATCTACTTTTCTCCTATCACAAATAGACTATAGCTTTGCAACCGTTTGTCGTACCGTGGCTTAATCCATCTCATAGCTTTTCAATTACCGAGCCAATTGTAATGGTATTTCGACAATTAATCAGTTTATGACAGTTCAATTTTCATAGTAAAATTCCCATAGTAAAAATATCAAATTCCTTTATTCCCTAATAACTCGGTCAATTTCCTGCCGATTTTAGTAATTCAAACGGTTAGAGCATAGGCTTTTAACCCGTCACCTAAGTACTTTGGGTCCTTTGATGTTTGTCAAACTGGAAGGCTGTTTTTGACAGTTTGGTCTCTCGAGTTCGAAAAAAACTCAAATTTGATATTGGCGACTCGGCCAAGCACACCCACCGGCTGAGGCCTCCCTGGAGAATTCAAAATAAGATTGCCGACCCCTTCCTTTTCTTCAATAGCTGACAGTCGGTCAGGCAATAGTCAGGCAAACGGGGCAATTAACTGGTCGGATGCCGGCCACGTAATGGTACACGCGTCTGCAAAAATACATGCTCAAGAGCCGTACAGCATGACATGAAATTAAAGCGGGCTTTTCCAACATTCAATAAGCGCTTGGTATTCTAGTGAAAATTTTTATTTTTATACAATAAGCTATTTTTCATATTTTTTAAGATTTATACAAACAGCTAAACGTTGGGGAAGTGAACAGAATCTGCAAATTTAATTTGGCATTCGTCACATTTGAATCATTTGTCATCAGAATGTTTAATTTAATGAATACTCAAGGTATATGCACGAGCACATTTATAATCGCATTTATAACATGGTCACATCTGTATGGCTTCTCGCCAGTGTGCGACATTTTATGTTTTTTAGGCTATAAGGAAAGCTCGATTTATAGTCGCATTGGTCACATCTGAATGGCTTCTCGCGAGTGGGATAATTTATGTCTTTTTAGGCGATAAGCTATATTTATAATCGCATTGGTCACATTTGAATGGCTTTTCGCTGGTGTGCGACATTTTATGTCTCTTTAATTTTCTCGACCAGATAGATACAAAGTCGCATTGGTCATTTTAAATGGCTTCTCGACAGTGTGCGACATTTCATGTCTTTTTAAGAAACGAGAATCGGTGGATTTATAATCGCATTGGTCACATTTGAAAGGCTTCTCGCCAGTGTGTGACATTTTATGTCTTTTTAAGTTACGAGAATAGGTTGATTTATAATCGCATTGGTCACATTGGAATCGCTTCTCGCCTTTGTGCGACATTTTATGTTTTTTAATGTTAAAAGAATCGGTAGATATATAATCGCATCGGTCACATTTTAATGGCTTCTCGACATTGTGCAACATTTTATGTCTATTTAAGTGACTCGGCCAGATGGTTATAAAATCGCATTGCTCACATTTCAATGGCTTCTCGCCAGTGTGTGACATTTTATGTATTTTTAAGTTACAAATTTTGCCGAATTTATAATCGCATTGGTCACAGTTGAAAGGTTTCTCGCCCGTGTGTGACAATTTATGTTTCCTTAGGCAATGAGAATATCTTGATTTATAATCGCATTGGTCACATTGGAATGGCTTTTCGCCATTGTGCGACTTTTTATGTTTTTTTAAGTTCAGAGAATAGGTTGATTTATAATCGCATTGGTCACATTTGAAAGGCTTTTCGCCAGTGTGCGACATTTTATGTCTTTTTAAGTTACGAGAATCGGTGGATTTATAATCGCATTGGTCACATTTGTATGGTTTCTCGCCAGTGTGCGACATTTTATGTCTTTTTAAGTGACAAGAATCGGTGAATTTACAATCGCATCGGTCACATTTGAAAGGCTTCTCGCCAGTGTGCGACATTTTATGTCTTTTTAAGTTACGAGAATCGGTGGATTTATAATCGCATTGGTCACATTGGAATCGCTTCTCTCCTGTGTGCGACATTTTATGTTTTTTAATGTTAAAAGAATCGGTGGACCTATAATCGCATTGGTCACACTTAAATGGCTTCTCGCCAGCGTGCGACATTTTATGTCTTTTTAAGCCACGAGAATCGGTGGATTTATAATCGCATTGGTCACATTTAAATGGCTTCTCGCCAGTGTGCGACATTTTATGTCTTTTTAAGTGACAAGAATCGGTGGATTTATAATCGCATTGGTCACATTGGAATCGCTTCTCTCCTGTGTGCGACATTTTATGTTTTTTAATGTTAAAAGAATCGGTGGACCTATAATCGCATTGGTCACACTTAAATGGCTTCTCGCCAGCGTGCGACATTTTATGTCTTTTTAAGCCACGAGAATCGGTGGATTTATAATCGCATTGGTCACATTTAAATGGCTTCTCGCCAGTGTGCGACATTTTATGTCTTTTTAAGTGACAAGAATCGGTGGATTTATAATCGCATTGGTCACATTGGAATCGCTTCTCTCCTGTGTGCAACATTTTATGTCTTCTTAAGTTACAAATGATTTTGCATTTATAATCGCATTGGTCACATTTCAATGGCTTCTCGCCAGTGTGCGACATTTTATGTATTTTTAAGATACCAATGTTGGTGCATTTATAATGGCATTGGTCGCATTTAAATGGCTTCTCACCGACGTGAGACATATTATGTTTTTTAAAGCTGTCTGAAAAGCTCGATTTATAATCGCATTGGTCACATTTATATGGCATCTCGCCAGTGTGCAACATTTTATGTCTTTTTAAGTTACGAGAATCGGTAGATTTGTAATCGCATTGGCCACATTTGTATGGCATCTCGCCAGTGTGTGACATTTTATGTGTTTTCAAGTTACGAGAATCGGTGGACTTATAATCGCATTGGTCACATTTGAAAGGCTTCTCGCCAGTGTGTGACATTTTATGTCTTTTTAAACTTTGAGAATCGATGGATTTATAATCGCATTGGTCACATTTGAAAGGCTTCTCGACAGTGTGCAACATTTTATGTCTTTTTAAGTGACTAGACCAGATAGTTTGAAAATCGCATTGGTCACATTTGAATGGCTTTTCGCCACTGTGTGATATTTTATGTTGTTTTAGGCTATAAGGAAAGCTCGATTTAAAATCGCATTGGTCACATTTGAATGGTTTCTCGCCAGTGTGTGACATTTTATGTATTTTTAAGTGACTCGGCCAGATAGTTCGATAATCGCATTGGTCACATTTCAATGGCTTCTCGCCAGTGTGTGATATTTTATGTCTTTTTAAATTATTTTTCTCATGAAATTTCGATTTATGAACAGTTTTATGATTATAAAGTAAACGTGTTGATGGGAATGTATAGAAACAAACACTGCAAACAAAATTTCTCTCATGAAACAAACCATTTTCCAGTATCACCACCGCGACCATTTCGAGTTGTAAAATTTTGGTTTTTATGTATTGTTCAGTAACAAACGGCAAACCAGTAGATTGGTCAATACTGGCAGCTGGTAGCTGGTGGATGGTTGCTGCAGGCATTGCAGTGGTAGTTGGAAACTGAAAAAGAGAAAAAACACAACATGCCTGTGAATTAATTTGCACATAAATTCATCTCATAGTCAGCCAACAGAACTCGCCAATTTGGAATGGTTATTATTTGGCCATCACTCATGCTCTTTGACTTTGTTAATGCATTTTTTGGGATTGATTCGGGTAGCAGAGTGGGATGTTGTACTTTTATCTTATATTTAACGTTTGAATTGTTGAGTTTTTTAAGGTTTACATGTATTTTCTCACTAACGACCCGGATCTCGCCTTTCGGCATTTTGGTGCATTCGAGCACACGAATGAACTCGAGCAAATTTTAGAATGGATAGATATATCCAATCAATTGGTGAATTCTGTTGGGTGACTATGAGATGAATTTATTAACACATTCTTTGCGGGTTAGATTCGCACACCGCTGATAACGCTCTGCGTGCAAAAAATCAACGTCGCGCATAAAAAACATGTATTTACATAAAATGTCATAACTTTACAAATGCCCAACATATTTAATTATGTTTTTTGATTTGGTACTCACCAAGTATAGCACCACCAGAATATTTATCAAGAAATTGTTTTTAAATTAATTTTAAATTATGTCCAACACTTAAAAATACACATTAAAACAATATTTTTTTCTGACCATATCCGCTGCCTATTCGGAGAATATGGCCATCACGCGGTTCCTACAAGCTTCTCTGTTCCCCGCCAGCCTCCTCCCAGGTCATCCCAGCGTCCCGTAGCTCCGCCGAATACATTCTATGGACGGTCATCAGCGGCCTTTCAGGGCGACGGAATCCACTTGGTTGGTAGAAGAGACAGGCAGGATTCAGGCTCCCCTGGGGCATCCGCAGCACTTGTCCAAGCCAGGTCCATCGTCGCTTTTTTATTTTGGACGTAATAAGAGGCTGGTCCGTCCGCTCTCTTACCTTCGAGTTCCTGACAAAATCAAACCACCGTACCCCTAGTATTCGCCGCAAACATCTGTTTTCAAAGCACAGTATACGGTTATCCTGTGCCTTGGTGGTAGGTATCAAAACTGCAGTCGAAAACCATTGGTTTGCGAGTCAAAAGGACCATATTTCAAAGTGTAGTCATAAGTGTATGTATAAGCGTTCTTTGGAAAGAAACACATTATACATAGGTTATAAAATGGATAAACCAATAATGTTTTTAAAATGAAAGGGAAATATTTTCGGACAATAAATAAAAAAAAATCGCAAACAATGGTTCTCGATCACGTACATCTTTTTTTGCTCTCTTTTATAATTTATGACCAACATCATTCTGTTAGGGAGAGAGCTTTCCAGGATACAGCTCCCAGGAAAATTAAAATTCATTCG